>MWMN01000049.1:121657-139543 GCA_002968875.1 Cordyceps cicadae | reverse complement strand
GGGGGGCCCCCCCCCCCCCCCCCCAAATCTTTGATGATATGAGCCGTCACAATTACAGCGACAGGCTGTCGGGACGTCAGTTTTTGGTCGGAAAAAGAAGGAAAAGAACTTCTTTTCTTGGTCGCCGGCCGACGGGGCTCCCTCCGGCAGTGAGAGGCAGTGGGCGGGGGGTGAGAGTGCCCTCTGTTTTGTTTCATTATTAGCAAGGCAAGGGTCAGCAGGAATCAGCATTGAGATCGCGGGTAAGAGCATACGCCAAACTAACGGGATAAGAAGCCAGGGTTCTGGTGGGCAAAGTGCCGAACTTGTCTGAGAGCATGTCACGGATGGATATCGTGTGCGCACCGGCGCCGGCGCCGGCCGGCGCTCTTTGAATACGATTGCCCATTCAGCATTCATCATTTATCATTTTATTAGTCCATTGATTTTTTTTTTTTGTTTTGGTATACCTGTCAACTGGCATTTGACGTGAAACACGCCATCGCCTGTTTTCCATACATACGGGCCATCGTCTGTACGGCAAGTAAAGGCTGCGACTACCCGTCCTTGTTACCCGAAGTCGGGTTTCAACTCGACAAACCGCATAGCAAGTAACCATCCATGTATCGGTACCACTTGAGCACTTGCTTCTTCTCCTTCTTCTTCTTCTTCTTCTTCTTCTTCTTCTTCTTCAAGTCCATCCCCAGTTCCATACGCCCGCTTGCATCCACCAACGACAAGCCCGCTCGCAAGGACAACGCATGGCACCCCCGTCACAACCTGCAATAACACACAACACCGTAAAGAGACAAGACTTGCCAAACCATGTACCTACCTACCTACCTACAGGTGGTTCCGGTTTGGGCATCATCTCCGTCCCGCGTGTCCCACGACCGGTGGCACTACCTCCCCCGCCACCGTCCGAAAAGGGCTCGATGGTGCGCTCCGAACCTATGAGACGGCTTCAGACGCAGACGGGGGTTCGCCCCAGATGACACAGAAAACTACCGACTATGAGTAACGACTCCGATTCAAGTGCCATCACGGTTAGACTCACCCCCCCCCCCCCCCCCCCCCCCCCCCCCGGCCTCCCTTGCCAGAATGGTTATGATGGCGAGCCCCGAAGCAACAGCCAGGCAAGGCTCGCCCACTACCAGGTTCGGAGCTCGCCAAAGTTCAACTCGGTCGGCATCGTCAGCCCATTCATTACTACAGGGACCTTTTATTGTCCTCTCCTTGAATGGTGACGAAAATGCTGGGTTTCGGCATGACTTGGTGATACATACATACACACACAGAGACACACTACATGCATACATACATACATACAGACATACATATACGTTCCAACGAGTTAGTCAATGCGCGGTTACGTACAGCCTGTCTCACGATCCAGCCCTTCTCATCTCGTCTCGAGGAACAAAGAAAGCCTTAGCGCCGGCATTTCGAAATCTCAAGGAGCCCATCGACGACGCATGTGCCGAGCGATTGAACGACATTGTTGCCTGATTATCTCTCTTCTTTCCTTTTTCTTGATTTCTCTTCTTTCTTCTCCCCCATACCACCTAGGTTTCATTCCCCTCTCATTCCCCTCTCATTCCCCGAGCGCTCTACAACAACAATGCCCTCGCGCCCATCTGACTGTTCGTATCGTGTTTTGACTGCGTTCTTTTTCTCTTTTTGTCCCCCCTGTCTTGTTCAGGGCGCTCAGCTAAACCAACTCGGCAAACACTCTAAAACCCAGCACGCTTTCTCACATCATTTTAAACAACACACCACCTAGTGCAAACCAGCCCGCCCATCCACCCTCTCGTTGGAGCAGCTGATAGCAGCGTAAAGAACAGAAAGGACGGCGAGCGGAAAATCAAGCCCAGTTCTGTCTTGCCCGTGGTGGCGCATACACGTTTGTTGTGTGACTCGGCAGATGCCTGTCGTTTTCTTCCAGGCAATGCTGCCAGCCAGTAAGTACACGATGTGAGTTATCATCTGACAGTTTATAATAAATAAATAAATAAATAATGTATAATACCAAATGATAATAAAAAAAAGGATAGCTACTAAGGACGCCTTTCTCCTTGGTTTTTTTTTTTTTTTTTCCTTTTCTCTTCTTCTTCTTTTCGAGTTTTCGGCGCAAACTTGTTAGGTCTTACCTGCCAGGGCAGTCAACGCCGAAACAAGACCAATCCCCGAGTTGTTGTTTTTTTTTTTGAATTTTGAATTTTGAATTTTGAATTTTGTCCTTCTTTTTTAGCATCTTCAATTTCCGTGTATTGGCCGTTTGTCATGCTGTTTCCCGGCCCCGAGTATCAGGACGCGAAAATCAAATGCGAGCCCGATTCCGTACCCGCCCCCTTCTGTCCCTTGCCATGTATGTACTTGGATATGAATGTAACCATTCATCGCCCCGAGACGCGCCCGCCCTAATAACCGGCAGTGCGAACGACCCAACGTCAGAAAAAGGTCAGATAGATCTTGAAGAGGGCAGCTAGTTAGGGAGGGGGGCGTGCCTGCTTCTTGTTGCTTCCAAGGTCCACAGCGGTTGCAAGGGTGTGTGCTCTTTGTGCAGCTCAGCCATCACCAACAAAGAGATCTTGGGGATTTGCTCCAGAGACGGGGCCCAACTTTGGACTTGGTCCATGTGGCCGGGTGAGGTGGGCTAATTGGTAGTCAACTAGTTTTACTCCGTACGCAATAGATGCATGCTGGCTCTGATGACGTGACGTTCTCGTCAGCAAGGAAAAGCGGCGGAGACGCGAAGGCAGAAGTCGTCGTGTTGCGCGTGTCACGAATTGCAGAGTCAAGTATAAGCCGAGTTGTCACTTTCATGGAGGGGTCTATGTTGTCTGTCAAGAACGTCAAGACACAGGACAACCCCGTTTCACCAACTAACTAGTCATAGTCATAGTCAGTTGTCAGTCAATCTAGACATCAGAGCCCCATCATCTGACTATCTGCTCCTGTCAACAGCCAGCCACCAACAAGGGCGGAGTTGGAGCTTCCTGGTTCCCCCTCAACAATGGCTTGGGCTGACCCGCTGACGG
Source organism: Cordyceps cicadae (assembly GCA_002968875.1). NCBI lineage: Eukaryota > Fungi > Ascomycota > Sordariomycetes > Hypocreales > Cordycipitaceae > Cordyceps > Cordyceps cicadae. The sequence continues at coordinate 136,523 of MWMN01000049.1, read as the reverse complement.
CGTCCTTGCGTCCCTGGTTCCGGAAAGGAGTCGTCATGGTTGGATTCCATTGTCCATTCCTGTCGTTTGCTGGATTGGGAATAGCACTCGGACATGGGCAAAGATGAAAATAAAATGACATGAACTAAAATAAAATAAAATAAAATAAAAAGAATCTACAAAGAAATCTACAAACCCCGCGCCATTCCGCAAGGGCTTTCGGTCGGGTCCGGCACCGCACCATCCTCTTTTTTTTTTTCTTTTTTTTTTCTAGCGACCCGGCAAGCCGCAATACATCAAGACCGGGCGGGCGGTGGACACGTGGGCATTGATGGGTTTCGAACTCTGCCTCGGAAGGCAAGAGGATAGGTCAAGTCCACTGTGTGAAGTCAAAGTCTCGACTCGTCGCAGGAGGAAAGGCAAGGCCGAAAATAGAAACGACAAGACGCCAAGTCATCCAAACTCTCGAGTGTCATCCTTTTCGGCGAGCAAAGACTTAAAAGTAACCGCGCGCCTTGCTCCTCTTTTCAGTGGAAACCGCATCTTGCATGCTGGCTTGATGGCTTGCTTGCTTGCCCGCCTGCTAGATTGCTTGCTTGCTTGCTTGCTTGCTCGCTTGCTCGCTTGATTGCCAGTCTACGGTATACCGACGGAACGACCTAACAATGCCAGACTTGGCTTCTCTCGGGATCGACAGTCCAGCTAGGCCGGTGGTTCAGCGAGTGACAATGCGTGACAGACGAGGTTTAGTGGGGGGCTGGATAGTAGCACTCCTTCGTATAACAGACGTGGATTTTCGTTTTCCCAACTAACTAACTAGTTAGCACTCGCAGCATAACGTGTCAAGCCCTACAACACCGTTGCCGTTGTTCGTTGTTACCTAGTTTCCGTACCTGTAAAGAGGGTGTCAATGCCGGGTGATGGCGCCAAGACCAGCGTCCTCGCTCACTCGGCAGTCTACAGAGTCTACGGGTCTTTCAAGACCTTCAAGGGGCAAGAAGGGTCTTTCCTACTATCCGCACGTACAAAGATACACTGATGGGGAGAGAGAAGGGGGGGGTCGCCATGTGTTCTGCGTCGGTACATAGTAGTGTCGTCGTCTCAGTACCATCAGCATCTCCACTGCCTAACCAAATCCCAAGTTAGTTACCCGTTGCAAGTCCCGACGTGAGACATGGAGATCAGCCCCCAGCAGGCAGGCCACTGTAACGGTTTCCGGCGCTAACTTGTTCAATTACTTGATGATTTGTCCAAGATCTGCAAGGCAAGAGGGAGAGGAGGAGGGAAAAGATACAAGGAAGGCTCCCAGACGCTAAACTGGGTGAATTATTTACACCGGTGGTCAACGCTACTCCGTAGAACTCGCAACAAGAGGTTTCTCGGTCCGACAAGCACATCCATACGACGACTCGGGGCTCTTGAGGGTCTAGTCTAGCATAGCATGTACAGTATGTCACTGTCACTGTCACTGTTACTGTTACTGGGCTGGGGGATGGGGAATGGGGGAGGCCCGAGTATCAGTAGCCGGTCGGCGGTTGAAGTTGGTGCGGAAAAATATATGCCGGCTGGATATCGCAGCAGGCCACAGTCGGGCCTTTTGCGAATTTTAGAAACGAATATATCACGAATCTTTTTGGGTTGTCGGCCTGCCTGCCTGCCTGCCTGTCTGTCTGTCTGTCCCCTTGCCTCCTGGTCGGTCCCGCGGACGCCTGGCAAATCTGTGAGTGGCCGCCTTTGATACGTGTTCAGCGGCAAGGGACGGTCAGGGATATGATACTGAGGAGAAAATAGATAATAATGACATGAAATGTATAATGGATGCCCTTGAGTGGGTTGGTGGGGAGGGGGGGGTGAGTGGATGGGCGGTCGCCAGAGGGGAATTGGGCGCATCTCGCCAGCAAAGCAAATTGCCTGCGAGATGACATCTACAGCAAGTGGTCCGTTGTGGGTGGGCGATGAATGTACCGTACCGGGGCCATTAACTAATTAGTTTTCCAAAATGACAAACCCAGGCAGTGTCCAAGAAGGGGCATCAGCCGCGAACACATCGCTACTTACTTAGCTGGTGTGACCAGGGACGTGCCGTGTACACACACTCTTCCGTACTGACTGACTTGTCAGGTTACGCAGCAGGCGCGGGAGAGCCGACGCCAAAGTCTCTCGGCCCCCGAGAACGAACAGGAAGGGGGGAGGGGAGGCCAACCTGGCATCTATTTATCTCGTGGTCATCTGGTGTACCCGTGCGTTGTGCGACGCGTGATCTCGATCCTGCCTTGTAACTAACGTAGAGTATGAGTGGTACAGTAGGTACGTACAGTGAGTGGTTGGCGCAGGCAGCACATGATGACACGGAATAATACTGATAATAATACAAAGGCAAACTCAAAGTGGCACGAGGGCATGGCGCATAGGGCAACATGTCCGGTCCCGACAGTCTGGATTTCCGACGGTTACGTTGGGCGGGAATCCAATCACAGGCGGAGGTGATTGCAAGTAAGAGAAGGAGGGGAGAAAATGAAGGGGGAAAAGGGAGGACCGACAGCGCATCCGGGTGCCGGGGCTGAGGGGACTGAGGGGAAAGAAGAGGAGAGAAGAGGAGAGAAGAGGAAGTACGGAGAAGAGATGGAGGAGGAGGGGAGGAGAGGAAAGAAGAAAAAAGCAGATGGAAAAAGAGTAGAGTAGAGCAGAATAGAGTAGAGTAAACTCTAGAGTAAAGTAGAGTAGAGTAGAGTAGAGTAGAGTAGAGAGTGTCAATGAATCCTTTCAGACGACCAGGGGGTTCAGCATGCACAAAAGGGCCCGGGACATCTGCAACTGACGACATATCCATATTAAGAAGCAAAGAGTAGATGAAAAAATAAATACATAAATAAATAAATAATAATAAAATAAAATAAAACCCCCAAATGTCGGCGGTGATTCTTGGTGGTGAACCAGACTGTCGGGATGATGGAGGGTAGTGAGGTGAGTGAGGTGAGCGAGGTGGTGCCTTGTCCTTATGTGATTAATTCGCGCAGCCAATTAATTAATGACCCTAGACTTGCTGGCCACCATGCAGAAATGGCAGCAATGGCAGCAATGCAGTGCAGCTCATTGGAGTTTGGTTGATTTGATATAGCAATGTCCAGTCGCTGCGAATGCACCCTGCTACTGTCTCGGCTTAGGCTGGCGGCGCCCAGATGTAACCCTGTGTTGGCCGCCTGGAGAAGATGAACAGGACAAGGAACAACAAGTGGCCTGTTCATGATGATGCCCTGGCTATGGACAAGGGGGGGGGGGGGGACGTCGGCCCGGACAAGGGACCGACTGACGCCTTGCATCTACTCGGCACGATGCAAGGTAGGCCGATGGATGGATGCTGTAGATGCGGGTGCGGAACGGATAAACACGAGGACATACATGTTAACTAGCTATCAGTAATCAGCACTTGCACAGAGACAGGCAGGCAGGCAGGCAGGCAGGCAGACAGACAGGTAGGTAGGGTGGCAATGGGCGGCTTGCTTCGACCAAGGCAAGGACGGCAAGTATTTTGGGCCGCCCGGGTCGGCACTTGTTCTGTGTAACATGAGGCTGAAAATGTTCAAAAATGATGAGAATAAAACTTGACCACAAGATGCCGTTGGGAAAGGCAGGCGCAGTTGAGCAAGCCCGGTCGAGACCTTGCCACCAATACTTGGCAGATTCAAGTCGGAAGTCTACTCTTCTTACTCGCATATAATCACGTCAACTCGAGTGACGACCAAGTCCCGAGTCGAGTATCACCAGTCGTCACTTGTCTCGCAATAGTCCGAGTCCCAGCACAGACAGTGCTGCTGTCATGCCCTCGACCAAGCTTCGGCCAAGATGGGCGTCAACCTCGTGTACTCCAATCCAAATTTCCCCCCTCTCCCTCTCTCCCTCTAGCCATTCCGGCAGGGCCTCCTGCGGTTAAAGATGGATCTAGCAGGTCGGCTAGGCACCGCCCCATGCCCTACCATCCATAAACTAACATGGGTAGAAGAAGACGTTTCAAGGAATCCAACCGGCTGTGCTGCAGAAAGAGCCGATGGCATTGAGGACAGATCCATCTCCCTCCTCGCCCTTTCCTTGCCCTTGACACACCCGGTCAACGCCAGGTCGGGTCGCGGGATGGAACGAATCACGCTGGGCACTGCAGCAGCACTGGAAACGGATCGTCGGGAGGTCTGCTAGATTGGCTATAGCTGGCGCTGCTATAAGCACACCTGAAATTCAGCCCAGGGTGACATGTTGTATTCTGAGTTTGCGCCGAGATAGGAATGGCGAATATGGCGGCTTTACCGCTTTTGTTCTATACGTGGCTGTTTTATTGCTTTTTTTTTTCTTCAGATATCCTTGCCGATATGGAGACTTGGATGCTTCCGCCCCTGCACCAACTCCTCGTTATCGGGCCAGTTTGGTTTGATGAAGCAATGGTACGCCGCAGGGTGAGTGATGAATAGCATGGCAGTTGTAAACGACTGACTACGGATCAATTGTCGATGGCAATAGAAGACATGGAGGTCTCTCAATAAGAGCGAGGTGACATTCGGAGCTTGGGGACTCACTGTTGACGATCCAGATGCTCCCTTCAACTAGTTTAGTCACTAAGAAATAATAAGAGCACGAGAAGAAAACAAGAAGAGTAATGACACATACAAACTGCGGGGTGTACTCCAGCTAGACACGTAATTTCAGCCACGGAAACCAGGGTGACATCCCGGCTGTCAAGTCTAGTCGAAAAAAGAAAATTAATAACTAAATAAATAGATAAATAAATAAATAAATTGAAATAAAAGATGGGGGCGTTTGTTCGTTTAGTTAATCTGGATCCATCTGCATGCCTAGATAGTTAAGTGAATAGATAGTTGGTTATTTCTCCAAGCATCGGGATGAGATGGGCTCCAATTGGCTGGATTAGGTAGGTTGGGTAGATAGCAGTATGGGGTACTTGATCATTGACTCATTATAATAGAGTGCCTTTAAGAATAACTAATTTCTGCATCTGCGTGCAACCACCAACGGCCAGCCTGGTTTACAATTGTGACGCCTGAAACCAACATTCGGCATACGTCCGTGCCGGCTGGTGCACAAGACAGTCAGCCATACGAGTCGCGGAAAAGGGATAGGCAGATATATATATATATATACGTAAAGACATACATGTACCTGTTAAAGATAAATATATATATATAATACTAGTTGTATACTCCGTCGTTGAACCTGAAATCGAGGCTCATCAGGGCGCCAGCCATGCCTGCCTGCCATGCATGCACGATGCCGAGACCCCGCCTCCCTGCACTGACTTGAACACTATAACGAACACACTCTCTTCTTGTCGTACAGATAGATCACTCGCCCTCCTAACTGCTTGCAGTACAGACTACAGATGATACGTTGGCAAGTCGCCACCAGTGCCGTCCGACGAGACGCATCCAGCGGCATCTAGTCCATCCAGAGGAGGCATCCCAGAGGCATCCGTTCTCCCTCTCAACCCGACCCAGTCATGCAGGCTACAGCTCATGTGAGGCGTCCTGCGTCGAACACAACCTACATACACATGCACGCAGACATATCATGCAAGCAGCCAGGCAGGCAGACATATCAAACCACCGAGCGCCGCGTAGAACCTATTCGGGAACATCATATGGACAAGCCTGCATCGCATCGCATATCTGAGTCGACCGATGCTCCCCTCCCCCTCCCTCGTGTTGTTGAGGCTGCATCCGGCCCTCTGCTGCCTCCCCTCCCTTCCCTTGCGCAAGGCATCACATTCTTCTTCCCAGTTTGCACCCGGCCAGGAAAGAACATTGCCCATTTCATGCCCCTGAATCAGAACATCATCATTCTCACCGGTCGCCCTGCATATGCATCCTGTCGCCTGGGCCGAGCGCCTTGTTGTTCCTCCCCCTCCCCCCCCCCCCCCCCCCCCCCCCCCCCCTGGCCGCATCCCGCGAGATCCACGACACGTTCTTTTGCTGTCCGCATCCGGAAGCATCTCCCTGGACGACGCTGGTAGATGGCATGCCGAGAAGTCATCATCATCATCCGGGATTTCTGTCTTGTCAATGGGAAGGGGGGGGGGGGGTGCTTCTAAAACGTCGCGGAAAGCTGGCCAGACTATCCCGTGGCTTGCTAGCCCGAACAAAGCAGGAGAGACAAGGAAGTTGGTGAGATAAGTTTAACAAAGTCCGCGTAACCCGTGCCGTGCCGTGCGTTTAACATCTCTCTCGCCATCTCGGCCGACAAGCTAACATTCCACTAACAAACCTAGGCAGGATTTGAGGTTCGGAATGAGCCCAGCCTACGTGCAGTGGGTATCTTTAGACACCGCCCTTGTCTGAGGCGGCGGCTCATGAACACCCCTCGTACCTGGAACTCGCTTGCATCGGGTAAAGAGTGGCTTACAGCGAGGCAAGTTTGATCTTCCGAAGGGGAAAGAGGAAAGAGCCGACGCCGATTTCTGCATTTCGTGCATCTTCCCAGGTTCAGTCTTCTTTCCTCGTTAGAGTAATCGATTGATCATCTTGTCTCTCTTCTCCTGTGAAAGGCGGTCGGGTCGACGGTGCCTCTGCTGGGCATTTTGTCTTGGTTGCCTTGCGCTGCATCTGCAGCAGGACCAAAACGGAAGTGTCTTTGCGTCACATGGCAAGGGCTATTGGGCGCACAATACTTGTCCTGCCAGCCCCCCCCCCCCCGGTCGACGTCGACTGCCGGGGAGGGAGGGGAGGGAGAGACAAGACGGGGGGGAGAGACCCTGGATGTCGTCAGCATTGCATTGCCCACCCCGAGGACAATGAACGGCTTTGTGCCTTGGCTGCGTTGTCTCGTTTGCCTTGGCGCGCATACTGGGATCAAGTCTCCGGCTGGGCGATGTGCGTGAGAAGAGTCGAGAACTTCGGCCGGGACAAGACCGCATCTAGAGATGAGTTTTCAACGTCGCACAACGCAAGCTGGATTGGCTTGGACTGGACGGGTGATGATGGATGGGCGTGTGTGTCGAGTCCTCTAGCACACAGCTAAACAAGGCCCTCCAAGAACCCAAGTCCAGGAACTTGGTTCCACGCGCAATGGGCAATAACGCAATAACTAGACGCCCATCTCGGCCCTCGTTGCGTTGCGGCCCCCAACACCACTACCGAAGTGGGCAAGGAAATCCGATCTCCGCGGTATGAGCAAAGGGGCTCGGCCCAGCCAAGTTGGTCGACATCCCGAGACCAAACGAACATCTGCAACTCTAATTATTGTTAGTGCCCGATGCAATGTGTCTCTGGGAAAAGGCGCTGTTGCTGTCGCCGTCACCGTCGCCACGCAATGTGGAGAGCCGGGTTTCAAGGGGAAGAAGGTGGCAGGCCGCTGAAGAAGGATATCGGAGCTCCCTTGTTGACAGACAATCCCGCCAGGTCCCTCTCTTTCTCTCAGTCTCTCGCTCTCTCAAGGGGGTATTATCCTGGCCGAGTTGAAAGTGGTGGCTTGACGCATCTTGTAAACCGCGCCCGCAACTTCGTCACGGCAAGATTCTTGGTAAAGAAAAAGCCAAGAATTAAAAAGAGGATGGTTCGCAATCAGGCCGCCAGGGTTCGCAAAACTCTAATAAGCCGCAACTGCATCTTGTATAGACACGCCCTCGCCCTCAGGCACCGATGCCGAGCGGGCCGGCGCCTTTCTCTCTATAATTATCCTGCTTCGTTGCCCAAGAGACACGCTATTGACTTGTCATGGTGGGTTACACAAGAATCAGAGGAGAGGGAGGGGTGGCGGTGTTGAGTGTGAGAAAAGAGAAGACGAGACGGCCGGGCTTGAGTCAAGTCTTTTTTTTTTCAGCTTGTCCACCATCTGCCGCCAACACGGGATGATGGACGCAAAGGGCAGAAAGGAAAAGGGGGAAAAGAGGGGGAAAAAGCAATTTTTCAGAATTTGCCACTCTTCCGGAGGGAGAGGCGTCCTCCAGGGTAGCGACATCGGTCGGTCTGATGATGGTTCACAACTTTCAAATACTTGTGCAGTGTTTGACAGGTCAAAGAGGGTCGACTGGAAATCAGTTCGAGACAGAACGAGAGCAGAAATGGCAAGACTGACTCATCGGCCAATGGTAGCAGCGTTGGCTATTGCAGCGAGTATGTCCGCAAGGTGAAGACCACAACACACGCCCTTCCGCATGACGAGCATGTATTGCAATATTCTGGACATGACTAAAGACTTTTTTTCCCGCCTTGTTACAGAGTACGTGACGCGTACATCACAATGGTCCCAGCTGCTTTCGGGGTCCCATCACACAACCGCTTGAACCCAGCATATGATTGTCATGCTCATATTGAAGATGATGCTGTCGCATTATGCAGCAGAGAACACCTGCTATCGTATAATCGTAAAATAGACACCACTATTCGGTCCTCCATTAGAGTTGAAGAGAAATCAACATCTCTCCGCCGGCATAAAGGGTCGTTGGTCGGTCCCTTGGCTTGGTTTCAGCCAGGAAAACGATTCAGTGTCCAGACGAGACCAATCACATCCAGTGTTCGTCATGCCGTGCATTTTCACCATGCCCATGCTTTTCGTTTCTCATTTTTTATGCCTAAAGGTGATTTTTAAATAAATGTCAACTAAAACACGTTGCTGTAAAGTTTAATCGTGGCTGCCCGTAAACGGAGTGAAGCAGACAGCCTGGCAATCCAAGGCCAACATCAAGTCGCCATGACAATTATTAATGTAGATGGTCATTCGAGAAGGGTTGTATTTATTAATCACATGGTGGCTCCACTTTTTGTTTTCTAAAATATACCGACACTCTGCCAATCGAGCCTCGTTTGCAACCTGCTGTAACCTGTGTGACGACGGTGACTCATTGTGTCCTCGTCATGACTACCAACGAACCGGCAGCCGGAGCGCATCAAGCTCAACGAACCTAACAAACCAGAGCGATACTAGATGCCATACTGCCTGCCATACTGCCTACCATACTGCCTGCCATACTGCCTACCATCCTCCCTGCCATCCTCCCTGCCATCCTCCCTGCCAGACCAACCTCGCCCGGAGACAATGGCACCCGTGGCACGACAAATCACCCTGCTGCCCGCCGAGCAGCTCGCAAGGGAATTCCTGCTCGACTCTGCGGCATCCTTTCCCGGGCTGGAGGTATGGGTGACCGGCGGCTGGGTCCGCGACCGTCTGCTCGGCATCCCCTCCTCCGACATGGACTTGGGCCTCAGCAACACCACGGGGAAAGAGTTTGGTACCTTTTTGGAGGAATTCTCCGCCAGGCCCGACGTTGTAGAGAAATACAGTCTTCGAGCGGCTGAGCTTGGCATTCCGCACACTCTCTTTACGAGGTTCCATATCATGAAGAGAAATGCCGACATGTCAAAAAAGCTGGAGACCGCCGGCGGAAGATTATTCGGTCTCGAAGTCGACATGGTGAACCTGCGGAAAGAAGTCTACGACGGCCAGACTCGCAACCCCGACATGGAGTTTGGGACCGCCACAGAGGATGCTTTCCGTCGCGACGCCACCGTCAACGCGTTGTTCTTTCATCTGGAGAGGCAGGAAGTGGTCGACCTCACGGGCAGAGGCATCGAGGACCTGGATGCGAAGATGATGAGGACGCCACTGGACCCCCGGCGGACCTTTATGGACGATCCGCTGCGCGTGCTGAGGCTGATCAGGATCGCCAGCAGGCTGGGGTTCGCGATCGATCCGGCCGCGATGACGTGTATGCGGGATGCGGAGATTCGCCGGCTGCTGGACACGATGATCACGCGCGACCGGATCGGGGCCGAGCTGGCCAAGATGATGCGGGGTGCGAGCCCAGAGGTCGCGTTCCAGCACATTCACGATGCGAACCTGTACGTGCCAGCTTTTGTTCGCCTCAACTCGCCACTGGCCCCGGCATTACCCGGTGTGTTTTCATCGACACCGACAGACAAGCCGTCGTCACGGCCCGCCGGATGGTCGCAAGGCTTTCAGGTGCTCTCGCAAGTACGGCAACTCAAGGGCAACCTCGCCAAGCTGGTGGACCATGGGGAGAATACCGACTTTGTGTGGACGATGGCGGCGTACGCACCACTTGCCGGGCTGCGCCACACGAAGCTCAAGGAGGTCGTTGAGGAGGCAGGGAGCGCGATTAGATGTCCTGCCAAGTTGTCACAGCTTCTAGAGGATGCTCTCAGAAACTACGACTCGATCGAGACGCTGGTGAGTCTCGTCGCGGAGGCGAGCGAGCAAAATCGACCACTTCGGCGGAGCACGGTAGGCATGGCCGTGCGTTCCTGGGGTGCAACGTGGACGACGCAGGTTGTCTTTGTGCTGCTCTCGCAAGCTGTTTCCATTCACGAAGGGCAAGTGGCAAGGGCTGTGTCTGCTGCTGGGGGAAGCATGGTTGACGCGTTGCTGCGCAAGTATTCTCTCTTTGCCGATTTTACATGTCGGGAGACGTTACTCGAAGCCGCCACGCAACGTCCACTCTTGAATGGCAATAATGTCCAGGCTCTATTTGGGTTGCAGAACGGAGGCAGGTATCTGAAGGGCGTTCTAGAAAGCCTGATGGAATGGCAGTTTGATCACCCGGCTGGGGGAGCTGAAGCGGCCACGGCGTGGTTGCTGAGCAAGAGAGCGGAACTACATATTCCTCAAGCTAATACTTGAGTTTTTGACGTATACCGACAGACACAAGTTAACAGCAACTGGACTGTTGGAAAATAAAGGGCTTGTTATGATGAAGAAAAAATACATTACTGCTCTTTCAGACGTAATCGTTCAGGCCAGGCTGCGTGATCTGGTACCTAAATAGGCATCAACAGATTTATACAATTTCTCAGTCCAATGGCACACTACTTGTTTCCGTCATTCTCTATCCAAAGTGTGTCAAGGTACATCAATCGTCAAGGAAGGCGAATGGCCTTTTTCTAGCGGGTTGTTAGTGGACGAGTGCGCTGCAAGTGTTTGTCGCAGGCGATGCCTTGTACTGACCCCTAGAAACTCAAAAATGTCCGCAAGCAAATCCCTGAGCAAACTAGCCGCAATCGATAAGACAACCCGACAGCGGGTGGGTCATCCCACAATGGTCGAGTCCCTCTTTTTTCCTCTTCTGTCTTTCGCCGTCCAATCTCCATCAATCTGTCTTCCGTCGATCATCTCCTTGCCCCTTTGCTCCTAGAAAAAAAGACCATCTTGCGCCGACGAACGATATTCTTCCCCTTCTTCTTGCTTGCTAGATCCCGCTGCTCCCATACTGTCGCTTCTGCTTGCTCCATCCACGACCTCTCTACTCGCTTCGCTTCTTCGCCTTCTCGACACTCGTTTCTTCGTTCTTCCCCGGGCGCAACCACCCGCCGCCCCCGCCGCCGCTTTCATCATGAGCGTCTTCACAGCCCTGATTGGCGTCTTGGCCCCCCTCATGATTGCCCTGTCGCCAGTGCTCTCCTACGGCGACCAGGCCTTCGCGATGCACCGCAGCAAGTCGAGCGCCGGCTTCTCGCTCGACATTCCCCTCATCATGCTCATCGCTTCGTTTCTTCGGTGCGTCCACCTTGCCACGATCGCGACGACTCGGGCACGCGACACTGCCCTGCCCTGCCCTTCCCCAGCACCCCCCCACAACCGTCAATCACGTCGCAAAGCCATCCGCCATGTACTGGCTCTTGCTCTTGTACCTGGCATGCTAACGGACTCATCCAGCATCTTCTACTGGCCCGGCGCCCGATACGATACGAGTCTCCTCGTCCAATCCGTCATCATGGTCGGGATGCAGCTCGCGCTTCTCAAGATCGCCCTCGACAACCGCCCGAGCCCCTCCTCCAAGGGAGGCGAGTCCAGCCAGCCCTTCCACGGCATGCAGTCCAACAACAAGGGCTTCGTCGAGGCCGTCCTCAACTTTGAACGCCCCTACAACTTTTGGCAGTGGAAGGCCGACAAGCCGTACGTTCACATCCACATCGCGCAGTACCTTGCAATGCGCCTCTGACACAACATCGCAGATATTGGCACTTCCTCATGTACTTTATCCTCGCCCTTTGCGTTCTCCAGCTCCTCTTCGCGCCCATCCACTCCTTCTACGGCTTCTACTCGGAGATGCTCGGCATCGTCGGCCTCTCCGTCGAGGCCACCCTCCCGCTCCCGCAAATCGTCGCCAACATCCAGACCCGCGCCTGCAAGGGCTTCCGCGTATCCGTCCTCGCCAGCTGGCTCATCGGCGACGCCATGAAGATGATTTGGTTCTTCACCTCGACCTCGGAGATTCCCTGGGCCTTCAAGGTCTGCGGCATCTTCCAGGCCAGCTGCGACTGCCTGCTCGGCCTGCAGTACTTTTTCTTCGAGACCCAGGCTGGCGCCCAGCTGCTCCAGTCGAGCGGGTTCGGGGCTGTTGTCGCCGGCAGCCACCACGGCGTCCAGTACCACCAGATGCAGCAGATGCAGGAGAACGGCTGGGACCACAAGCCTTCGGTGCACGCGCCCACGAGGAGCATCACGCCGACGAGACGGCCCGCGCCTTTCAGTGACGACGACGCGGAATAGAGGTCCCACGCGACCTGTCGACTGGCTCGGGCAAGCTGGCACGTTGCGGCGGCTCCCTTGCTTTCATCCACTGGGTGCGTATGCGCCCTTTGATATTTCTCGAGTGAGGGCAAACAAAAAGTGATGGAAAATACAACTTGTAATCAACGGAATTGGCGTCTTGGGGAACGGGGCATGGCGGGTTAGCTTTCAGCACGCATTTTCTTCTTCTTTTTTTTTTCTCTTGCACTGTCACCATTGTCACTACTAGCCTATAGATTCATTCGCCTTACTTGCCTGTGCCCTGGCGTTCTCAGTTGAAGCGAGCTGGGCGTTAGCACTTGTTAATGAGGGACCACAGGGGACGAAGATGGGTTGCAAGATACACAGGCGTACTTTAGGAAATTTGCATCAAATGAAAAAAAACTTAATACACCGCGTATAGCATAGTGCTGGGCTTTTGCCTTTAGTCCCTTTCTTCCGGTGGTGTCGCGTCGTAGCGCAGATGCGGCTCACTTTTTCCTTGTAGTCGCCTATCTCAGCTGCACCAAGCGGCTCCTCGAACCAGAGAAGCCCGCCCAGCCACTCAACTTCTCACCTTCACACACCCTGCAACCCGCCTGCGAAATCCTCACTGATCTCTGTCGGCGATTACGCTTCACCCTTTGCAACTCAATAGCCCGATTGCGACTTCCAAAAGAAGAGGAGAAAGGAGGAAATACTTTTCGACTTGTCACTTATTTGTTGTCTGCGCTTGGGCGGCTAGTAGTGCTCAATACGACCAAGAAGAAAACACCGATTCCCGTCCGCGGGACGAGCCGCTGCTAGGTTGCTTGTGGCACTTTATATCCCAAACGAGCCAACAGCTCGAGTCTCAGTCGTCCAAGTGTCGAATACTCGAGACTGGGCCAATTTTTCGACTGCTTCACATGTCGCCGATGCCCTTGGCACTTGGAAGATAGGCTGGGAAAAGAGCAAAGACCCGGCTGCTCTGAATCGCCTCGTCGTCGAGTGCTCTTCTGCACATGCAGATTCTCACCTTCTGTACCTTGCTTGTTTGGCATATCTACCAGTCTTTATCTGTCAAGCTTCATACATTTCCCTAGGTAAGTTTCCCTTGCCATGCTCGTTTTGACTTTCACCTCCGTTTTTGAAGTGCATTTGGCTTAGTTACTGCAGCGCGGCGTTTGCAACAGCCGCCAGCTGCCACCATTCCATGCCACGTCAGACGTTAAAGTTCTACATAAACAACTCTTCTCAAGCATTCCTTCTCTCTCATCTCCGCCATCTGCCTCCCATTTCCCTTTCATTATCTAACCTTTCCTCCGCGCAGCTCCAATCAACCGCCCGCATTCCGGCTCAATCTACCACCATCACCGCCCTCACGCGTATGTTCTTCCCAAGGCCGCCTTTACTCCAACTTACTAACCTCTCTCAAAAGAGTCATGGCACCAGCTTCCAAAGCAAACTACAAGTCCTACGAGGCCCAGGCGCGTCTGGTTCGCGCCATCGTCGCGGCTCATCCGACAGTTAAATGGAACTACAAAGGTAGCACATCTCCTCTTTTCTTATTCTTGCGCTTCGTCTACCTCTCTACACTGCTGCATGGATTCCAGCACTCTGTGTCTGCGCAACGAGCATCAGAGTCCGAAACGAGATGGATAAGTGATTGACTCTTGCTCGGCAGAGATTGCCAGCTGCTACGGCTCAGACATGACAGAGCATGCCCTTAACCACCGCTTCCGGCACATTCGGGCACAAAGTGAGATCATCGTGGCAGGGCGCGAAGCCAACCTTGACATGAAGGATCTCATTACCGATGAATCTTCCCTGCCCAAGACCGTTGGTGCCGTTGATAAGTCAAGTACGCCCACCAATGAGTGTTTTCTTCGCCTGGACTACGACGGAGCTGCTCCCATCCGCCGACATCCCGCAACGACCGATTTGAGAGTTGCCAAGAGGCTAACCAAACCATGAATCCATAGATATTGCAAAGTACTTTGGCCAGTCCACAGCCGACGGCATCCAATTCCAGTTCCGCACCATCAAGAAGGACGCGGATAAGCTGCGCGCCGTCGCCGACACCGGCGGCGACCCCTCGGCGTGCCTGGACCTGGGCACCGCCTCTTCCTTCACGCCCACCTCGACGCCCAAGACGCCGCGCTCGCGCGGCGTCGCCAGCATGCCCGCCTCCGGCGCCAGCACCAACGGCAGCCGCACCGTGAAGCGCGGCCGCTCCTCCGGCCCCGCCGTGAAGCTCGAGTCTGACGACGACGACGACGACGGCGACGGCGACTCCGAGTCTACGCAAAACTGGAGCGAAATGGACGTCTCCACGCCGTCCAAGCGGCCTCGCACGCTCGACGCCCTCGCCGCGCCGCCGCCGTCGGACCAGAAGCCC
>MWMN01000049.1:97083-121586 GCA_002968875.1 Cordyceps cicadae | reverse complement strand
AGACAGGGCGCGCTGCCTCTTCACGTCCGCGACGACGACGCCGCCCGGCCGTCGGCTGCGTTCGCCACGGCCACGGCCACGGCCACAGCCACGGCCGCCGCGCCGCGCGCTCGCTCGTCGCTGTTTGGCGACGTTCCGGCCTTCAAGCCGCCGCCGCCGCCGCCGTCGACGGCGGTCAGTGAGTTCCTCACTGGCGGGTCGGGAGGCGTGTCATCGGAGAACCGGTTCGTTGATGACTATGACCCTTATGAAGGCGAGATCTAGCCCTCTCCAAAAAGACCAAGGAGACCACAGTGTCGTTGTTCTTACCCGGGTCATTCATCTTGCGTTTGTTCTGCAACTATACCCTCGCCATTTGTTTTGCTAGGAACCGTTTCTTTTTTTTTCTCGCATGGGTTTTCATATTTCTTGTGTATGTTGAGTCGCGTTTTTTGCTATATATCGGTTCATCTTGTCATATTAGCTTTTTTTTTTCTTTTGGTATCAAGGATATTTCCCTTTTTTTTTACATCAGGTTCTTGAAATTGGAAATTTCTCGAGAATGAGGGTGAAGAGAGGTCAGGTTTAGGCAGAGTCTGGCTCTCCAAGCAACTATTGGTCTTACGTACCATACTGTCCATGCCGTTCGCATCATGCTGTCCTATAATCAGAACGTAAAGAGAGAAGAAATTACACTCAAACAGGTAATGGTATAGACAAGGAAGCAGAAATCAAGCACTTTATTTACGAAGCATACTTCCATACAAACCACGTGGGACAGCTAGGTTAAAGGTTGTATTTGCATGCCAAAACAGGAAATGTCTTCAATGTACCCTACTTCCCGACCTTTGTACATGCTCCATTGGTATCTCATCAGTCAATAAATATGCATACTCCCTTGTTGAACAGCCCCAACACCGTCCTCTCCCTGTTGAACTCCAAGTCTTGCTTGGCCCACTGAGCTCCAATCCCTGGAGAGCCCCGGAGAGACTCTACGCCAGCAGCAGGTCCCAGAGCGCCTGCTGGTCCACAAAGTCGTGGTGGATGACGTTGACCAGCCAGTAGTCGTCGCGCACGCCACCGAGCAGCGCCGCGCTCGGCGACCCGCGCGGGTACACGCGCGACCACTCGTCCCAGATGCCAAACGCCTCCTCGCACCACGCGCGGAAAGACACCTCCTCGATGATCGTCGGCGTGACAATCTCCTTGCCCGGGAACACGCCCCACGTCACCGCGTTCGTGCTGCTGCTCCCGCCCGTCGCGCCGTCCGAGCAGACAAAGTCGCCCTTGGCGTTGCTCGCGTAGAAGCAGACGACCTCGCGCGTGCCCTCACGGCACAGCCGGTCCCGCAGCGTCGCCCAGTCCGCCGCCGGCAGGAAGAACTCCACAAACGCCTTCTGGAAGACGAAGCCGTCGGCGGGGCCCCAGCCAAAGGTCTCGTCGGCGGACCGCGCGCCGTCGACGGCCGGCTGCGAGGCGACGGTCCACCAGCCGCGCGCGTTGAGCGCGGCCAGGTGCGGCGTGATTGCGGACGACTCGGGCAGCAGCTCTTCCTCGACGCTCCATGGCAGCGCCGCCAGCTCTCCGCGCACGTGCCGCACGAACATGTCGTCGAGGTCCGCCGTGGTCGCCGGGCGGCCCCACAACCGGACGGCCTGCGCGACCGACATGTGCAGGCTGACGCCGTAGCCGTCAATCTCGCCGTACGCCGGGGAGCGCGCGTCACCGAAGCGTCCGTTGGGGAAGTCGTCCCAGGTGGCCTCGCGACCGAGCGCGCCCTCGCCCTCGGAGATTGCCAGCGTGTTGGCACGCGCGTTCAGCGCCTCGGCAGGCACGGCGGCCTCGGCGCCCGTCGCCTCCCACGCGGGGTTAGGTACGCGACGTCCGCTGTTGCTGACAATGACGCGGTTGTGCGGGTCCGAGCCGACGGAGGAGTGCCGCCGCGAGGATCGCGAGTGGCTGCGCGGAGCGGGGATGGCGTGCCCGTTGACTTGGAGGGATGGCGGCGCGGCAGACGCCGGAACTGGGCCGTCGGCGATGGCTTCCTCAAGGACCGGTGGGTCGGGGATGAGGTTTGTACGCTCAAGGATGAATGTGACGGCCTTTTCGAGGTTGAGGGTGTAAAAGTGGAAGCCCTTGGGGCCGGGCGTCTTACCCTTGACGGTGCGGACCTGCTCGACGAGCTCGGCAAGGATGTCGACGCCGACGACCTTGACTCGCTCGTCGTCTCCCTTGACAGCGTTGAGACGGTCAAGGATGGCCGGGGGCATGGCGGCGTGGCTGAGCTTTGCCGTGCGTTTAATCATGGCGTAGCTCTGGATGGGCATCAGCCCCGGCATGATTGGGATGGTTTTAAACGCGCCGCTGGGGTGCTGGCGCAGTGCCATCTCAAACTTTTCGTAAGCATCAATGTCGAAGAATAGCTGCGTCATGATGAAGTCAGCGCCGGCCTGCACCTTGTCGACCAGGTAGGGCAGGTCATGCTCAAGAGACTGCCCGAGCGGGTGGCTCTCGTCTGCGTGGCCCTCCGGGTATGCCGCGACGCCAACGCAAAAGTAGTCGCCGTGTTTCCTGCGAATGTACTTGACAAGGTCAATGGCCCAGACGAAGTCCTCACCGGTTTCGTCGTCGGTTTCGTCGTCGTCGTCGGTGCGGTACTCGTCCTTGCGTGGGGGATCGCCGCGCAAGGCGAGAATGTTGCGGATTCCGAGGGCCTTGGCGTCGTCGAGTGCTTTGTCGATGAGTTTGCGGCTCATGTTGGTGCAGGTCAGGTGCAGGCAGGTCGTCATGCCGAGCTCGCGCTGGCAGAGCTCGGCCAGCTCGAGGGACTTGTCAGCGGTTGAGCCGCCGGCGCCCCAGGTGACGTTGACGAAGAGTGGTCGAAGGCCCTGTTCCATGCGGTTCAGGCGGTCGCGTAGGTTGGAGAAGCCCATGGCCGTCTTGGGCGGGAAGAACTCGAGGGAGAAGTACTCTCCGTCGGGCGGCAGCGCCGCAATTTTGTCCGTGATCTTTTCCATTTCGAATGGGGTGGTATTATGGCCGTAGGCCTGCTCGGGAGCGCTCCTGTTCAGTAGATGCAGCGGCAGAAGAGCTTTCGGGTTCGTGATAGCTGTACACCGATCGCAGACGAGTCGTGTGTCGTTGGGCCGTTTGTCGCAGCCAATGGCCTATGGTGGGGTCGACTTGCAGCTGCTCCTGCCGGAAGCGGATGGCGACAGCGGTGCTGGTGAGCGAGGTTCGGGTCGTCGGCCTCAGATGAAGATATGTATCGCGAAATTTGCTGTAGATGCGAAAGAAGAAATAAACGAGCGAGGGGTTTAATCCGGTCGAATTGAATGCGGAGCCCCTCAATCGGCAAGGTAGATGGAAAGCCAAAGGTAAGCTCAAGATGGCCGTCCGTCAGTCGTGGTCGTCGACGTGGACGTTTTTTTGAGCCCCACGCACGCGGGGCTGGACGACTTTCTTGGCGGGGTTACAAGAAGCTGTTGATAATAATCTGCAACACCGTTGGTCGGATCGTGGGTGGGAGCAGTTGGGTATTGGGCTAGCAGATTAGGGGGTTATTATTAGCACGCAATTCCAGCGCCAATTACCTGCCTGCGTTACAGGATTTGGAGGTGGTGGTGGTAGTAGTTCGCAGCTTGGCCGTACAGCAGAAACTTGGCCGCAACTAGACTCATCAGTTCATCAGAGTCACCTGAGCGGCACCGGAGCCGGGCGGGCACAGGAGGCGCTCCTTCTCCTAGCGGTCACGCGTTCTGGGCCATCTTAGGCCACCGAACGTGCCGGGGTTTTCGTCTGACAAGGGGATGGGCAGATTCAGCTTCAGCGTGCGTGAAGCTACTATGTAGGCGCTGAACGAGTGCTCTGGCTACTGACTTTGAGGTTCTTCGACCCCTTCATCCAATCCTTTCCCTTGAGCATTGGCGGATTAGGTACCTGTAGCTCTGTAGTGGCCACTTGGCTCTACTACCTACGTACATAGCCCAGCACGTCTTGCGCCGGCCTTTGCCCGTTGGACGTCAAGTACAAGAATATTATCAACATTTTCAAGGCAAATGATTGGGGCACGTGGAAATTAGCAGAGACTCGACCAAGACGAGAAATTGACACGAATACAGAAAAACTACATAATAAATAACATCTAAATATCTACTATGATCGATCCGCGTGCTTTGTGTTTCCATTCGAATCCCAATGAGTAACCCGTCTATCCATCGCCCACGCCTTGATGTCCTCAAAATTGCGACAGTAATGGGTAGTCTCCAGAACAGAGTAGATATTGTCATCTCTCTCTCTATAGAAGAATGGCATAGGTGTAATATCCGATTGGCATGCAATTGCCTGTCGGATAACGTCCAAACAGTGATCTGAGAGTATTAGTTCAGTTGGTCAATTCTGGATGACAGGCTTGCTTTTTCGTCAGGCCGCACTTACCCCAGTGCAATGACAGGGTGGTATTGTGATTGACTGTGCCATCGGCGTTGTACTGCCACAGTCCAGGATACTCGTCTGGGTACAATGCCTTTCGTATGTGATTGACGCAGTGGAGCTGATGGAAGACTGCGAGGGTTACAACGTAGGTGCTATCGTCATGAGGTAGGTGGGCGGTCAGGTCGTAGAGTCTGCTTGCTTCATCCTTGGACAGGCCGCTGAGGCCAACTACAACTCTTCAGCCATTTTACCATTTTAATATTTGATGGGGTGAGAACACGAACACGCACAATTGTACAAGTCTTCCCACTTCTCATCAAGCTCCTTTGAGGGCATTTGGGTGTAAGGGCTTTTGTTTTGAAAGTACTTTCCAAACTCGACAGTTTCGTATCGAACAACATGTTGCGCGGGGGCTTTGCCGCCAAGGTTAGATATCATGAGGCCTGGATGTCGTGATGGATGGAACCAGGGGCACAAGCTTCGATCACTCACACCAAAGTTCGACACAAGAGTCATGAGTACTCATCCATTGGGCCTTCCAAATTAAATAAAAAAGCAGCACAGCGATGATTCCGTATAGAAATAAAAAGTGAAGCACTATTTTCCTGTTGTTTTTCCTGGTGTTTGGCCGAGGTTCATAGCAGTAGTTGGACGGAAACGTGGCACTCGATGCTAGCTGCTCATCAGAGTCTTGCAGCACGGGCTTCCTGCTGTCCGCGTCCATGTCCGACAAGGCGGCGTAATTGTTGGACGCTTTTTTAAAAATGTTCATATTGGTTAGACCAGAGACGGGTAGAGTGCTGTGAGCCAGTTTTGGGTGGTATGGAGATGGTGAGATCTAGCAAGGTCAAGTTGCGTGACAAAGTTGGCGGCGACTTCAAGAAGTCATCTTGGACATTGAGCATTCTTGTGCCTCCTTCCTCCCCCTCGCCAGCCTGAAAAGAAGAAGATGCAAATTCAGAAGCTTCGGTGGGCAAGCTGCGCAAAAGCCAGAGTGATTTGGTGGCTAAAGTGGCCAGAGCTTTGATGAGACGTCCAGCACATGAGGAGGCCCCGGCTCGACGGCACAGAACAGAAACGGGGCGTTGGAGGCGGCAGTGATCCTTCGCGGTCTCAGCAGCAGCCTCGATAAGAACAGGCAGCAAATGCACGATAAGCCACTAATGCAGCCGGCCGGTAAGACGGTAGGTAGATGGAATACGAGGCGATGGCTGTGTGGCGGCTGGCGCGCGATCCTCGGCGGCGTCCACCGGCAGGCAGGCTTGACTACGATACCTAACGATACTGGATGTGGTGCGCACGGTTGCGAGGTGGCAGGGGCCGTGGCGGTTGGTGAAGCTGTCGTCGACGCTGCGGCTGTTGCTGCTGACGCTGACGCTGACTGACGCTGACTGACGCTGGCTGCCGCCGAAGCTGCTGACGCTGATTTACGCTGGCTGCCGCTGAAGCTGCTGACGCCGACACTGCTGCTATCGGAGCAGCGCCAGTTGATGGTGATGGTCTGCCAATATTTAGAACCCCGTGGGGTGGGCTGTACTTTGTACTGACTGTACTTGCTGTCGTTGTCGTCGTCGGCGCTGGTCAAACAGACATCTCGCCAGCAGTGACCTGGAGCTGCTACAAACCAATCATTGGCAAGATGATTATAGTTGGCTGTTTCTTGTTTCTCGGCCTGGCCGATCTCCATAGTAGTAGTCCCAGTCAAGGCCTTTTCGGGCGAGGTTCTGCTGCGAGAAACGCTCTGACCAACGGAAGACTCTCTGTCATTGGCTAGGTATGATGGATAATGACAATGGCAAAGACTTCAAGGGGCTTTGCGGGGTGGAAACTGATTTTGGCGAAGCGAATGTGGACATGTTTACAAGGTTGCGGGCGCGGTCCTTTGCATCTCGCATCTCGCATCTCGCATCTTGCATCTCGCATCTCGCATCTCGGTGGCAGCCTCAACAAAAACAGGCACCAACTACTCCGTACTCCCTACTAAGTTACTACTACATAGCTGGTGCGGTAAATGCGCCACAAAAGTTTGCTACAGCCTGTCCTCTCATCACGCCACTAATCCATGACCCCCCGTTAGACGGCACAGAATACAAACAGTGGCTGGAGAGGCGGGCGCTCTCCTCGCACCTTGGAGTGTAATCATGAGTTTTTCTTTGCTTATTTTGTAAGTAAAGCAAAACCCCCTGTTGTCATGAGGTTGTCGACGAATTGTAGCGGAAACCAGGTGGGAAACAAGAAGTATATTTGTTTTCCTTTTTTTTTTTTTAAAAAAAAAAAAAAAAAAAAAAGACCAACTACTTACTACCTTTTCCAAGTAAGCGTAATGCAGAATAAGCCAACTCTTTAGATTGAAAAGAAAATCATGATTACGACGGCCCTGACTAACAATACTGGATGTAGCAGTAGGCCTGCCTCGTAAAACATTATACAGCCATAAAATAGCCTAGCAAAGGAGCATAACATTCTGTCCTAATAGCTATAGCTATAGCTATAGCTAGAGATGTAGATATAATCGCAGCTCTTTGCAATATCCCAATTCTAAACGCAACGCTTTGCAATCCCCCAAGTCAAAGAACCCACGTCTAAACACCTTTTTGTTAACCATTCTCACAAAAATGAAGTTCATCAACTCCGTTGCTCTCATTCTCGTCGCTGGCGCTGTTAGTGCTGCTCCCCCTGCCACCAACTATAACCAGCTCCCGCAACCTCATTGTAAGTGCAAGGTTTGCCATCTACGAAAATGCGCAAGTTTTTTCTGACTGTTTCATGCAGTGCGGCCAGTACCCTGACCGTGACTGGGTTCTGATCGGCACTCTCAAGGTCGACTGCAAGACCATCCAGGCTCGTCACGATGGCGATCTTACCATTGACAAGAACTGGGTTTCCGAGTACCATGATCTCGGCAAGAAGTAGGGCAGGGTGAAGCAGCTAGGTTTTAACCTGAACGCCCTGTTAAACATGGCCCTACCTGGAGAACTAATGGGTGTTTCTGCTATGTGTCATTCTTGGCTTCCTGCATGTACTTTTCTCGAGATGTACATACTATCAATACGCCGTCTTCTGTTAGGTGGCTGCTACTGACACTGTATCCCTATATTTACCTAGGTAGGTAGGCAAGTAGTCCACTAAACCTGTAACACTAATCACTGAAAGGGACGTCGTCTCCCACTGAGCAGCGCTAGCATAAAATCAGCGCCCGCAAATGTACACCATCATTTATTAAGTGTTTCCAGAATGCGCAAGTTACAACTACAATGGATACGACAAATCCTACAAAACGCATGCGAGCTGCGTGTTCGGAACCAGTCGAGGATGAACCTTCTGAGAGGCTTACCAGTGCCATTCATTCTACTTCAGCTAGGCGACTGCCTCCGTCACACCCAACCACTGTCAACTCGATGCAACAACTACAACAGCAACAACAACTACAACAACAACAACAACCCTCGGCGCTAACCATGATGCCTCATGAAATTCTGGTCATGATACTCGGCAACTTGCTCATCCACCAAAATCCCATCGAGCTGCATCCCAAGCGTCGGTTCGTCAGGACCAAGAGGGTCAAGACGTCCAGCAGCGACGCAGAGTCGGGGCCGCCGCTGATCAGCGTGCTGCTGTCCTGCCGCGCCATGTACTTTGCCGGCCTGGAGGTCTTTTACGAGAGCAACGTGCTCAAGTTCCATCAGGCGCTGCACCTGCGGAACTTCGTCTCGGGACTCGGCGACGACCAGAGGTGGGCGGTGCGCACCATCGCAGTGCATTTGGCGTGGACGAAGCCACGGCGAGGAGGAGGTGGTGGTGGGGGGGGTTGGGAATTGCTGCATCAATCGGATTTGTGCTGTAATTGGAAAGACTTGTTGGAAGGGCTCCCGCGGCTCAAGGGCATCACCATCAATAGCTGGTCCAGATTGGACGAGTCGGAAATGATGGATGCTGTAGATGTGGTTTCGTTTGAGAGGACGACAAGAGGGGAACTCGGGCACAGGTTTGCAAAGACGCTCAAGTTTGTGTGGCCAGCCGGAAGACCTGCGCCGTGAGCGTCTACAGGTGAAGAGATTTTGCCAACTTTTTGTTAATAATTTCATTATTGTATAAACGTTCCTTGTAAATCATCGCTGCTGCGCAAAGCCAATTCGCGGAGCGTGCTCATCGTTCTTGTCAAAAAACCACAAAGCTGGCCTTGAAAAAAAGGTGTCGCCAAAGATGCTAATCCCCGCCGCCGGGCTCTCCTGAACCCCCCCCCCCCCCCAAGACATGTTTCCGCGCCGATCCTGACAGGGCGCGTAGTTGATGAGCAACCCGGTGCATGGTGATGTGGCTGCCACCCAGCCGGAGCGTCAGGTTCGGGAGCAGTGCGGTGCAGGGGAAGACGAAGCCGCCGTGGGAATCGTCACGGGTCGCATCTTGCACCTGCTCGTAGTACGACTCGACGAGAGTCTTGGGCAGGTAGGTGAGCGAAGAACCCCGTGTCGAGAAAGGCTGTTCCGAGCTGTTCCGGAAACGAGGGTGTCGTCACCGACGGCATATCCTCCGGCAGCAAATTGCCAGAGTCCGCTGGTTGCCTCTACAGGCATGTACGAGAGGGGCCCGTGGTATTTTGCACGGTCAACGTATCCAAAGTCGAAGCTGCCGGGCTTGCCCTTGCCAAGATGCGCCGTGAAGATCTTGGACCGCAGCGACGGCGCAAGGTTGGTGAAGAAGGTGTTTTGCTTTTTGCGGCTTGACGTTGTTGAGGGAGTCTGCTGCCAGCCCAAGAATCCCGTCCCTATGGGCTGCCCACGTCTCGGACACCATGTCGGCAGCTTGGACGGCCTGGGCAGACACGACCGCGCCACCGACGTTGACATTGTCCTGGTACACCACGCCGCCCGCAGCGGTGTTGCCGCCGTACGTCACGTTCCAGGTGCTGTCGTTTAGGAGCTTGGACGAGTCGGACGATGCAGGATCGTACACGCTGTGGTTGCCGATTCGGCCCCCTCGACAGGAGCGATGACATGACCCAGCTGGGCCAGCAAAAAGTTCGTCAGCGACCGACAAGGTTTGTGGTGTGGGTAGGGCTGGCTTGGCAACGTACAGATCGGAAGAGCCCGTGTCAAAGTCCAGGTACACCGTCTGGGCCACCAATCTCTACGGCGCAAACATACGACGATTCATGCTGCAGTGGGTAAGCAGAGACGCGATGATCGCAGCTGCGGCGGGACTGGCGCTCGCGGGCGTTGCCTGCCAGGCCTGCCAGGTCGCCATATCTGCTTGCAGCTTTTTGCTTGTCCAGGATGATGCTTCGACGGGGGGCATCGGTCTGGATCTGGGGAACAGAGAAGGTAACTACATCTTGCAGTTGAGATGATGCGAATGCCGCGGCAATTGTGCAGCCCAGTAACGAAAGGATCCGAATCCAAGGCGGCGCCATGATGCGAGGCGGCGTATAGTAGCAGGAGAGTGTGTTGCGATAATCTCGGCACTATTTTCCCATGTCTTTTGTTGTTGTGGTGGATAACATACGGCGTGTTTATTAGAGGCAGATCAGAGCCATTGTCCAGTATATCTATGCATCTACAAAGAAGACGTGCATTTCTAGATCCAGTTAGGCGCTTATTATTAGTGCTAATACTAGTCAGCACATGTACTGCCATGTCATGCAGTCTCTTCAGGGCCCTTCAGGGCTGCCCTTTGCCGTTTCTTTGTTCCGATGAGGCATCGGGTCAGCGCCGCCGCCGCCACCGTGGACCGTGAAGCCTAACCAATAACGTACTTGAAGGAACTTTTGCGGCAAGGTAACAAACATCGGCCATTCATGGCTCGTCCAAGACCAAGGGCGTCTTTTGGAAGCCAGCATCAATAAATAGGACGTCTATCCTTTGCCAAACTCTCCTTCTTTTCCTCCTCTCATCACCCTCATTCTATCCTCCGGCTTGAAGAGCATCATGGTCGGCCCTGTCGTTTACGAAGCCAGCGTGCCTTTCTTTGTCAAGGCCCTCAAGAGCCAGCTGAAGCTGCTGGAGAGTGCCCAGGAATGGTGTAAAGAGCATGGTCATGACGAGTCCCGGTTGACTACTGCTACTCTGGCGACCGACATGTTTGCAAGTAGAATTCTTTCCTGCCTTCTCTTCGACATGGACTAACAAGATCCTAGCCTCTTCCTTTCCACGTCACCTTCTGCACTTACAATGCAGTGCAGCTTCTCATCGACTTTGAAGCTTGGAGCGGAGAGGGCATGTCGATTACTCGAGAGCAGCGGAGTTTCGACCAGCTCAAAGAAACGGTCCAAACCGCGATAGATATTCTCGAGAAAACTGCCCCCGAGCCATTTGACGGAAAGGATGGTGTTGAGATCGACGTGGATCTGGGCAGATTCCGCCTGAACAAAGGTGCGATGCAATACGTGCACGAGATTTCTGTCCCGAGTTTGTAAGTATCATCATCTCTACTTCTTTTCCTTGTGCATATACGGATATATATATATATATATATGTGCAGAGCTGACATTATGCTTAGTTGGTTCCACCACACTATGGTCTATAGTATCCTGCGTAGCCAGGGCGTCCCTCTCAGCAAGCAATTATTCCTTTCCGCCTGGTAATTGCTTTGTCTACAACCAGTTACTTTAGATAGTAATTCAACCTCTGTCTTGGCGCTGCCAAAACCTTTAAATTGTGCAGTATCCATGTCCTCTGTATAGGACCGGTCGGCCGAAAACAGCTTGCGATATGTGGCGTGTTGCGGACGCTAGAATGGGTAAACCTTGAAGCGTCACAGGGGTACTGCATATCTCATATCTTGTATCTTGTATCGAACCTTTTGCCAAGACAAGCCATGGTCTTCCATTCAAGGGGATTTGCCAAAAATAGACGCGGGGGGGATGGATGATGGTTGACAGCCGACCGACCACCCCACACACTAAAAATAATAAGTAGCAGGCCTTTTTCAGGAGCTTCGCCATTTTTTTTCCCTTTATTTTCAGGTACCAATTACGGGCCAAGCTTCCCCTCGCCACAACCATCCATCCATCAGCATCGCCTCCTGTCGAGTCGCCAACTTGCCCAGATCTAGGAACGCTTCCCAGATTGCTTCAACCGCATCTATCATGATAGCAACGTAATGCGCGCTCTCCAAACAAGGCAGCTCCCTACGCGGCGGGCAGCTATCCTGCTACGCTCCCGCGTTGCCTGCGCCGTCACCGCTCACCAGTCAAGACAGCTCAACCAGTCGACCGGCGCGAGGATTCTTGAAAGGGGCGCGTTTCCACATTTGCGCCGATGGTACAGCCTCAATCTCAAGTCAATCGATGCCAAATGGCGCAAGAATTGGCAAGAGATGGCCGCCCACGAGCCGACCCAAAAAGAGCGTGTACGGAGCTCGGCAAACACCAAATACATCCTTCCCATGTTTCCCTACCCTTCGGGCACTCTACATCTCGGCCACTTGCGCGTATACGCAATTGCAGATGTCATTGCAAGATATCATGAGCTCAACGGCCACGATGTGCTACTCCCTATGGGTTGGGACGCCTTTGGGCTCCCAGCCGAAAACGCTGCGCTGGAGCGCGGCGTCCCTCCAGCTGGCTGGACACAAAGCAACATTGCCAAGATGAAGGGACAGCTCGGGGTCATGAACGGAAGCTGGGACTGGAGCAACGTAGGTAGATACCCTCGTCGCCATCAACAGCCTTCTAACACCTCGTAGGAGCTGGCCTCGTGCAATCCCGACTTTTACAAGCACACCCAGAAGCTCTTCCTTATGCTCTACGACAAGGGCCTTGCCTACCAGGCCGAAGCCGAGGTCAACTACGATCCCGTCGATAAAACAGTCTTGGCCAACGAGCAGGTTGATGCCAACGGTTGCTCCTGGCGCTCGGGCGCCAAGGTGGAAAAGAAGCTTCTCAAGCAGTGGTTTCTTCGCATCTCAGACTACCGCGAGGATTTGCTACGCGAACTTGATGCGCTTTCCAAAGACAATGCATGGCCAGAACACGTACTCGCTCAGCAGCGGAACTGGCTTGGCAAGTCTACCGGAGCTCTCATAAAGTTTCCAATCATGGCGTTGGGTCAAGATCTCGGCGCCGCTATCGAGGTCTTCACCACACGCCCCGATACTCTCTTTGGCGTGCAATACGTTGCTCTTGCGGCCTCTCATCCGGTAGTTCAGCAACTTTCAAAGGCAGACCCCGAACTCTGCGCATTCCTGGATACCCTTCCCGGCCTGCCGCCCGACTCCAAAGTCGGCTACGTCCTGCCTCAGCTCCGAGCGATCAACCCTCTTGCCTACAACGACGATACGCCCGATGCCACCAAGGCTTCTCTGCCGGTTTTCGTCGCACCGTATGTGCTAGGCGATTACGGCGAAGGCGCAGTCATGGGTGTTCCCGGCCACGACGTCCGAGATCACGCCTTCTGGAAGACGCACAACCGCGAGCAGCCTGTCCGATATGTCATTGCAGAATCGCCCGATGAATCTACCACCATCATCCCGACTGAGCCATATGTTGAGCATGGCTTCATGACGGAGCACAGCGGACCTTTCAAGGGCAAGTCCTCCAAAGATGCCGTTGAGATCTTGGTCAACATGCTTAAAGCGGCCGACCTGGCCACTCCTGTGGAGAAATGGCGCCTTCGTGACTGGCTCATCAGTCGTCAGCGGTATTGGGGTGCGCCTATTCCCATCATCCACTGCGACAGCTGTGGAAGCGTGCCTGTTCCGGAAACGGACCTCCCCGTGAAGCTTCCTGATGTCGAAAAGCACTGGCGAGCTGGCAAAGCTGGAAATGCGCTGGAATCATCCCCCGATTTTTTCAACACCCAGTGCCCAAAGTGTAAAGAACCTGCACGTCGCGATACCGACACCATGGATACCTTTGTGGACTCGAGTTGGTACTTTGCCCGTTTTGCCGATCCTCACAACGCCAAAGAGCTGTTCTCCCCCGAATCAGCCAAGACCTTACCCGTCGACATTTATATCGGAGGTGTTGAACACGCAATTCTGCACCTCTTATACTCGCGCTTCATCTTCAAGTTCTTGGCGGGCACATCTTTGATGCCAGAGTACACCGAGGAAACCGCTGGCACTGCAGAACCGTTCAAGAGACTCATTACACAAGGCATGGTTCATGGAAAGACCTTTATTGATCCAACCAACGGCAGATTCCTCAAGCCAAACGAGATTGATCTAAGTGATGTGACTCGGCCCAAAGTGGCAGCCACCGGCAGCCCCGCAGAGGTGCGCTACGAGAAGATGTCCAAGTCCAAGCACAACGGCGTCGATCCAACCGAGTTCATAGCCAAGTACGGCGCCGATGCCACGCGCGCGCACATGCTGTTCCAGGCCCCCGTTGCTGACGAACTGAAGTGGGATGAGTCGAAAATCTCGGGGGTCACGCGCTGGCTGCAGCGTCTGCATGACACTGTTGCCAAGGTTGCATCCGCTTCTGATGCGCCGACTGAGGCAGCACTGGCTTATCTGCAGTCTAAGCAGGGCCGTATGAGCAACATGAGTAAAGCACAAGCTAAACAGCTGAACGCGGATATTCTGCTCTGGCGTGAGACGCAGCGCATCATCGGTAACATTACCCGCGCATACGAGCAGGTGTATGCGCTGAACATTATCGTTTCTGACCTGATGACGCTCACAAACGCCCTGGCTGGGGCCAAGGATGCCAGCGCCAGCATCCAGTGGCATGTGGCCGATACCATGACAAGGCTTATGGCACCCATCGTCCCAGCCGTCGCGGAAGAATGCTGGAGCGTTCTTCATCCGTCCGCGGGGTCCCTATTCAAGTCGGCCAGCTTTCCCAAAGTAGACGGATCACTGGACGTTCTGAAGCCACGGTCGCAGACGAGCGTGATTCAAATCAACGGCAAGGTGCGCGGCACTTTGGAGCTGCCAGCGCCTGAGGGCGGCCTTGATAGCGATGCGCTGAAGGACTGGATGGTGGAGCAGATCTTGGCCACGGAAGAAGGAAGGACGAGGTTTGGCCAGGGCCAATACGACATTAGACGGGCAAAGCGAGCGATTGCCGTGTCAAATGGAGGGCTGATCAACTTTGTCATGTAATAACAATGTACCAGTAGTATAATCCATTAGAGCAAGGGTGTCAAGTACGTGTACGGATCACGCATGATGGGTATGGAGCATGTAAAGGTATCAAAAGGCATCAGAAGATATCAAAGGGGTTCTTCTCCGGATGTATTTCACTTACAAAGTATTTGCATCATGATATTTGCATCAAAATCATTCTATCAAT
The DNA here is from genome assembly GCA_002968875.1 of Cordyceps cicadae. Classification (NCBI taxonomy): domain Eukaryota; kingdom Fungi; phylum Ascomycota; class Sordariomycetes; order Hypocreales; family Cordycipitaceae; genus Cordyceps; species Cordyceps cicadae. The sequence continues at coordinate 106,936 of MWMN01000049.1, read as the reverse complement.
TGATTGATCGTCGTGGAACGAGCATCATGCATATATACAACTTCTACCAGCGTCAGACTTCATGTACCATTTTCCAACGTCTCTCTCAATCCAGCCGTCTCTCCTGCCCCGGCGGCAGCAACCTCTCCGTCTCGTCACCACCGCCGCCGCCGCCGCCGCCGCCGCCGCCGCGGCGCTCGTCGACGCTGTTCTTGCGATAGAGGACGTAGTGCTGGATCATGAACAGCAGGTCGAAGAAGATGCTGATCTGGCCGAGGCCGAACTTGACCGGGTTGCTCGTGATGCCGCTCCAGTCGCGCTGTCTGTAGCTGTCGACGCCCTGCTGGGCGACGCTCAGCGCGCCGCCGCCGAGGTCCAGCAGGATCTGCGCGATGCTCCAGCCGTCGGTGCTGCGGTTGCGGGCGTTGGCGAGCAGCTGCGGCGCGTACTTGCTGAGCGTGACCGCGAGCTTGACGTAGCCGAGCGCGTAGACGACGTCGATGGCGCACCAGTCGGTCGCCGGGTCGGTCGCCCCGGAGTTGAGGGCGACGACGACGAGGAGGTAGGTGCCGAGGACGCCGAGGAGGGCGCCGACGGTGAGGCCGGCGGCGAAGCGGCTGGGGCGCGTGCCGGGCTGGTGTTGGCGATGGTGGTGGTGGTGGCGGTCGCGGGGGAAGCGCCAGAGGGAGGCGCCGAGGAGGTACTGCGAGGCGGTGAGGAGGGAGAGGAGAAGGCCGTGGAGGGCGAAGACGACGTCGTTGAGCTGCACGGTCGGGGTGAGGCCGTCGTTGCGCGCGGCGTACTGCCGGCGCACGGCGCGGGAGTAGAACAGCGCGAGGTTGGAGGCAAAGTACGAGGAGAAGCCTGCGAGAAGGGGAGGAGGACGGGTTAGCAAGAAGGGGATCGTCGAGTTGCATGTTTGGGTGGAGGGCGCACCGAGGACGTTGAGAAAGGGAAAGTCGACGGTGGTGCCGGCCGTGGAGCGCCGGCGAAAGTTGAGCAGCGCCTGGGGGTAAAAGGACAGGCTCCAGAGGAGAAAGTAGATCCAGCCAAAGACGGCGGAGACGAGCTCCAAGAAGCCATCGTCAGCCATGGTTGCGTCAACAAGGTCTCCTGGCGAGGGCCCTTTTTTTTTTCGCGTCTTTTTGTTTCGTCTTTTTTCTTCTCCCTTCAACCTTGGCCTACGCCAGCACAGCAGCAGGATCGTGCTCGTTTGTCTCGTCAGCCCTCTCGGCGCCGTGGGACTAGTAGAATCGGCGAATCTGCGGTAAAGGAATGTGAATGCGACAGGGACTCATTTGTTGTAAAAATCATCAAGTAAATCAAACACATGAAAAGGGAAGAAGGGATGACGGAGCGGAGGCTTCGGGACTGGCCACGTTTGAAGGGGAATTTCTTGATGGGGGATGGGGGGGGGCATTATGCTGTCGTGATCTAGTGACGAAATGGTGGCAGACCACCTGTCGCTGGCTCTCGCATAGCGTGCCCCGAAAGCATCAGCTTTAGCCTCGTCCGGTAATACCGACACCGGGTCAACGTTCCAAGCCGCTAGAGGCGACCGAAGCTCGGGATAAATGTTGAGATGGTGTTGGGCTGGATCTTGGGCGGATATGCATTCTCTTATTATAGAGTAGATAGAGATGCAGCGAATCATGGTCAGGATGTATGGAACAGCCACCACCTTGGGCTGAGTTCTACGTTGCATGTCAAACCTCAAATTTTAAAAAAAAAAAAAAAAAATCAGGACTTGAGGTGAACCTGACATTTAATAATAACTTACTTAGAAAGGGTATCACGACGAATTTATTATTGAAAAAGAAAGTAAAGCAAAAAGGAAAGCAAAAAAGAAACCGACAGAGACAGGATTCGAACCTGCGAACGCGAACGTATTGCATATCAAGTAATGGAGAGTCAGACTCGCCGTTTTCAAGTGCAACCCCTTAACCACTCGGGCACTCTGCCTTAGTAATACCCATGTTCCTTATTTATATATATACATTGATCTGGTGCTCGTTATCATGTTGACAGGATGTCAAGTTACGACATTTGTTGATCTTATCCTACCTACATGTATGTCGTCGTAGCAGATATATCTGCAGCACTTGATCAGATGCGACGGAGCTTTTATACCTTCTCGGCAAAACCAAGAGTCCATCCAACTGGCCAATGACGCTATAAGTCTAGTGACGCCCAATGTGACCTCCGTAGTTGTAGCGGCTCGCCCTGCTAAAAAGATAAGCCTTGTAATAGCCGCTACCAACGTCAATTTATTGCCTCCGGTTTCGCATCAGCACCATCAATCAACCAGCGCCGTCAACCAGCGCCATCAACCAGCATGCATTGACTAGCCTTCCAAGACCACCGATCATCCCATTCTCATATACAACCAACTCACTACGGAATGTCAGTCTGAAAAGCCCCGCCCTCGGAAGCACCCCCGGCCCTGTCGCTATGGCCTCCTCTCCCTTCCCAAAGTCGACACCCACCGCCGGCGGCGGCCGCATCGTCGCCGGGCCGCTCCCCTCCGGGGGCACCGGCCTCGAGGTCATGCGGTACCAGTACCCGCTGAAGCTCATCGCGCCCTCCCCCTCCAGCGCCCAGCGCAGCGTCCTCGTCTTCCTGCTCTCCTACGGCGGCGGCCTCGTCGGCGGCGACTCGGTCGACCTCACCGTGCGCGTCCGCGCCGGCGCCCGCCTCAGCCTCGTCACCCAGGGCCACACCAAGGTCTTCAAGTCGCCCTCGCTCGCCGTGCTCACCAGCCAGGCCATGCGCGTCGACCTCGACGGCGCCGGCGCCGCCCTCTGCCTCCTGCCAGACCCCGTCCAGCCCTTCGCGGACAGCGTCTACGCGCAGACGCAAGTCTTCCGGCTGCGGCCCGACGCGTCGCTCTGCCTGCTCGACTGGGTCACGCGCGGGCGCACCGCCCGCGGCGAGGACTGGAGCTTCTCCCAGTGGACGGGCCGCAACGAGGTCTGGCTTCGGGCGGCCGGCGGCGACGGCGACGACGACGACGACGACGACGACGACGACAGCAAGAGGGACAGGCTGCTCGTGCGGGACAAGGTCATCCTGGCCGGCGACGGCGGCGCGTCGGGCGACGGGCCGCTGCGCGGGGTGATGCGCGGCATGGGCCTCTTCGGCACGCTCGTCCTGCGCGGCGCGCTGGTGCGGCCGCTGGGCGAGTTCTTCCTGGCCGAGTTCGCGGCGCTCCCGCGGCTGGGGTCGAGGGACTTTCGCACGGCAGAGGCCCGCAGGGAGGAGGACGACAAGATGACAGAGCTGGAGCGGTGGCGCGCCGACCGCATCGACATGGAGACGGACGATGGGGTGCTGTGGTCGGCGGCGAGCGTTCGCGGGTGCGTCGTGGTCAAGTTTGCGGCCCCGGAGGTGGAGGCCGGCCGGGAATGGATAGGATCGATGCTCTTGAGGGAGGGCAGCATCGAGGCGAATTTCGGAACGGAGGCCTTGATGTGTGTTCGATAGTTTCTGGACATGTGTGTATTGCTCTCACATTGATACCCGACAAAGAGCAAGTGTATGTATGTAAATAGCAAGATGACATGGTTTGATTTGTCCTTTTGGGTTTCTATATTTTTTTATAAAATTCTACTTGAACGACGTCATATTCCGGCTCTTCCATTTATTTTCTTCTCAAACTATATTCACTTCCTACATCAAAGTATCCGTCCTTGATGCCGCCAAACTCACCCACCAGCGGCAGAATTCGTGCCCCACCAACTTCTTCTCTCCACCGCCCAAATTTTCCAAGCTTCACAAAGCTCCAATTGCTCTCTCCCACAGCTACCTACCTATTCGCGCAATAGGTTTTGTCTTTACACATCTTCCCCTCAGCATGGTTCGTGGAAGGGCAACAGCGCGCGGCACCCGCAGAGGGGCGGCCAGCGCCAGCACTGGACGAGCAGCAACCGATGCGGCTGCCACAGCGCCAACCCCAACAGACACACCAGCCACGACCTCAAGCGAGACGACGCCCGCGCAACGAGGTGGCACGACGACGACACGAGCGACGCGGGCCCCGGCCGTGGGGCGATTTCGACCCAAGAATGTCCGTCGAGACGAGGCCGAGCGAGATAGCCTGGCGCGTCAGGAAGAGAAGAAGGCGAGCGAGCGCGCCGCCGAGGAGCGCAAAGCTCGCGGGCGCTCGCGGTTCCGCAGCAAACGAAGTCGCGGCGACACGATGGGGAGGGGTGGCTTCGGGCGCATAATCTCCGGCGCCAGCGGCCCATTCTCCTCCGGCATTGGAGGTTAGTCTACTCAGTTGCAAAAGGGCAGCACAGCTACGTGAACAAGATGGGACTCTAACGCAGCAAGGAACAGGTCCGAGCAGGGGCGGCGGCTGGTTTGGCGGGAGTTCCGGCGGCGTTGGTGGCGGTGGTGGCTTTGGCGGTCGCGGGATCAAGTCAGATTCCAAGGGCCACACCTTCGCCCACGGGCGGGACATCCACCGAGAGCCGCGCATCAACGCCGACAAGCTACACATTATGTCACCGGAGGAGGAGCTAGACAGCGAGGACGAGGCCATGATCGCCGCGCTCAGCGCCAAGGACGCGAGCAAGATGCCCATGGGTATCTACCGCAAGGAACATAAGGAGGCCGGCATCGTTGTAGCCACAACAGCCGAGCTGGAGGCCAAGGAGAATGCCACGGGCGCTGCGGCGGAGGACGAGGCGGAGGGGAGTCTTTGGGTGGACGGCGACCCGGGGACGCTACCGCTCGAGGAGCAGCCGGCGGAGGAGGGCGTCTGGGGCCCCAAGGGGCGGCAGCCGGTGATCAAGGCGGAACCAGGGACGGACGACGCCATGGACGTCGACCTGGATGCGGTGCCCAAGATTGAAGACCACCAACGGACGACCACGGCGGCGCCGGCCAAGGCTAAGAAGGCCTTGCCTCAGGACCCGGAGAGCAAGATGATCCAGTCCGACCTGGACCTCCTCGCGCGGGAACTCGGCGCCGTCGCCGTAGACGGCGAGTCCGCGCCGGTGCTCGCCAACAAGGACGGCCGACTCTACCTGTTTCAGTTCCCGCCGCTGATGCCCCCTCTGAAGGAATCGAGCAGCGCGCCCTCCGCAGCCGTCAAGGCAGAGACGTCAGCGGCGGCGGGGCTCGGCGTCAACGACATCCCCTCAGCAGCCGTGGATCTCACCAACGAAGACGCCGACGAGGACGAGGACGACGAGGACGAGGAAACGGAGGAGGAGCGCGCGCAGGCGGAGCTCAAGCACGGCTTCAAGTCGCAGTTCCTCTCGCAGGGCGGCATGATCGGCCGGCTGAACGTGCGGCGCTCCGGCCGCATCGAGCTCGACTGGGGCGGGCACGTGCTGGAGATGAGTCCCGCGGCGGGGATGAACTTTCTGACGACGGCGGTCATCGTGGAGGAGAGCGACGAGAAGGTGGCACCGGCGCCGGCGGCGGTGGGCGGCGCGGCGCGCGCGACGGGGGGCGACTGCGTGGGCATGGGCAAGATCATGGGCCGCTTCACGGTGGCGCCGGTCTGGAGCGAGGAGGAGGACTGGACGGTGGCCCCGGAGGAGCTGGCGGTGGCCCCGGAGGAGCTCGAGGCGGCGTAAGAGGGCGACGGCAAAGGATCGTCAGGACTCTAGGAAGAGACGAAGAAGAAGAAATAAAGGGTTACGACTACGAAGACACAGATTCGGCATCATTGTTCAGGGCGTATTCTCTCGGTATGCTCTCGACGATCTTGTTGGTCGCACACAGGCAAGCAGGCCTGGCGACGAAATATCCGAATGATCAACCACGACCGGGAATTCAAACCCCCTTCTCCTGCGCCCTTTGAAAGTCAGACGCTACCGTCGCAAACTCTTGCATCCGCCAGACAAACCAAGCCTCGTCCTCCTCCACTTTCGCTACCCCCCCCCCCCCCCCCCCCTTCCTTCCAGGCTTCAGCTGCGGGGGAACCAGAACACGCAACAAAGCCCTGAGCATTAACACATGGCTTGTGGGGGGAGAGAGAGAGCGCGCCCAGGATACATCTCGAAAAACGACGAGTTCTAGCCCCAAAATCCCCCCCTCGAAAGAGGCAGAACACGGGGGTTCCTTGCCAAAAAAGGGGACAAAAGGGAAGAAAGCGGAGCACAGTACATCATCTTTTTGATTGTCTGGATCCCGTTTCACGCGTGGAGACCCCTTGGCTGTCCCTCTCTCCCTCTTCTCGGCCTCTTTTTCTTCTTCAGCCCAAGTCCAGTTTGAGGCGCGCAGCCAACCAGGGGCGGGAGGGAGCACGCGCGCGGGACCCGGCGCTATATTGCGCTTTCCATGTCGTCGGGACGATTCGAAAAGGGACAATTCTCCGCGGCGCTCTTTTTTTTTTTTTTTTTTTTTCTTCTCTCGTCTGTCTTCTTCTCGTCCGGCTTAGGTGTGGAATCTCTTTTTTTTTACTTCTTTCTTTTTCATCCTATTTTTATTTTTTGGCTGGTCTTGAATGGGTCTTTTTTGCATGAGGCGGCGGGCGCCGCCCGATACTTTTCACAGCGCTGCGGGTGTTGTTCTTTTGTTTTTTTTCTCCTCTCTTCACTATTATGCCATGACAACACACACACAACACAGAAAAAAAAAAAAAAGAGGACAAATAATAATAAAACAGGAACCATTATTGTACATAAATACATATCCCAGAAAAGGAAAGCTGTCAGAAACGCGTTCCCACTAATAATAGCCACAACGTGTGGAGATGTGCTTCATCCCAAAGGGCTTTTCTATCCATTTGTTCCCATCCCGCCCCAGGGGCCGACTCGCTTATTAACCAGCTAGTTGATACCATGTTTTCGCCTTATCCAGCTGCGCACTTATTATGCCAAGAGATGCGCCCAGAGGGCCAGAGGGGGCAATCTTTACATTCTCATCCCCTTCCCCCCCCCAGGGATCCAGGTTTTCCCATCGGCCCCCCCCATAGTCCATAGTCTGGTTTCCCATAGATGAATCGCGCCATCCTCATACCGAGTTGACGACGATTTGTTCGCATATCCATGCTATGTAGCCACTCTCTGGTTTGAGAAATTTTGGTTTCTGTTTCTATTTCCGAGGAAGAGGGGGCTGTCGGCAAGGAAAACCCCTCCTCAAAGAGTTGTGCCTCTATTGTGCATTGCCCGTGATACACATGTGTAGCCGGAGATCAAAAGCCGACACCGCTCAAATGACAACTTGTCAGCAAACTTGTGCAATCGTGAACAAGAATAATGCAGATCCGCCGCTATTCTGTGCAACACCTAATCAATCATGCAATGCGTTGAAAATCATGTCATCATGTAACATTGACATCAAGTGTGCCGTATCCATCTCTAAGTAGCCAATACAATGCAAAAGAAAACCCCAGGTTCTATCCATCGTTATGGTACAATGTAAAAAATTTCTGTATCTGCAGTGATATGCAAAGATCACTTTCAGGGCAATTAATAACCCATTAAAAACAACCGCTGTGTCCCATTTCCATAATGTTGCCGGGAAAGTCATGTACTCCGTTCCGTGTATCTGGTAGAAAAAGAAATCGAAGAAAAAATGATTTTAACAATGTCGAATCAATTCATCGTTGCCTCCTTCATCTTCGACGGCCGTTGCTGCTGGACGAGCCCTGGCCAAGACCCTGATTTTGCTCCTCCAGCGCGCTTATATCCTCCAGCGACCTGTCCGATGACGGGTACTCGCGAGGACTCCAAGTAGGAGACTTCATCTTTCCCTCGATAATATACACCTCACTCTTCGAGTCCTCGTGTATTCGCACGGTATGCGGGTTGCTGCTACTCTCGCCAGCAGAGATGCTGACCTTGTTTCCCAGTATCGGGTCCTGGTTGTGCGATAGCGGTGTCGAATGCGACAGTCCGGCGGCGTGGCGATGGTACTCGTCGTAAGCCAGCGCCTCGCTGCGGCTCTCCGAGTCGACGACGGTGACACGATGCAGCGATACGTCGTTAGGCCCGTATCCCGGCATTGAACTTCCTTGCTTCTTGGCCGAAAACCCCGTGGATCGCGTGCGATGTGTCGATTCAAAGCCGCGAATCTTGAGAATGCGCAGTAGCGGTCGAATGGTGGCGAGGCTCGAGGCGATGATGGCCACACCAGGTTCCACCATACTCCAAAGCAAAGCATCAGTGGCAGAGACTACAATCATATTAGCATGGCGATTGGTGGGTGACAGCATAGCGTCACATACAAAGGAGATCGTCAGTCTCCGTCAGAGCAGCCAAAAATTTGACACGAATTAGTGTGGCAATACTGGCGCTGTAAGACTGTCAGTAAGGGGTCGTTTCTGTAGCAGGTTTTTTACTCACAAAATACCAAGACCCAAGATGAGTACAACGGTAACCTTGGCCTGCTTGGTCATCTTGACGTTCCACAGCATCGGGATGGGCAGCAGAGCCTGTGCAAGTGTCAGTCGCATGGCAAACATAACGATCGGGGATGTCCAGGTACTTGACGTACGTAGAACCAATCTGAAACAACAGTAAGGACGCTGATGGCGTAGGCGGCATTGATAATGTCCTGCCCACTGGCGCAATGGCCGCCCGTGATTCTGTAATCCCACTGCTTGGCAACGGGCATACACTGGAAGACATCCCAGAAAAAGACGCCGAGGGTATACAAGGTGACGACGGCGAGGCTGACTTTGATGATGGTGCTGTAAACCTTCTTGGCGGATAATCGGAGAAGAAAGACACCGATACTGAGTTTGACGAACATCATGGCGAGGATGTAGGCAATCGTAGCGACGGCTTGCCACTGTAGGTGAGGTTGGTCATGTTAGTCAAGTCCGGCTGGACATGGATTTTGTTCGGGACAATACCATGAGGGCAGCAACTCTATCATCATCCGTCTCGATAGCTGCGTTGTGCTTTCCCATGCCTCGGCGCACACCCTCCAAGATGCATGCGCACATGGTTGTAAAGGTGACCTGCTTGGGTGTCAGCGGCATGCGAGAAGGAGGAGAGAGGTTCGAAAGCATCGGGCAACTAACCTGAGCCGCCAGCATCAACCAGTCGTCGAACTGGAAACTTCTCATGATAACAGCGCGGGTATATGTGCGCAGGCCGATGGTGATCCAGCTCAGGGCCAGCAGGGCGATGGTGGCGCCGACCAAACGGCCGCCATTGTATTCGGTCAAGTCGACTTGGGCCATGACGGGGAACGAATTACGTGCACTGCTCTGCGTCTGAGTGCGCGAGGACTGGCAACCGCGCAGGGTGCGCTCTGTAGGTAATAGGCGACGGACGAGCTGGCGAAATCGGTTGATGGTTGGAAGAGACGACGAAATGGACGATAGGGCCGGGGCTGGGGGTGGGATGGCGAAGGGGTGGTTTCTATATAGAGCTGCGGGCCGTCATAACACCAGGTATAGAAGATGAGAAATCAGAGACAGAGTGGCGCGAAAGCTTGACAGGCTTGAATCAATGCATCGGTGCTCGTGTATCCGTGTATCCGTAATGGTGGTTGGTGGCTTGAGAGCTCTATCACACGCAGCTGCTCGTGTCTCAAAGTCGGACAAGTTGGCGCGAAGAAACGATCGAGTGACTAGCCACGCAAGAAAAAGCACAGGCAGCCGCGGAAAAGATGTTTCTGCTTGTTTTTGATTTTCCGCTGCGACTCTCCATCCTTTTTAATTATTCAATGCAGGCCTCGTCCGGCCTGTATGCATGTGGGTGCAGGCCGGATGCGGTTCTCAGTTTTCACTAATGAGTGGCCACAAGGATGGGATAGGATAGGATAGGATAGGATGCCTTGCCCGGCCACCCACTAGCCCTTGTTATTATGTGCATCTCTTTTGAGCAGGGATAGACTTGCCGGCCAATGGTGGTTTCTAGTGGCACACCCTCATTTGGAAAAAAAAAAAAAAAAAAAAAAAAAA
>MWMN01000049.1:70493-97015 GCA_002968875.1 Cordyceps cicadae | reverse complement strand
CTTTTGAGCAGGGATAGACTTGCCGGCCAATGGTGGTTTCTAGTGGCACACCCTCATTTGGAAAAAAAAAAAAAAAAAAAAAAAAAGGCCGTTGAAACGCTGCCGCGAGTCCTTGCTACCGCGGCTCCTGAGTCGTGGTGGCTCTAGCATGAATGAAGGTCCTTGGGGCAATATTATTAGTAGATGGGAATCTTCACAGATACGGACTAGACGCTTCCGATACAACGCCACAAGTCTTCAGCGTTCAATGTAGGTTTCAAACTCGGCCTTTGAGTAGCCAACAGGACAAGGCCAGCAAGCTGCGATCAGTGCCTGGGGACCAGTACACGAGAGTGATGCATAAGCAGGGCACGCTCATCAATTGATCCGCTAACTTGCCATGCATTGAACCTGCCAATATGGAGACACATGTATCTCCCGACCTTACTTTGCATTGCCCACCCGAGCTGGCTGTGATGAAGCACAGGGCCGGTGCGTTGGTAGCGTGCGACCAGCACCACCACTAGGGTAGCCGCAAGGTTCCATCAACGGTGGGACGAAAAGCTGCAACTTTGCCAACTTGATCTTTGGTCCACCGGACGTCTGGCTGAAACTGCTCCGTCGAATGGGAAGATGAGTTGAGCAAAGCGAGATAACTCCAGTAAGCCGTGAAGTCGAGTCTGGGAGTGGTGCCCACGTGATACGCTGACTCGAGATGGAACGTTGAAGGCTTCTGACAGGTTGTTGTCACGGGTTTCAATGCTTCCGCAACATCGAAGAAAGTCAGCCTAATGTGTCCAGCATGGAAACACTTGTGTCAGTGTGGTACAGAGCTGGGTGGCCCGTATATACTCCGTCCGGGCTGCTCTGGGTTGGGTGCCGGAAAATGCATAAAAGTCTCCGTAACACAGACGAGTTGATAACGGGTGCCATCGACCACGAGGTGTAGTAGTACAATGGTGGGTTTTCAAGATGATGAACGGCGGAGGGCACCGTTTCACCGATTCAGGTCTTCTGCCCTCGGAACAAGACTCTCGTCGACTGTTTCTTTTTTCCGAAAGACCTGCGAGGGCCGGCTTGGCATCCCGAGATTGAAAGGCCCCCCAGATATGGCGAGCCCAGAGCCACATGGCAATAGTACCAAACGCCGTCGTAATAACAGCAGTGGGTATGTGTCAAGCCTGGAGCAGCAACGACCAGTCAGTCCAAACACCACCGTAGTAACAAAAACTACTACGCTGTAATGAGTTGGTTGTATCGTGTCACTGTCACTGTCACTGTCACTCGATCCATTTCGTACCGAGCGAAGCACCAGGGGTTTGATTCGGAGTTTGACAGGTGACTCCGAGCAGAGCAGCGAGTTGCCAGGGTTGTTGAATTAATCGGGGGCGAAATCTCATGGTATCCAGCGCAAGCGGAAAGGGCGGGCTCGCGCCCGCGCATACGCACAGACGCAGGTTGCAGCGGGCCGTGAGTTGGCAGGGTCATTTCGAGAGTGATCTGACTGATCACCGTATCACATGCGATGAGGCTTGTTGGGATGTTTGTTTCCCTCTTTTATCCATGGAACATGGACCGTCGAGCCGCAACTGCGCTTGCCGGGGATGGCCGTGATGCATGCACGGCAACGATTTGGTATCGACTGGTGCCTTGACCCATCTCGATAACACAATGTATGTCGGCAGTGGCGCAGGCGGTGTTGCACGGACGGCGCATCGTGGCCCCCATCTCGGGAAGATAGCTGGCCAGCAGCTATGACCTCGGCCAAAATCGTCACAAAATATCCCCAAAAATCCACGGGGATTATAGCGACAGTAGTTTCTGGCGTCTGAACGGAGTGATGCGTTGCTACTGTTCCGTCTCCGGCTTGTGCTCAGACAACAGTGGCCTCGGGAGTCCTGCATGTACCATCTTGTACTGACGTTTGGGGTTGGCAAACAACAATGCAAATGGGCATGATATGGGAGTCGAGAGGACGATGATGAAACCTGGGAATAGGATGATACGAATCTGTCGCAGTCATGGATGGCTCAATCATGCCATTACAAACGGCGAGCAACAGGTGAAAGGAAGGCCAGTGGAAAGAGCAATGTGGCGCAGTGAATGTCCCGCCATAACCACGCACCTGTCACCAGCCACTGTCCACTGCCCAGGCCAGCTCCAGCCACGACTTCAAATCTCTTCACCAAACATTCCCAGGGTTTCCCCCCCCTCTTTTCATCCTTCATCGTATAGTCGAACGCCAAGGCCCTAGTATTCCAAAAAAAAAAAAAAAAAATTATATATATATACAAGCAGGGGCACAACGTGCTACCTTGGCGGCTTAGCCAAACACGCCCTCTCGGTGTCTTAAACGGTAAGAGCAGCACGTCTCAAGTTCGGATAGCGTGCTCGCGTCCATAGCCGACAACTTCGGATCAAGCACCTTTGAGGTATAACACAATGGTAACTGGATCTGCCACATCGAATCTGACAGCGCCGAAAATATCCAAGTTGATTACCAGTGTCAATACCCTGTTCCCTCATGGTACCCTTGCACATGGGGCCGTCAAATTATCGAGCAAACCCGCGGTAGGTTGGATAGACTTTGGACCTACTGACTAGTTAGCGTCCAGTCCATTCTCGATACTACTTCCTCAATCTCGTGAAGGTCCAACGCTTGCGCTATGACCGGTTCCAAGACGGTGGTCAACTCTGATAAAGCATACGAAAAATGACGGAGATGATGACAACGCACGAGGAACCCCTTTTCTTTTTACGCACGACAATTTCCCGGTTTAGCTGTAAGTCGTCTCTCTCAGGTACCAACCCGTCACGCGCCTCCTCGCTGTATTGATGGATGTATTAATACGAGGGCTGCTATAGTTTGGACTAGGAAGCAACCAATGGTATTGGTATCAACTACTCGCTCCCGCATTGTCCAAATGCACCCTCCACACTCTGCCGCTCTTTCTCGCCCCCTCCTTCGTTTGTCATAGCCTTTCCCTTAGCCGACATCGTCATGCCCGCGTCACGGTACCGCCGACCAGCCAGCCTTACAGGCCAGATAAATGCCCGCTTCTGATGCTTCGAAACCACACTTTTTCCTTCTTCTTTTGCAAATCGCTCTCTTGATAAGATTGCCGTTCATTTCGCGATACCCGTTCGCTCTGGCACGGCTTTGTCGGCCCTCCACAAGCGCTGCGCTAAATAACTCAGGCCTAGTCGCCCACTGTTTGTCGCCCATATTAAAAAAAGAACCCCTCGCAGAACTACCTGTTGAGCAAGATTCGTCCAATCCGCTATAATCTCACATCGCGTGCTTGCTTCCCAGCATCCCTCATCACCTTCGTTTTAACCCACCGGGCGCTAGGGCACGGACCGATATACCGAGCAGGCCGTTGTGCCAATCTTCAGCAACAGCCAGCCGGCATGGGTATCGGTACCGGGCACAAGGCCGGCGGCATCCGCGATGACGCCCCAGACCTGGAATTTTCCTATCTTCGCTACGGAAAGCACAACCTCCATCGAATCGGTGTCTGGGAGCAGCGCAAGCCTGTCAAGCCCGGTGCCAGCTACTGGCTCGTGTGCGTATCTAGTCCTGCCGTCAAAGATGTGCCCCAAAAATGTCACCACCTACTAACAGAACTCGTGTTTGCCGCCAAAGATTCATCCATGGTGGAGCATGGCGAGACCCTCGCAACAAGCCAACTGATTTCGCCCCCTCGATCAGGCATCTGATGACTGCGGGCAATCTCCCGGATGACGTCCGTGGATTCATCAGCGTAGACTACCGACTGTCGCCATACCAGGAAGAGTTCCCGCAGTGCTTAGACCAGACGCCCTCGGCGGAGCAACGCACCGCGCAGCACCCTGACCATCTCCACGACGTGCGCTCGGCCATGGACTTTCTCAACCAGCGATACGACCTCGGTGACAGGTACATCCTCATCGGCCACTCGGCCGGCGCCATGCTCGCATTCCAGCTGCTCATGAGCAATGCCCGGTGGCAGGTGCCCTCCCTCACGCCCCTCCCCAAGCCCGCCGCCATCATCGGCATCTCGGGCATCTACGACCTTGTCAACTTGAACCGACGCTACGACGGCAACTACGCCGGCTTCATCAGCAACGCCTTTGGCGATGACAAGGATGTATGGACCGACGCGTCCCCCGCGCAGTATCGAGACTCCTTCGCGCAGCCCCTCCTGCCGCATGCAACGCCGCTGTGGCTGGCCATCTCGCCCGAAGATGGCCTGCTCGACCTGGCTGAGACGGCGGCCATGGCGGAGAAGCTCAGCGCCGACGGCTTCCAGCCCACAGTTGTCAGCGACTTGCATGGCGAGCATGACTTTGTGTGGCAGGACGGCGCGCAGATTGCTACTCTTGTGCGACGCGTACTTGCCGAGTTACGCTTAAAATGATACACAAATTCATTTAACAGCATTTTAATGCGAGGCGACATGTTTTTTTTCGGTGTTTTTAGTCATTTGCTGAATCCCCATGTATATCTCTACATCATGTATATAGCCCATCCCGTATAAATGACGCAAACAATGACTCGAAAGTCGGTCGAAGCTCATGGCTTGTGCTTCTGGCTCCGACTCAGACTTGCCATTCAGCACCATTCTCGGCCCAATGACACTCGTCTGCTCATCAGTTTCCAGTGAAATACTGTACGATGTCTTTTCTCCTCCTGTAGTCTACCTGCAACGTCGTACCGCGCGACCCACGTCTGTGTGTTTGAAACATTGACCGGGATTGCGTTCAGCATCAGCGCAGATCACTTCGGTTTTCTCTTCGCCATTGTCTCATTACCTCTCTCACGAGAAACCCAACATCATACCACGTTTTCCTTTTTTTTTTTTCGTCTGATACTTTCTTGATCGACGTATTGGAAGGGATTCAGTCATAACGTCGCCGCAGAATTTTGGCAAGGCACTGTCATCAGCCGAGAAGAGGGACAGAAGGAGTTGCAGGTCCAAGGAAAAAGCTTCTATCATTCTTTACATAGGCGACGAACTTACGGTGGTATTCTGCGCCGGGGTTTAGAACGGGAAAGGGAAGGAGAAGAACAGTTTGCAAGCTCTGATTACCATTGAGTAGGAGATTCTTGACCGACGAGAAAGGGAAACAGCGTTGCAAGAGGTGTCGCGAAAGCGACCATTTCAAACCGAAAGTGTGTGCCAAAGAGGAGATGGTTATTGGACTTTGATCGCCCGTTTGGTACCTGGAAACATTGCGGGAGCATGAGACCGGCAAGGCGTTCAGCGCGGATACGGCCGCGGTGAAAGGAGGCACTCGTGCCTACACCGCACCAATCCTTTGCCGTTCGACTCATAAAGTCTCAACCGCATCATTCGCACCAAGATCTTATCAGAAATTGTAACCCCAAAACATTCTTCACGGCAGAACTCGTCGACAAATCACCATCAGCTCCTGCCCGCCAGACGCAGATTGAGACGCGGCTAGGTTGACCATTCGCCGGCTGCCCTCACCACCCCGCCTCCCCCGTAAATCTGCTACTCACGTTCCGTCATTCGTCGGCGCCAAGCGGTCCTCGAGCCCCTTCTTCGTCCAAGGATGGCCCGGTCGGGGGCCGCCGTTGCGGCGTCTTTTTCTCATTCCGCGGTCCGCCATTGTTTTCTGCACGGCGAACGTGCATGTCGAGATGGACCAGTCCGGGCAGCCTTCGCATCGCATAGCGTGCTCTGCAATGTCTACCGGGAAAAGGGCTGCGCGGAGCGTGCGTCTTTCCTTTTTTTTTTTTTGCGTTGCCGTGTTCGGCTCCGGGCGCTCTCATACACTCCGGCATCGGGCAGGAGAGGGAAAACATCCTGCGGCGTCTACGTTGACGGTGAGCTCTCCCCCTCCTCCTGCTGTATTTCGATGTATCGAATGTAGTTGAGGGGCTGTGGTTATTTGTATTTGGCGCATTCGCTTGCGTACAAATCGCGTTGCTACCATTGTTTTGGATGACCGGTCTCTTCTCACCCGACAGGGCGACAGGGGGGGAGTCTCCGTGGCAAATAGCTCTTCCATTACATCACGAACCTGTAACAGAGTAAGCTAGCCAGACTTTCCTCTGCTTTATCTTCTGATCTAGATTCGAGGCCTTGTACGCAGCGGCTCCTACAAACTCGCTCGACGCGTTCGCGTCACGTCGTCATGAGTAATCCTCGCCAATATAGAGTCAGTAGTCAATGAGCTCATACTAGGACTGTGCGCGTTAAGCACGCGAATTCGCATTTTGGGTGTCCCGTACTCTGTTTCTTTATACGAGTGGCGCGGTGTTGAGTGTCCGTCATATTTAGATCCCAGGTAACAGAGTCCTTATTCATTGTTGCAACCTCGAGTTCAACATTTATGAATCAACAACAACCTTGCACCACCGCCTCCTTGACGTAGCTATACTGCCCCCGTCATCTTCTCAAGACCCAAATCTCATACTACTAAAATTATCCACATCATGTGTTTTCTTGACATTCCCATCGCACCCTCTCCCACAAGACATTATTCCTTTCCAACAAACACCTTCCCCAACGTCCTACCCTATACCAACCCCGTGCCCCAACCCGCTTCCCGTCCAAAACAGGCAATAGCGGGGTGGATATCTCCCCATCCGCCGTACAAATGACGTAACCCTAAAACACACCGCCTCCAAGGCCCGCCCCACCCAACGAGGGGCGTGATATAACACGTGACTTCCCAAAGGGGCAGTTTTCAAGAAACCCGTCGACCAACCGGCCCCCACACAGCTTTTTGTCGATAACGATAACGGCTTTCCCGGATCAAGCCGGCCTAAGAAATACATGGTGCGGGGGGTACGTACCGTTTCCCCCCCCCCCCTCCCCCCCCGCCGTGCGCGCGGGAACCCCGCTACCCAAAACAAAGAAAAAAAAAATAAATAAATAACGAGGGTCGTACCAACGGGTAAAGTCTCGCGCCGAACGAAGTTGGCATTTCTTGCGCCGTGATCAACAACACCGCCCCAAAGCGCCGGCGCATGCGTTTCGGGGTCGGAAACGGTGTCGCGTTGGGCGGGCGCATAGTGTGCCGCGGTTTACTTTTTTCCATCCCCCGCGCGCGGCTATCAAAACAAGGGGCGACGGAGCATCTTGCTGGCTTCACCAAACCCCCCCCTCCCTCTCTCGCCTCCGTTTTACCGCCCGGGCATTAAAACGTGCATGTCGCACACACTTCCCACCTCTCACAATCACACGATTCCAAGGGGAGAAGAAAAAGGAAGGTAAGTTGGAGTAAATATATAAAGCCTCACAAGTACATAAGAAAAATAGAGGTAGCCGCGCGCACTCCTCCCCCCTTGGACTTTTTCTCGCTTCTGCGCGCGCGAGCGGACCAAACCAAAAACATTCCATACTAAAAATCGAATTCTGGTAAAAAAAAAAAACAAGGGAAAAAAGGGACGAAGACAAGGAGAGCAGCTAAAATAAGCACACGCAATAAACATCCGATTGAAAAAAGAAAGAAACAATGCAGGCAACAGTAGAAGCGAAGGAAGAATAACAAAAGCCAAAAATCAAAACGGGACGAAAATTCCAGAGACAACCAACCCCAAAGACCTCGGGCTGAGAAAGACTCCCTTCACCCTTTCGAGACATATTCGTAGTTGTAAAAAACCAGGACGGATCAAAACAGAAATAGCAGATACACACACCACAAAAGGAACCGCGTGCGAGCCCTGGCCGACGTCCGAATCCTTCTTCTCTCCTGGCACACTGCGCGCGACGCCGCCTCATTCCATCCAACGTCGCGCGACTGCTTTTCCGACCAAAAAGCATCATGCGCTTACCAGAGCGTACAACTGTCCAAGCATCAGAATACTCTCTCCTTCACCCTCTCTGTAGCTGTACCCTTGCGCGCGAGCACGCGCAACAGCCTGTTTTCTCCCTATTGCTCTCTTTGTCATTGCGCCTTTGTTACCTGGTAAGGAGTCCTTTTCTTTCTTCTCCCCTTTCCCCCAGCTTTTCCATTTCTATCCATGTCGTTCGTTTTGTCTTCCTCATCGTTCCATCTCGGCAGTCCCTGGAGGAAGGTCCTTGCGATTTGTAGCAAAAGAGGCGCAAACACAGCCAACTTCACCCAAAAGCGCATAAAAACCAAAGCAAAAGTAATAAAAAGACAGTTCGCAGAAAACCAACTCCTGAGGTGAACCCAACGCCAGTCTAGGGAGCGTAGTGTGACCTTATCGAAAGATCGCCGTAATTACATCCTTTTCGCGCCATATATCAAGCGCGCCGCGAAAAATCGGGAGAGCAAAGTAAATCAAATGTTAAAAAATAGACGTAGCTTCGTACCGCAAAGTATGCAGGCGGTTTGCAGAATGTGGAATTGATGGAGGTGCCGAGTAAGCGAGCTCGTTGCTCGCTCCGGACAGGCATGGGCTGCCGTGGTTTTTGACAGTGCCTCTTCGGACGCGTCTACCGCTTCCGCTTCTTGTTCTTGTCCACAGCTACTGCAGTCATGGTCGGAGCAATAGGAGCCGCTGGAAGTAGGATCGGCGGAACTGGAATAGGAACATCGTCTTTCTTGATGGGCACGCCCATGTGGCGCCCATAGCGGCCCTTGCGGCCATTGCCTTCATCTTCGCTGATGCACTGGTCGGCTGACAAACCTGCATCGCGGCAGCGGCCACAGGGGCGCTGGCGATCACAACCCTTCTTGCTCTTGCGACATCTCTGGCAGCGCGGCTTCGTGGACAGATCAGGCTGATCGTCTTCGCCACCCGTAGGCAGGCCGCTGGCGGAAGCGATGGAAGGCTTACGCGAGTGCGGAGCAGAGGCCGGTGACATGGGCGCATTGTTAGCCACGAGAGGCTTCTTCATCTTCAAGCTGTTGGATGGCTTGTGCGCCTTGGGCTTGGGCGGTGGTTTGGGGATGGAAGCCGTCGGCTTGCTCTTGGTGACAGGCTTGACCTTGGCCTGACCAGACTTGGTATCGTCATGGTCGCCCTCATCACTGCTGTACTCGGTCTGCGCGTGAGTAAGGTTGCTCTCTGTTGTAGGGTAAATGAGCTTGGAGGCGCCGGACATGTCAAGCTTCTGGCGACGCGACGCGGGGAGCTCGTCGTCACTTTCACTTTCTCCATCACTAGTGGCGCCAGTGGAAGAGGCGTTGTCGGCTCGACCGCTAAAAGTGTCGTCCAGGGTTGAGGCAGAGGTGCGACCATGTGAAATGTTGGACATTTCCCCCAGGCGCATCAGCTGAATGGCAACATCCTTGTCCTCTTCAGACATGCAACTGCCGACAGTAGGATCTGGCGTAGGCAGGATACCCATGGCGCCACTACTACCATAGCTGATGCTACCACGATGGTGGCGGCGGCCTTCTGTGCTCGGAGTTGCGTAGACGCCAGCCTGGAAGCCATTGCCATAGTTTTGGGAAGCATGTAGTGATCGAGCGTTCGTGAATGGGTTGGCCCCTGGTGGGACGTATGACAAGGGCGCGCGGGGGTCAATTCGACGCGCCGGGGAGACGGACGGGTTGGATGTGGCAGCCGGCATTTGAGGGGGGGCAAAGAGAGGAAGTTCCTATAATTTGACAAGAATCTGGGATTAGAATCAACGGGTTCTTTTGGTGGCATCTGGGAGATGCGGAAAATATTCTCCTTACCGAGCTCTCAAACTTGGCTCGTTTGCGTCGGCCACCCTCGACAATATTTTCAACGCTGATGTCAGTAGTACCGAGCTGTTCCTTGTTTCGGCCAGAAACGCTGCCTTGCTCTCCGTCACCACTACTGTACCCATCGACGCTCGCGCTATACGCGTCGCCGTGGAGAGCATTGGAAGCGTGGCTCTTGACGGATCGAGAGCGGCTCTTCTTGCTACTGACGGAACCGCTGCGGCTCGTGCCATCGGCCCGAGGAGACTGGCTTCTCTGACGCGGTAACCTGCCATTGGCCGCCTCATCGGCCTGCTGATGATTTCTGGGGTAGCGATCGCCCTCATAGTAAGCGTCGGCTGCGGTGGGGGTATGGTAATTTTGCTGGGGATAGGCGCCTGAGGCAGCGGGTGACTCCTCAATGACGCGGACATAGACAATCATGTTGTTGGTAAAGTTTTCATACCGCGCGATCAGAGTATTGCCCTGGTCGTCCTCGAAACTGACGCCCTTGGAGCCAGTCCGACCGGAGTAGAGGCCATAGAAATTCTTGACGGTGGTGACAATAGAGTCGGTTGTGTCATGCGGGTAAATTTGTACGCGCATAGGAAGGCGCGCACGGTATTGAGGAGAGTCGAGGAACAGCAACTCAAATGCGACATTCTTTGGCGGTGACGGCTGTCTCGGGGAGACGCTGCCATTGTGCGAGGAGGGGCCGGACATGGCGACCACAGTATTGATAGGCGACCCGCAAGTCATGGGCCGGGTATGTAAGGTATAGATATCGGCCGATACTCAGCGATGCCGAGATTGCGTCTGTTGGCGCCGTGGAACGGCCAGAATTACCGCGTGTGGGTGCGGTTTTTGCGGATGCAGGTGCTAAGAAGCCTTTTTTTGGCTTTGAGGGCACGACTTGGCACGCACAGGAGAAGGCTGGCGACCGCAAAAATCCAGCGAGCAGAGGCAAATCCAACAGGCGATCAGGACAGGGGAATATGCTTGATTGTAGCGATCGATAGGGTTCGAGGGAGCGGCGTGGGTTTGGTGAGATGCAGATCAAGCCTGCATCACCGCCGTCAGAGGCTGTTGAGGGAGGAGGACGGGCTAGCGCCGAGTCGTCAGCACCGGGCTGGCGCAGAAGGGCGGGAAAACGAGGTTTGCGATTCCCCGATGCGTGCGTCGACGGAGCAGTCAGGGAAGGGTCTGTCACAATTAGCGATGGGAACGGTCTTCGATGCGAAGAGGCAGAGTTGGTGCGATGAAGGGGAGGAGGCAGGGCTAGACTCGGAGCAGAGTCTGGCGGTCGAACGTCGCAGGTGTGTGCGGCCAGAGGCGAGCAGACGGCGGCGGCGCAGGGGAATGCGGCGGCGAGAGGATGATGGAAGGGGGCAAGGAATGTCGAATGGAGGATCGCGATGGTTAATGGATGCAAGAGGACTCACCAGATGATTATACAGGTTGCGGGATAGAGGCGGTTTGCGGGCAGAGGAGGTCGACGACGGGAGGTGAGTATGTGCGGTGGTGCATGGGGAAAAGAGGAGCAGCCAGTACGAGGCCGAACGATTTTATCGGCGACTGCATGGGAAGGGCCTAGATGGAATGAACGGGACGCTGAGCTGGGCGAGTTTACAGTGGAAAGAGCTCGCTAAAAAGGGGAGCTCGGGAGACCTTGAGGAAGACGGCGACAGCGCCGGACAGACCACTTTGGTGCCTGGTATGGAGGTACCTGACCGCTGTAGGTACCTACCTACCTACCTGGTAGGTAGGCCACCGGACAGGGTGGCCCGCTAGAAGACCGCCGTCTAGCAGCCAACGGGCGACGAGGCGCCTGTAATGCGCTGTAACCTGGGCTAGCGCTCCCTTGACTTTGCTGCAGGCGCCATGCTGTGCAACAAGTCTGAGATGGCTGCCGGCTCACCTGGTCCGAGGGCCATGGCATGTTTCCCCGGATGATTGTCTCTGGTTGAAATCAGTGTAGAAGGATGCAGGTGAATTTCTATTTGATGGTTCATCGAGTGCTGCACCTCATGGATGCTGTTGAGGCATCTTGCGACAGTTCCAACGGCGCAGTTTCCTGTTTGCGCCAGCATGGGCTCTAACCTGGCTGCAGGTAGGTAGATGGTAGCAGGAAGGTCGGTAGTAGTAGGCACGGTGCGGGCATTAGAAGCTCTTCCAGAGGTACATAGTAGGTATGCCTTGCACCCAATTTATTTCCCTCCTAACTAATAACCTATTCACTCACCCGTCCATCCATCTATCCAAGGCAAGGAAATCCACCTTCACCGGTTCTTCCAGGTTGGCGGCTCTCAACATCCACACAGCCCATCCACTCATCGCAAGCTCAGCGAGTCACCTGAATGGAAGCCAAAAACGAGCGACGGTGGTAGGAGGTGTAGTGTGTGGATGGGTGTGGCACTGTGTGGCCGGCCTGGTAGGCCAGGCACCTATGTAGGCCGGGCCAGCCAAGGTATGGGACTGCCTAAAACGTGCCCAAGGTTTCGCAACTTGGATGGATCGAGTCGGCACTCGTTGGGACGACGGATACGTTGACGGTTGACAATGCCATGCTTGGCTGGTTGGTCGAGAAATCAAGCAGAGCAAGACTTGCTCGATGGGACCTCATCGACATACTGACCCTTTCCCCCGACTTGTTATTCCATCCGGCCGCCCCGCGCGGGCTCTATCTTTCTTCCCAACTTGCTCGCCGCCTTGGGTCTCCGTCCACACACACTTTCTCATTATCCGCACGCAACACACATCACATCGTCCGCCATTTCGCCTCGAGTCTCCACATGCGCTAACAAACCGGCAAGCCTCCTCTCACCTTGCCGGCCCGCGAACAGAATGGGCGGTGCGGTTCGTCGTGTGCCGCGGTCAGGAGCAAGCCTGTCTTGCCTGGGAGGTTAAGGCGAACTTGCCAGACCGTTGAAGGGGGGAAATGCGTTTTGCCTCATCGACCGGAAGGGTCAACGTCCATGACGAATTGTCTGTCTACAGGATGACCTTGCCTTATACTAAGGTACCTTTATTAGTTACATGGATGCGTGGTGTGAGTGGGATGCGACAAGCTGCTAGCGTCGCGCAGAAAAAAAAAAGGTTGGGACCCATGACGGCAAAGTCATAGGTAAAGGTAATAATGGGAACTGGTCTGAGGGCGACGAACGAGAATAGCACCACGAGATGAGCCTCGAGCGGCGGCGCCTGGGTGAGGTTGAGGGCGAGGGCGAGGATGAGGACGAGGGCAGCAGGACGAGATGATGGAATGGCGTAACGGACAGGCTGTCTTTGATTTGCAGTAATAGACAAGCCGCGTCCTAACTTAGATTACTGTACTACTTTCCTACGTATGTATGCATGTATGTATGTAGGTAGGTATGTATTTCCTGACCTGAGCTTGGGTGCTACAGACAAGCAGCTGCTGCGCTGTGCCTGGCCGCCGCACCACCCCGAGTGGCTCGCAACGGCGATGGCTGCATCGGCCATCTGCCAGCAAACCTCCCATAGTCACCCAAGCTGGTGTCGTGATGGTGTAGCGGTCATGGCCATCTGCAGCCCCCGTGGTTGTTACTGGGTTCGGTTCGTGGGTTGACCGACTGCCGGTGTGTGTGTGATGTTGTATGTGTATGTGTGTGTGTGTGTGTGTGTACAGTATGTATGTATGTGGTGGTGTGTGCCTGGCAGCTGGCCATTTCTCAACACGGACCAAAAATAAAGTAATAAAAATAACAACATCCCAAGATGGTGCACGAACAAGTATAATAGCAATAGTAATACAAGAGTGGTAATAATGAAACGCCGGAAGCAAATCAGTGTGGGAGGCTGCTGCGCCTTGCGCAGAGGGGGTTGTCATATGTCCGTCTGTCTGATTCTGACTCTGACCTTGCTCGGCCCGCTTTCCCACGCAAATTTGGCCAGCGCATAGCATTGGGGGCAGTCGCATGACGATTCATTCGCCGGGAGGGGGCGAGTCGACGCCAGACGAGCGCGGCGTTGGTTTGTTGCGCAGGGAATAAGAAAGCGTTACGTGTCAGGGGAAGTAATAATAGGGAAGGAATGCGCGATTGGAAACTGGTCCCGATCCGTGGCTACCTGGCGGGCGGCTAATTATCATCAAGCAACACAGCATAAAATCCACACATACATACAAACATACGTGCATTTGGGAAAGTTAACTAGTTAGGTATTAGTGTATGGATGAACATGTAACTAACAAGTCGATAGTTAGTGGCGGCGTAGATGCTCAGCTGCCCAGCCCATCCCAGCCAGCCTCTTCCCTGTTCCTGACCTACCTCCTAATGCAGTTCTGTTCAACAGTGACTTTATTTAGCGTGCACAACGAACATCACGCACGCACACACACACCATCCGCAGAGGTTACAGCACATCATGCTCTGTCTGATACAAAGCCAGGTACTTACTCGCCCACTCTCGCCTCTCGCGAGAGGGGATTAAACGGATTCGCAATACGCCTTGTTTTTCTCAACCTTCTTGTCCTATTGTGCTACTATGTACTCCCTACTCCTACAGGACAAGGTAGTTAGTTGGTCGCCACCGACGCACAGCATGCTCTCTTCTCCAGCCGCCTGCCCCAGAGACTACCCTGCTGGCCCCCCCCCCCCAAAAGAACCCAACTACCGTCGACCAGTCAATACACGATCGATCTGCAACAATCCAACATATGCTGCCGCAATTGCATGCAGGGATTTGTGTCAACCTACCTACGCAGCGGGAAAGGCCTCTTCTTGGTGGGGAATCGGTTAACCCATCTAGGCGGTGCCAGTTTCGAACTGGCTGGTTGGTCCACAAAGCATTTCTGGCTTCTGGCTTGGGCGGCAAAAAGGAAACGGCGGCTTTCAAAGTGAATTGGAGCTTTTTGTTTGCGTCGATGCAGTCATCCGGTAATTTTACTCCCTTTGATACGTGCATGAGTCTACACGCCCAATCTCCTCAACCCGAGTATCGATGCGCCGTCCGCCTTTTCCCCAGATGTGCCCGGATTCGGGCCATTGTGGGTGGTGGTGTAGCCACCAAGGCTGCGGCTTCTTTCGCATTTAGACGTAAAAAAATACACTGTGTCGCATACTGTACAAACAACAACCCCCATGTTGTCATCAAATCTTGAGAATGCAATAGCCACAAAGGGGGGGGGGGGGGGGGGGGGGGGAGGGCTGATTCTCGCCCTGGTGACTTTTCTTTCTTGGTAAATTGCTGGCCTCTCCCTTGAATGCACGTATCCACCGGCGTCTTCCTCGACATCTTTCATTTCTGAATATCCCGTCATCAAACTGAAATGGGCATCTATTTCTGTGGACAAGCCTTCCCGCCTCATGTCAGCCCAACGAACCGGTGCGGACCCTTGCAGGCAGGCCGCCTTCTTTCCCTTCCTTGTTCCCCTCCCCTCCTTGACCGCGATCTCTCATTGTCATAGGTAGATAACTAGTAAGTTAGTTTGGCCACTTTTGCGACAAGGGTTGTCTGCAACCTGTTTGCGACACGTCGCCCAGCTGCGCCAATACACCGAGCCCGTGACTTTGTTCTTCTTGCGACCTGACCGACCGGTCTTGCCTGTCATCTTGGCCTTGATTGCTGCCCAGGTTTTGCGCGCAAAATCCAGAGCCGCAGAGATGGAATGGCCCGTCATCCTGCAAACTCTATCGAGGCGTTGCGCCCCGCCCAGGGTTCCGGGGATGCTGTTCCCGTGCAAACCCACGCCAGCCATGCTGGGGTTACTCGGCTTCTTCATCTTGGCCCTGTCACCGCTCTCGCCGAATCCCCGCCGCAGGCAAGGTCTCCGGCCATCAAGGCGAAGGCCATGCAGACACTATTGCATGATTTATTAGTCTGCGTTGCATGGGACCATGCTGCCCTTCAAGTGGATTTTCTGTCGTCGGTTTAGTTTTCGTCCCTACTCTGCGCATCTGGCACAGACTGTGCGCTGTGGAGGGCCAGCTCGGCAGAAAATAGACCAGTGCAAATAAGTAATATCCGGGAAACAGTGGAAATGACAATCACAAAAATAGGTCTGATTGAAGGGAAGGAAGATGGCCCAGTGGGCGCAAATAAAACACATTGCCACCGACCAAAATGAAAAAGGAAGACAGCCTATCCATGTCTTGCGCCGAGCGCGACAGACTGATCCTGGCTCTCGGTTCAAGCAGTGTGCTTGGCGGCAAAAAAAAAAACCGACATTGTCTCGCGGTGTGTTACCTTGTCGTTTGAGCATCAACTCATCTTGATTGCCCCCTTCATTATTCAATCGCGCCAAAGGGATGCGTCACATCTCCGAGCCCCCGTATAGACACAAAGAGTTGCTACCATGGCGCCGGCCCTGGTTGATGTCGCTCCGCTCGCCACAAGCCGGCAAACGACGAACAAATCAGCCCATTGCGCCGGCACGAGGCAGGCCCGTCACGAGGTCCAAAAAGTCCCGATACCCGTATGTAAATGAAAATCCATGGCTCGTCACCCCCTTTTTAGGGTTTCTGCCATGACGCGCCGGGCGAACGGATGGGTCGCGATGCTCTGCGCTGCGCAGCGCAAACGGGCGCGCCGGCTTTGCGCAACTGACGGCCCAGCCATCACCAAGTTACTGTTGTGCGACGCGCATGTCCCAAATCGGCGCAAACAGCCGCAATTGAACCAACGCTGATGAGCAATTGGACGCATCGCGTCGCAAGCGATCGTGATGCGATCACCCGAAACCCTTTCCCTTGGGGCGGACGCAGATCTTTGTCTCGGCCCAGAGTCAACGCGGCATCCGCGTTTGACGGGGGGGCACAGCACCACGCAAGTTGGGCTTTGATCCGCAGCCCTGCGCGCACACGGTAGATATGCGGCGCAAGATGACTATACATGGAAGTAATCACAAGATCGTATTTCACAAACTATACAGGCCGTATTGACTAGCCAGGAGCGCCTGGTGCGACACGGCGCAACGTTGCGCAAATCGTAGCCGCCCCCAGGTGAAGGGGGGCGAAGTGGCCCATCAAGGGACATGCATTGCGCAAACGGGCAAGAGGGTAAGGCCAAAAAAAAAAAAAAAAGAACACAAATGGGACGGGTGAATAAGACAAGAATGATCGTCATGAGAGTGGGCGCATTCGTTGTGCGTTGATAAGGAAGAGCTGTTGGTAATCTAGGAGCGCCCATCTTGGCAGCAGCTCCTGTCGCACGTTTGGTGGTTCGCAGAGGTTCTCGGGCGGGTTATTTTTTGGTGGCGTGAGATTGCGCGAGGGCCTACAGGCTGGGTGGCTGTGGATCACTATTGGCTGGCTGGGAGAGGTTGCACCCGGCGCGAAAGCACGGAAAAAGACTATCCTTAAACTTTTGCGCCTCGTGAACTGTGTGAGCGAACCATTCGTTAATGGTTGTCGCGCACGGAAATGCCTTGTCGAATCCGTTTGGTGGGGATGAAGAGCGCAAGCAAAGCAAAAGTCAAGGCCTCTCTCTTGTTGGTCGCCGTCTTCCTACTAACGGGTTGTACGGCTCAGCGGCGTAGGAGCACAGAGTCGCACACGGGACATCATGAAGCCTAGTCTGGGGAAGCAGGACATGCTATGCGAATCATGCGCATGCCTTTCCTCACTGGTACGCTACGCTCTTTTTGAAGGGTTCTTTTTCTTTCTTTTTTTTTAATGTTGTGCATCCGTGGCCCGCCGCAGGGTAGGCGCAAGACGAGACGATGGCGCGCAACCCTGTTTGGTCGACTTTTTGATGTACGAGTGCGTAGGGCATGTTTCAAAATAGAACCTTAAACAGCACGGAAACAGCAGCACAGGACGAACATGCTGACATTTCCAATGCACGAGCAACTCCGTGGCGGATAAAATAGGATGCACTCCACTTCCTGCGCTCTCGAAGCGAGTCCTTTTCCTCCACCCTCGGCGGCTAACGGGATGCGTAGCTTCTCTCATGTCAGCTCTCCAGCGCATCTATTGGCGCAAAGTCATCACCGCACTACGGTGCGAGTCAATGAGCAAATGCGAGATGGGGAGACCAGTTCGAAATGTCTCTTGGGTTTCCATCCAGCAGGACCTGTATTGTGCGCCTGCGCCTGGCATAACCCTGTTCCTTCGCTGCTGAGCCGAGCTGGCAGCCACACAGTGCGAAACGCGCGGCCGCGAACTCGATCGAGATCACGTGCAGACGTGGAGATCTGGCGTCCCCTTGACAGGACGCCACGACGCGGGTACGTCTGTGGATGCGGAAACGGCGCGAACCGCCACACTCACCAAGAAAAGGGTTGAAAAGAAACCGGGGGCTTTCGCGAGATTAGTATGCACTTAGGGCACAGTTTTTTGTATTCTTGTACGTCAAGCGCGATGATACAGTGCTCATCGAGATGCCAAAGTTTCAAAACGAGGAACGCTGGTGAGACGCGACGGGCCGCCGCTAGACGCTAGCTCCGATGAAGGGCGTTTGTGCCACCCGCCACCGCTTCCCCTTTACTGTTAGTCAGCTCACGGAAAATCGTCATCGCCGGGACGACCACGGCACTTTAAAGGTGAGGTCTCGGTCGCCCTTGGGTGGTGCGCGTGAGGGTCGCGGCTTGATCCGTGCACTGCATGCCAAACAGCCTTCAGCTGCCAACGAAATTCCTGGCAGCAAAAGTGCTGATTTGTGACTGGCCATTGGATGTCGGACGAGCTGGCGGCCTGGTTTTATACCCTACCAAAGAGGAAGGCACGTATCCCGTCAGGCGAAGCGCACCCAATTCCACCCCGCCCAAAATGATTGACCTTGTCCTGCCCGCTCGTACCTCCACACTACGCTTTGCTGCCATGGGTACCTGCCCCAACGACTGGCAGTGCATGTGGTAAACAAATAATAAACAACATTCATGTCGCCGCTCAATACATGACATGGGGGCCTGTGTGTTTTGTAAATTAGAACGCTCTCCGTTTCTATTCCCTTCTTACCTCGAATGGAATAACCACGAGCCTTCTTCTTTATATCTTTTTTTTTTTCGGCTTCAAACGCGGCTGCGTTTGTTGTGTTGTTTCTCTCTACCGAGTCATCCAGTGCATTCCCCCCATCCCCCCCCGGTACCTGCTGGTGTAATCTCCTTGACCCAGAACTAGCGACGACGTTGGCATTTGTTTTGCGCGCGTCCCTGTTCTCGCATCAGCATCTGAATTTTCGTTTTCCTCTTTGCTTCGGCTAGTCTTTTCTATTTCTACGCATATTCTCAGCTTCTGCTCGCATCGAAGCGAGTCCCTCTGTTTGGGCGACCGTTGGCTTTTATTTTTGGCTGTTTGTTGTTAGGCCCGGCCGGCCCTCTTTTCCGTCGTCGTTGGTACTGACGGCGTCGTCCCTGAAACCTTGCGCCAACCCCGATTTGCGACAGCATAACACGAGAGCGAAGGAAGGAACAAAAGAAACTCACGACCGAAAAAAAAAAATACACAAAGAGCTGAATGGAATAGCGCTGCTTTCGCGACCCGTCATTGCCTCGAAATCATCGGGCCTCTCCTTTTGCGCTTCCGTTGACGGCAACCACAGCTCCGCCGTCGACTCCGCCGTTGTCGTTGTTGTGCAACAGCCGACATCTCCTCCCTGCCTGGCAGCTGCCAAACAACATGGACACTCGGGTGAGTTTGCTCCAAACGTGCATCCTTCTTCCACCTGTGCGAATTTTTCTCTCCTCGTCTGATCATTGACGGCAATTGTTACCGTCTTTATTATTTCATCTTAATCCGCCTTGTTCTTCCCGTTGCCTTTGCCTGCCCTTGTTTCGTCGTCTAATTTCCCCCTTTGCGAGCTGCTTGGTTTTCTCAGTACTAATAACATCTGCATCTCCGACTTGCAGCAACGTTGTCGACCCCGAGCCTCCGAGAATAACGCTGCACCCAGTTTGCACCAACGTCACAAGTCCACCGGGAGTCTTGCCGGCATGGTGTCCGCCGCCACCATGGGCTTTCGCGGCCCAGCCAAGCGTGCTGCCTTTGGCGATGTCACCAACATGTCTAGGCACTCTGCCGGCCACGATGATGCAAAGGTTGCTCTCAAGGCCCAGGCCGCTGCCATCTCGTCGCTTGGCCCCATCGGTTCTAATCTGAACAAGGAGAACGCTGCCTATGCTAAGGATTCTCTGTCCCGCGCAGCTCCGCGCCACGGTGCTGTTGGAAACAAAATCATCAAGCCGTTCTCTGACAGTCAGTCCACTCAAGCGACGAAGCCGCCTCATCATCAACAACGGCCACACCCCCAGCAACTTCAGAACACCTCCGCAAACTTGCATCCTACACGACACTCCAGGGAGAGCCAGGATCAAGTATCCGCGCTGATCGAAGCCAGCACATCTCATGCTTCAAAGCAACCCCGACATTACAAGAGCCAGCCCCAGCTCAAGCTCCAGCAGCCCTCCCTGCGTAGAACGCAGAGCAAGTTTTTCGAAAAGATTGAATACGAATCAACACACCTCGACATTCCGGAAGAGCCTGAGCTTGCCGAAATGGATGTTCCTGCTCTTGAGCAGGCGAGCGGCCACACCGTTTATTTCAACACAGGCCCATATCAGATGGAGCCTGAGTCACAGTTGTCGGCGCACGCGGCTGAGGTCATGTTACACCAGCCTGGCGGCTCTGCTGTTGCCGAGGCCCGGCCTACGACAGGTCACTCTTATAAGGAATCTTCATATCCTGCTCTTTCTGAGCCCGAAGAGTGGGACGAGGAAGAGGAGGAAGAGTACGATGACCAAGATCAAGCTTACACGACCGCGCACAGCTTTAGATCAAGAGACTACACTACTGTCGGTGCAACAACTCTGCTGGCGCCCCGTCTTACGGCCCGTGTTCAACGAGAGCTGGAGGAAGCTAGAATTGAGGTGGAGGATTCGAGATTTGCTATTGACTTTGAAGAAGAGGCCTGGGACGTCAGCATGGTGGCTGAATATGGCGATGAAATCTTCGACTATCTGCGCGAGCTCGAGGCAAGTGATTCCGTCGGAATGTCTTACATACAACCTGTGCTAACCGCGTAATAGATTAAGATGCTCCCCAACCCCCACTATATGGAGATGCAAACAGAAATTCAATGGTCAATGCGTTCGGTCTTGATGGATTGGCTGGTACAAGTTCACAGTCGGTTTGCGCTGCTGCCAGAGACACTGTTTCTTACCGTCAACTATATCGATCGGTTTCTGTCGTACAAGATCATCTCGGTCACGAAGCTGCAACTCGTCGGTGCTACTGCTCTGCTCGTCGCATCCAAGTACGAGGAAATAAACTGCCCGTCCATGGATGAGATTGTGTTCATGGTGGACAATGGCTACTCTCCCGAGGAGATTCTCAAAGCTGAGCGTTTCATGCTGAGCATGCTCAACTTTGAGCTCGGCTGGCCCGGCCCGATGAGCTTTCTGCGCAGGGTCAGCAAGGCTGACGATTACGATCTGGACACCCGGACGCTGGCCAAGTACTTTCTTGAGCTCACGATTATGGATGAGCGATTTGTCGCATCACCGCCCAGCTTTCTAGCCGCTGGCGCGCATTGCTTGTCGAGACTCATTCTCAATAAGGGCGACTGGGTATGTGCAACGGATCGTGGAATTTGATTTCGGTTCACTAACATGAATGGTAGACTAAGGCTCACGTCTACTTTTCTGGTTACACGTGGGGTCAGCTGAAGCCGCTGGTGACGATGCTGATTGAATGCTGCGAGCACCCCCGCCTACATCATGCAGCGGTGTATGAGAAGTACCGCGAAAAGAGGTTCAAGGAGGCTGCGACGATTGTGCAGCACGCTCTGGACAGTGGATTCACATTACCGCACCACACGGCGCCGATGCGGGCGTCGAAACCTCTACCCGTGCAATTGCACAACAGTTTGGAACATTTACAGTACGCAAGCGAGCTTTTGCCGCCACTTGAGGGATAAAGGTTGTTTCGGTGTTTAGGACTCGGCTTTGTTTTGTCCTTTGACATTTTCTAGTGTAGTTGTGTTTGTGTATCATGACTTGCATGAAGCTCGCTTGCGAGATGGAAATTTCTATAATGGCTCAAAATACTTAATTCGACAAGAATGTCTTATGAAAATAGTTAGGAATGGCACATTGCTATTGCATTTTGTTGTGAAGGGATTATGATTCACTGACCGTGGAGCAACTGACTCGTGCGGCAGTTGGGCTGCATATTATGAAGAATCGACGACGGCGGTCAAGGGGAAAAGTGCGTCATGAATGGGGTGGTGACACGCAGAGAGCTCACCGATGGCCGGGATATGCGTTGCCCTTGCCTGTTTCCTTTTCTTAAACAGCCAATTCGGAGCACTTTAGATGAGAGTTGCCGAACAAGGAAAATGGGAATAGGACATGGTGGTGGCTTATAGCCGAAGTTTACCTGGCTTGGTATTTCCTTTGGTGATGGCCACTGATGGCCACTGATGGCCGTCTACTTGACTACCTCCCAATGAATGATCGCTCGTGGTGGTTGCGCTGGGCTGGAAGTAGTTGGTTAGCTGCATCTTCCAATCAAGATGGACATGCCGAGGCACCCCGGAACTCCCCGGTTTTACGGTTTTGGCCTTGTTTGGGGTGAACCTTGGTGGACGGATGAAGGTTATTATTTGTCGCGTGGCCTTTGCCTTTCTACTAACAAGTTAGTTGGTTTGTTAGTGGTTAGTGGTTGGTCCCGCCACCCTTGCACGGAGTAGTTGCCCATCACACCGAACGGCGACGGCCTTTGCTCTTTCATCCAGCCATGAGGTCTTTTCCCCCCCTCTTTTCCGATATGTGCCACAATGTTTGCCCAGCTCAGTCCCCCTCCCCGCAACAGCGGGAGGACCCTTGCGAAACAAGGTTAACAGCGTGCGACTTACGCAGGCTTATCTCCTCCCATCTGACATTCTCTCGTAAGCCGGGGCTGGTCGCTGGGAGCGCCTGTAGTAATAAGCGGGCTGGCGTTGTTTTGTGTGTTGCGGTACCTTTGAGGTACCTCTCGGTGGAGGCGACTGGGTGGTAGGTAGGTAGGGTGACGGATGGAAGGTGTGGAAGCACATGCTGCCGACTTTCCAGGGGGGGGGGGGGTTCTCCGAAGCCACTAAAACGAGGTGGAAGCACAATGGGCGGGCACGGGGCCAATTGCGAATTGGCCTTGTTCTCACTAGAAGGAAAGGGCTCAGGTACCTGGATCGACGGGACCATGCGGCACATCCAAAAGGTACCTTGACGGTACCTCTGCTTCAGCCAGCCTCTTTCCTAGCACCCCCAAACCCTTCCCGAGCCATTGCCGGTCCGCCGCGCGCTCCGACTTTGGCCCCGACTTTTGGCGCTTTTTTTGGCACTTTTGGCACACCATGACTGAGGTTCTGCCATTTGCTTGCTGGTTGTTTCCTCCCCCAAATTGGCGAGACCCCGAACTTTTTTTTCTCAGCCAGATCTTCAAACCCCCCCCTTCCGATCTCTTCCCTTCCCTCCCCTTTCCCGTTCCGTGCCTGGGATCTGTTCTTTTCTTGGATCGTGAATTTTTTTTCTCTCTCCCTTTTACCTTGCGTCTTTACAAATCCACCCGGAATCCGAGAGTCGGCGCGCAATCATGGTCACCACGGCATCCGCAGTCAAGGAGGCTGTCAAGGGGGCGGTCCTCGGCAGCTCCGACCAGGGCGCTGCCGGTCCGTCTCTCCAGAGCAGGGCGCGCTTTGCGAGGAATGCGGTCAAGGACGAGGCTGGCGAGCTATACATGGGCCCGGACGAGTTTATCAACGCGGTGGCTCCTGAACATGAGGACTTTGTAAGTTCTTGTTGTTCCCATTCCTTGGGTCCCGTTTGCTACGGCACAAATGGGAGTCGTGTGCGCTCAAACCTTCTGCCAAAGAATGTTTCTTTTTCCCGGCAGGCAAAGAAAGCGCAGGGCCAAGGAAAAACACGTACAAACAATCGCAATTGAACACGTCGTTGCTAACGAGTCATCCCCCCAATGTAGCACAAAATCCGTCGCGAACAGTACCTGATCCTCTTTCGCGTTGCCGACCGTCGCGAGCAGGGCAAGATTTCCCTCAGCGATTGGCATGTCTTTGAAAACATCCTCGCCAAGCCCGATGCCGAGTACGAGATCGCGTTTCGCCTTTTCGACGTGGAACGCACCGGCAACGTCAAGTACGATGACTTCCGCCGCCTCTACGAACTCAACAAGGGCCCCGAGAACATCCCCTTTGACTGGGACTGCCAATGGGCCAAGCTCTACATCGGTAGCAGTTCCAAGCGCCACAATCTCGACTATCCCCAATTCTCCCAAATGTTGCGCGGTCTCCAAGGTGAGCGCATCCGCCAAGCCTTCCACCTCTTCGACAAGGACGGCGACGGCTACATCGAGCCTGACGAGTTTGAGCGCATCATTCTCGAGACCTCCAAGCATAAGCTCTCTGATCACCTCCTCGACAACCTCCACACCCTCTGCAACATCTCGCAAGGCTCCAAAATCTCCTACGCCAACGTCCGCGCCTTCCAGAACATGATCAAGGAGATGGACCTTGTCGAACAGATTGTCCGTCGCGCTGTCAAGCGGAGCTCCGACGGGAAGATTACCCGCACCGAGTTTCTTCACGAGGCCGCCAAGGTCACCCGCTTCTCCCTCTTCACCCCCATGGAGGCCGACATTCTCTTCCACTTTGCTAGTCTCGACGAGCCCTCGGGCCGCCTCGGCCTGCGCAACTTTGCCAAGGTCCTCGATCCCTCGTGGCGAAAATCGGTCGAGTCGCTCGACGACATCGCCAAAGCTATAAAGCCAGCGGGCGGCAGCATCCTCCACAGCATCCTCGAGTCCGCCTACAATTTTGGTCTCGGTAGTTTGGCTGGCGCTTTTGGCGCGTTCATGGTGTACCCCATTGATCTGGTCAAGACTCGTCTGCAAAACCAGCGCGGCGCCCAGCCGGGCCAGCGCCTGTACAAGAACTCAATCGACTGCTTCCGAAAAGTCGTCAAGAATGAGGGCTTCCGCGGCCTCTACTCTGGAGTTCTCCCCCAGCTTGTCGGTGTGGCGCCTGAAAAGGCCATCAAGCTGACCGTCAATGACCTGGTCCGCACCCACTTTACCAGCAAGAAGGGCGAAATTAACCTCTGGGCCGAGATTTTCGCTGGTGCCAGCGCTGGTGGTTGCCAAGTCGTAAGTAACGTCCACACCTCCACTGCGAAACTATAGCTAACGCGCGTCAAGGTCTTTACGAACCCCCTCGAAATCGTCAAGATTCGTCTCCAGGTCCAGGGCGAGGTTGCCAAGACTGTTGATGGCGCCCCCAAGCGCTCTGCCATGTGGATTGTACGCAATCTCGGTCTTGTTGGCCTCTACAAGGGTGCCTCGGCCTGCTTGCTTCGCGACGTGCCCTTCTCCGCCATTTACTTCCCGACCTACAGCCACCTGAAGAAGGACTTTTTCGGCGAGACACCGACCCACAAGCTGAGTGTCCTGCAGCTGCTCACCGCCGGTGCGATTGCCGGCATGCCGGCCGCCTACCTGACGACACCATGCGACGTGATCAAGACGCGCCTCCAGGTCGAGGCTCGCAAGGGCGAGGCCCAGTACACTGGCCTGCGCCACGCCGCCAGGACCATCTGGAAGGAGGAGGGCTTCACTGCCTTTTTCAAGGGTGGTCCCGCGCGCATCTTCCGCTCATCTCCACAGTTTGGCTTCACCCTTGCCGCCTACGAAGTCCTCCAAAGCGTCCTGCCCATGCCAGGCGGCAAGAAGGCCGAGCTGCCCAAGGTGACGGCGGGCGCAGCAGAAGCGGCGGCTGCGATCCAGGACACGACACCGTTTGGTCGCAGCCGAAACGCGCTCAAGATCATCCTTGATCTCGACGAAGACTTTGGTCGCGCCAAGCTGCCCAACGCACAGGGCTGGAAGACGCTGCCTCGGGCCATTGGCGGCGGCGGCGCAACTGCGTAAACCTGTGCCCTGCCGCGACGATGGAATGGAATTTTGTGTTTTCTTTGTCTGGGCATTCACGATGCGAAGTATGGACTTTTTCGTCATGTTTATTCTTGCATCATATCTGATATTTTATACCGGCGTTTCCTCCCCCTTTTCCCCTCGGACACTAAAGAAGGCATTGCGGCGCAATCGACGTTTTTTTTTACACTTCTTTTTTGTTTTCATCCTTCTCTTTTGTGGATTTCTCTTTCTTCTCCCCCTAGATCCTGTTTGCCTTGGGCCTTTTAGAGCTGTTTTGTGCGCATGTCTTCTTATTACACCTATCGCTAGTGTCCTGTATAACAAGAAGAGTTAAGAGCGACAAAGATGCCTTTTTCTGGAATCGATACATTTGGTAGAAAACATGGGAGAGGTAGAGAGCAATTAGAGGTGGATAGACAAAAAGGTGAACAGAATAAAGATGATGGAGCTATTAATACTGTCACGGTGTGAGTGACGAGATGATACATGATGACGGCGGCGACGACGGATCCCAAAAGCATCAAGCCTGGTAATTCGACATACTCAAAGGTAAGCCTCGAGATTTCTTCTCTTTTGAAGTCAAGCGGCGGTCAAAATGGGCGAAGTTGAGGCTGAATCGGCTCCCCGCTGTGCCAAGCTAGCCCCGAACGCTTCCTCCTCCTTTCTTGTCCAGGCATCCATATCAGCAACAGAAACCACCCCGTGAAGCTTAAGCGCGACAAAAGAATTGCGTACTCGCCATTCAAACTGCCTGTGTGATGTGAGCTCTATCGCTCGCCAGCATGGACCGACTACCGCAGGAAGTCATCGACCGCATCGCCGCGCTGCTCCCCGCCGGCGCCGTCCCGATGCCCGAGCCGAGGCGCGCTCCCAAGCCCGGCATGCTGCCGCGTCTCGTATCCAGCCTCCGCCGCGACCGCGGCCCCCCGCCGGCACCGCCAAGGAGGTTCTGGACGCGCGCCTCCGCCGCCGCGACATCCCTTCGGTGGCAGCGCGCCGTCGAGCCGCTCACCTACGCCGCGCTCGTCCTCCGCCGGCGACGCCCCGACGCTCGAGCGCCTCCGG
>MWMN01000049.1:41275-69999 GCA_002968875.1 Cordyceps cicadae | reverse complement strand
AGCTACGGCCGGCTGCTGGCGACGCTGCCCGGCGATGGCGCACGTGGAGGCGTTTCGGTACGCCGGGGTGGTGGCGCCGGCGCTGTTCGAGAGCGGCGGCGGTGGTGGCCGGTGGGCGGCGCTGCGGGGGCTGACGGTGTGCATGGCGGTGCTGGACGTGCAGGGGCGGTTCTGCTTCGCGACGGAGGAGGAGGATGTCTGCGCCGGGGCGGAGTTGGACACGCCGCTGGGTCGGGACGGGGCCGGCGAGGTGCCGGATGAGGAGGTGATGGGGCCGGTGCTGCGGGCGCTGGCGGGGCTGTTGGAGCGGCTGCCGAGGCTGGAGACGGCGAGGCTGGTGGCGCGGCGAGGCGAGGCCGGGGCGCGGCCGTGGGAGGTGTGTTACGGCGCGCCGGGGCGGAGGGACGGTGACGCGTGGGTGCCGGCGGACGGGGATGCCGACGACGGTCGGCCGAGCGTGTGGTTCGTGACGGGCCGGTGGCGGCCGGGGGACGGGCTGGTGAGGGAGTTTAGGCGGGCAGGGAGGGGAGCTGGGCACGGAGAGGAGGCATCGGTGATGTATTGGTCCATGGAGGACTCTCCGGTCCGCCTGTAGGGGCGTGTTGGTTGTATATCGACAATGACAGCTAGCTGTAGATGTGGATTATGGAAAGGATTTACAAATATTACAACAGCTCGGAAATTTATGATCCACGGTCAGTCTGTTATGATTTGTGACAGGAAATAGTTGTGAGGACGACATCTATCTAGTTGTGCTACGGAAGACCAGCTGCGCTCGAACCCGTCCCTAAGTAGCTTCATCTCTCCAGCTATGCGTACGGGAGTGAGCTTTATGTATATTGGTGCTTTTTATTGCTGGCAATAGAGTTGTCGCTACAGTCTGCACACAGGAGCGACAAGTTGCCAGTTATTTGCATGTTCATGTACAGATACCGCGTAAACATGAATCCCGGCCTTGGGGAAGAATTAACAAGAAGAGGAAAAAGCGACTCCATGCTCGGAGATGATGCCCGAGGGTTCTGTTGCACTATTGGGTAAGGGGTGGCGAGGGTAGAATACATATGTAGACTGCACGGAGGATCGGATCAGATTAGATCATCTGATACACGCAGTGAAAAAGTTTCGCTTCACCTGATTGCACACTGATTTCCCGTAATAACCTTGTGAGGCATTTTGTTACCAAGCCTGAACAAGATCCCTGTACAGTGGTTTTCAACTATTTGCTTGGCATACATATTGGCGGCTCCGTCGACACTGGTCTTTGCCCCAGAGCTTGTCGAATTAGGACAGTGTGCCGTGTAAGACAAGGTGGCAGATTGATAATGGGCAAGCCACAGACAATAAACGCTGTCGTTGCTCGGCAGAAAGCAGGCAGCCTGATTTGCCTGCAGCGCAGCCTCGTTTCCGCGTTGGCTGAGCCTATCATGATCTTATTTGGGTCCTTTTCTGCATCTCCGACTCTCAGTCGTGCATCGGAGGGATAGAGGAAAGGCTGTCCTAGTTGTCTACTGTTCGAACATCAGACTGGCTCTCCAGTGAGTACAATGAAGGATGTCATTCCTTCTCCACACAGCGCAGATTTTATTCTAAAACTTTTTTCTCCTCTGCCTGGAATTTGCTATGGATGTTCATATCCGCACGAGGGCCGAGACCTCGCCGTTCGGGCGCACTTATATGAATGAACTGATATAGAAAGTAAAGCCGGTGTGCCAGCTTTGTCCGCTCAGTGCAACCCTGAAAGTCAGCCGTCAGAAATAGAGTACTGCGCTGTTTTGTCATCTCTACAAGGCTGGATAAGCTCTCAATAAAATTGGCTGTTGCCTTGGTTTACAAAGTTCATCGACGTGCCGACAGTCTTTTGGATAGGATGATGTTTCTCCCCAAGATTTGGTCCAGCAAGGACAAGTCCCCGGATATCGTGTCCCCAACATTGGATCCAAACGCCGGACCGCTGGACAAGAACAAAGCACCTGCCGTATCCAGCTTTGAGAGACACGTCGATGAAAAGACGGACGATGACGACGAGACTCAGAAGGGCGTCGAGGAGGCCGAAGCCAGCCTCCGAGTATGGAGTCAGTCCCACATCTACCTCGCATGGGGTTTGTAAGTGTTCTCTTCTTAACGCACCGACTGGAAGGGCCACATAAGAGGAAGCATTCATGCTGACTGGCATCAAAAACAATAGCATCTGGCTCGTCTACTTTGCTGATTCCATGCACTCGAGCATGGGCTTCACCCTTACGCCCTACGTCACAAGCTCCTTTTCCAAGCACGGCCTCACGGCCACGACGTCCGTCTTTGCGGCTCTCATCGGGGCACTGATCAAGCTGCCGCTGGCCAAGGTCCTCGACATTTGGGGCCGTCCACAGGGCCTCGCGCTGACCGTCTTCTTCATGGTCATCGGGCTGGTCATGATGGCCGCCTGCCAAAACGTCGAGACGTATGCCGCGGCGCAGGTCTTTTACTGGGTTGGGTGAGTACATGCCGTGCGTCTTTCCAATGACATGCGGTTTTCTTCCGCCTTGCCAAGAAACCGCCTCTGAGATCCTGCTCCAAGCGGCTGCTGATACCCATCATCAGATTCAACGGAGTAGGCTACAGCTTACAAGTCTTCACCGCGGACACTTCGGCGCTCAAGAACCGCGCCTTTGTCTTTGCCTTCATCAACACCCCCTTCATCATCTCCGCGCCGACCAGCGGCTACGCGGCCAAGGGTTTCCTCGACATGG
Source organism: Cordyceps cicadae (assembly GCA_002968875.1). NCBI lineage: Eukaryota > Fungi > Ascomycota > Sordariomycetes > Hypocreales > Cordycipitaceae > Cordyceps > Cordyceps cicadae. The sequence continues at coordinate 67,270 of MWMN01000049.1, read as the reverse complement.
GCCCCCAAGGCTGGCGATGGGCCTTTGGCGCCTTCAGCATCATCGTCCCCGTCATCATGGCGCCCATCTTCTTCCTCTTCCTGCACAATCACCGCAAGGCCAAGAGGATGGGTGCGTTGCCTCCCAGACAGCGCAGCGGCCGCTCGCTGCTGCAGTCCGTCAAGCACTACGCGATCCAGTTTGACTTGTTGGGCATCCTGCTGGCTGCCGCTGGCATGGCGCTCTTCCTACTGCCCTTCAATATCTACTTTTACCAAGAGGACGGCTGGCATTCCCCCATGATCATCTGCATGCTTGTCTTTGGCGTCGTCATCCTCGTCTTGTTCGCCCTCTACGAAAAGTACCTTGCGCCCGTCAAGTTCATCCCCTTTGAGCTGCTGGTGGACCGCACCGTCATCGGTGCCTGCTTGACCGTGTCCCTCTCCTTCATCTCTTTTTACATCTGGGTCTCCTTCTTCTCCTCCTTCCTGCAGGTCGTCAACGGCGCGTCCATTGCGCAGACCACCTGGATCGGCCGCATCTACAACATCGGCAGCTGCTTCTGGGGTTTGATCGTCGGCGTGCTCATCCGCGTGACCGGGCGCTTCAAGTGGCTTTCGTTCTACTTTGGCGCGCCTCTGCAGATCCTGGGCGTCGGCCTGATGATCTATTTCCGCCAGCAGGGCAAGTCGCTTGGGTACATCATCATGGCGCAGGTCTTCATCACCGTCGCGGGCGGCACCCTGGCAATCTGCCAGCAGATCGCCGCCATGGCTGCCGTCGCGCACAAGCACGTCGCTGTCGTGCTGGCCCTGCTCGCCATGTTCTCCTCCATCGGCGGCGCCATCGGCGGGACCGTGTCCGCGGCCATCTGGAACGGCGTCTTCCCTAGAAAGCTTGAAGAGTACCTGCCGGTGGAGGCGAAGCAGAACGCGTCCCTCATCTTGGCGAGCTTGCCCACGCAGCTGTCGTACCCGGTCGGCTCGGCGATCCGCGATGCCATTGACAGGGCGTATAGCGACGCTCAGCGGATCATGATGATCTCGGCGACCTGCATCTTGGTCGTCACCATGTTCACGGTAGGAATGTGGCGTGATTTGAAGGTCAAGGACTTTGAGACGAGATCGCAGGTGAAGAAATAAGTGCTTTAATGAATCGAGATGACAGTCATGATTCTGGGAGGCACGGCTGTGCCAGGCTGCGTCGATTTGGCCATTATTAGTCGGCTTTGGATGTGAAAATAGAATGCGGATGGCTTTACTAGTAATCAAGTCGACTTGAGGTAATTGTTCATAGAGTTGTCATGGAGTTGAATAGGATTCCCATAATAAACACTACGAAGAAACTTTGGCTGAGCGGTTTTGCGACCCCACTTTACCACAGCCTAGAACGAATCAGAGGTCGATCAGCGCGAACTCCGTGAGTACCTCTCTCAGCCCGGCACCCACACCAATACCAATGTACCGATATAACCGTCAATTATCCGACAGACCAGTGAGGTGAGGATCGTCGCCCCACAGCTAACTGCCCACCCCAGTCTGGCTGGCTGGCGGTCGGTCCCCTTGGCAGTTTAAGGAACTCCAGACGCCAAACGACGCGCCGGTCGCTGCAAACATTCGTCGCGCGCCTCGCGATCGCACACTTTACCCCCCCGCTGCATCGACGTTTTCGCGGACGATCCCGAGCCGACGCTGATAGACGCACGAAAGAATCATGGACAACGACACCGCGGCCTCCAGCCAGGATGGCGATGCGCCGCGCCGATCTGGACGCGTCGTCAAGGTCCCCGAGAAGTGGGAGCCGGAGTCGTCCGCGCACGCCTCCACAAAGCGCAAGCGCGGCGGCGAGGGCGACGATGCCGACGATGGGCTCGAGTCTGACGACGGCGAGAGCGCCGAGGATGACGACGACGCCGGCGACGGGGACCATCCCGCCCCCCGCGCGCGACGAGCGGGTGGCGGCGCCAGTCGCCAGAAGAAGCCCTCTCTGAAGAAGCCCAAGACCAACGGCGCCGGCGGTCACACAGCACGCATTCCTAGCAGACCCAAGAAGACTGTCCGCATTGAAGCCGGATCCAAGGGCACGGGTCTTTTCGGTACACCAGCTCACCAATTCTCGCGTTTCTCTCGCCAGCTAACACCGTGTAGTGGACATTTTTGGTTCCGGAGACCCTTCACAGACGGTCGCTCACCAATGGCTCGAAAGGTACAAGGTGGACAATGCTTCTGCTCTGAGTGACCTTGTCAACTGCATCCTACAATGCGCCGGCTGCGACCTGGAAGTCACACCCGACGATATTCGCGACCCCGAAAACATCCCCAACAGACTTATTGACCTCCAGGGCGTCTATCAAGAGGTATGTGATACCAGAGAGGTCTGTCCATGCACAATCAGTTAACCCGCGACAGCAAAACATCATTGAATACCCTCTCATCTCTCGAGCCAAAGGGACTCGATCATTCCGCGACCTTCTCGTCACCTTCTTCCATGCCCTTGTCGCCCTGCTTCACGATACGGACATCATGTACCAGGATGCCGAATTGATGGACAACCTCCATGCTTGGCTGGCCAGCATGTCTTCCTCCTCGCTACGACCTTTCCGCCACACCGCCACAACCATTGCCTTGGCAGCTCAGACCGGGCTCGTCGACGTGGCCGGTACGCTCGACCGGCGCATCGCCAATATCGAGCAGCAGCTTCAAGCCGCTAAGCGCGGCAAGAATAAATCCAAGACCTTGGAAGTGCAGCGCAACCTGGAAGAAGCAAACAATCACCGAAGTCTTTGTAGCGAGGCCATCCAGTCATATTTCGATACCGTCTTTGTTCATCGCTACCGCGACGTCGACCCCAAGATCCGTACCGAATGCGTCGAGGCCCTTGGTTCTTGGATCTGGGACCTGCCCACCGTCTTCATGGAGCCTGGCTACCTGCGATACTTGGGCTGGATGCTCTCAGACGCCAACGCGCCCACGCGACTCGAAGTTCTGCGCCAGCTCGGCAAGGTCTTCAGGCGCAGTGCCCAACAGCTGATCCACTTCATCGATCGATTCCGCCCACGACTCATCGAAATTGCCACGCTCGACTCCGAAATCTCCGTCCGGGTCACTGCCATATCTGTTATTGACACACTACGCGCTGCCGCGCTCCTCGAACCCAGCGAGATCGATGCCATCGGTCGACTCGTATTCGACAATGAAATCAGAATACGCAAGGCTGTCGTAAACTTCTTCGGCGCATGCATCGAGGATGTGAAGGAAGGCAAGGTGGAGGAGCTCGGCGGCCAAGAGGCTCTTGATGAGGTGGGCGGAGCCGATGAGGATGATTTCGAATCGCCTCGCAAAGAGTGGCTGGATATCAAGTGCCTTGCCGAAACCCTGGCCATCTACAATGCTCAAGTGGATGAGGCACAACAAAATAATGCCTTCATTGGCACTGAGGTTTCCTTGGATCTTCTAGAGTCTGTTGCCCCCGAGACGAGAATAACACTTGCTGCCCAGGCCCTCTATGAGAAGATCCCTGAAATCAAGTCATGGGAAATCCTGGCCGGCTACCTACTCTTTGATCACTCAACAAGCACAAAGTCCCGCAGCAAGGCCAAGGGCAAGAACGCCTCCCCAGAGGCTGCTTTCAAGAAGGCTATTGCGCCGCTGAGGGAAGAAGAAACTATCCTTCTTGAAGTTCTTACCTCGGGCATCAAATCCTCCCTCACACACCCACACTCTGTGACTGATGGCGACCGCAGCCGACGCAGAGGAAACCTCGCAGCAGCTGATGCACTGGACGACATTGCCATGGAACTCGCCAGCATCATCCCCAAACTTCTCAACAAGTTCGGCGCCGAGCCCGAGACTGCCGCCATCGTCTTGCGCTTGGAGCACAATCTCGACCTCGATGTCTTCCAGCAGCTTCGCCAAGAATCTGGCAAATATGAACGGCTGCTGGACGAAATTAGCACACAATTCATCCGGCACGATGATAAGAGAGTCTTGTCGGAAGCTGCTGCTGCGCTCCTCCACGCCCGCCAATATGACGAGCTCGAAGAAGTCACCGACAGCAAGCTATCCTTGTTATGGGACAATGTGATCAATACGCTCCGCAATGTCAGTGAGACGTGCGAGCTCTCTGTTCGTGGGAATCTGGCAGCAGCGCCGCTTCACCAACTATCAACACTGTTGATGAAGATTAGCAAACTGGCCAGCATCGCAGACTGCGTTGATATTCTAGAAGCTGAGCCCAAGTCTCAGAATGAAGAATCGTCAGCGATCCAGATTCTCATCAATGTGGTCCATCGCGGCAAGTATGAGCCACAAGAAGATGAGATTGACGACCTTGAAGACGAGGTCGTCACACTAGCAATCAAGGCCTGTCAGTTCTACTTCATGTGGAAAATTCGCGCCCTGTCAAAACGACTAGCAGCTGGTACCAGTGTTCCAGACGCTGAGCTTGACCGTTTATCTATCCTCCGCCAGTCATACCGCCGCCACGTCATCGAGACGTTCTCCTCTCGCGCAGCCATTGACCAGCTGCGTCTGTTCTCTACAGGCAGCCTCTGCGACCTTCACTTGTCCTTTGCGACACTGCGACCGAGAATCACCGCTCTGCGAAACTCGGCCGACCATGCCGACGCCGACAAGTTCAAAGTCCTCATCCAAGAAATCGAGCCTGGTCTGATACCGGAATTGACGTCCATTTTTGACGGGGCCGAGAAGCAGTTTGCGAAGAGGTCCAAAAAGGAAAAGGGCCTCAACGAGCCTGCCGACGATGAGGATCCCATGTCGGACGAGGAGGAGGATGACGACGACGACGAGGAAGATGCCGAGCTCACCCCCGAGCAACGCTACGCCAACGAGCTGCGCGCAGAGAAGTCGCTCTGCGAGCTGACGGCCAAGTACGTGCTCGCCATCAGCGGCCGCCTGATCGACGACCGCGGCGGGCTCGTGGAGAAGCTGCGCCGCCGCATCCTCCGCAACCAGACCAAGCTCGGCCACAACTTCAAGGAGGTGGTCGCGTTCCTGGACGAGGAGAAGATGGCCCGCGCGGCCAGGAAGGTCGCGCCCAAGCACGCGGCCGCGGCCGCCAAGCCCGTCGAGACGCCGACGACGGCCCAGGACCTGGACGACATGTTTGAGGCCGAGCCGGAGCCGGAGGAAGGGTCGCGGGAGGACCTGCGCCGCAAGGGCCTGCTTGAGGACGACCCGATTGACGATGACGACGACGACGACGACGAGAACCAAGGCCAGGAGAGCAGTCGATTCGACGACGACGTCCTGGGGGACTAGACGTGCGCGTTTATAAACATGTACAGGGAAGAATTAAACCAAAGAAAAAAAAAAGTTTTACAAATGGTAGTTTTTATGACGAGTGGAGGAGTATCACATGTCGCAGGCAGCAAGAGGAGACTTGAAACGGACAAAGACAGGGGCAATACTTTTGAAAAACAAAATCAATAATCATTGTCCTGGAGGAAAGCCTCGACAGCGTGTGTATCAGGAAACCTTCAGCTTTTTTTTGGTTCTCGTTTCGGCCTCTTCCCCCACGCAAACAGGCCGTCTTACTTCTCCATGTTTCCTGCTTCTTTTTTTTACAACGTTTGTCCAGTCTTGTTTACTTCTCTGTTCTTTATTTCCATTTGCAACAAGGCGAAACGGGGGGCCTCCGATTCTTGTGGGATTGCATGTTTCTTTTTCTTCTTCTCCTTCTCTCGTTTGTCATTATGGTGCCGGCTATCTTTTTTTTTTTTTTTTGGCTCTTACGACTCTGCCTTTTTCTTCTTCTAGTTTCTTTGTCTTATATTTCCGTCTTCTCAGCCTTTCTTTAGGGCCCCTTGGTTGTTTGCTGGTCGAGATCTCTTTTGTGCAATGAGAAGAGGCGTGGGGGAGATGTGATGGCACTGGGAAGAACGGTATCTGAAACGCTGGAAATACTACTGTACCTGCTTCTTGGTAATCTGTGGATCATGCCGTTGTGATGCTGACTTTTGGATATTGCAATTGGTTCATGATGACTGGTATATTATTACATTGCTAAATGGTAAGCGCGCGTTACCCGGCTATCTGCGTCCCAAAGAGCCCGTACATGCGCTGCCAGCGCCTCCCCTTGCCAGCGTCCGCTTTGCCCTCATCCGCTTCGCGAACTGTGACACCGTACTGCTTGATGCAGCATGAAAACGGCAGGTTGGACGGCGTCACCTCATCTGTTGCCGCCGCCTCCTCGACGTCGCTGCTGTCCGCCGGGGGCCCGTTGGCTCGTGCCCGCCGCTCCTTCGTCGCCGTTTGCTGCAGCCTGCGGCTCTTGAGTTCCTCCACGTCGCCCCAGAGGTGGAACATCTTCTCACGCAGCCGCGACAGCACCGCCCTGCTGTTCCTGAGGTCGCACGCGTCCATGGCCAGCAGGCACTGCGCGGCGTGGTTGTCTACGGTGACCCAGACATTCGAGTCCGCGTCTTGCGCGTCCTCCAGGAGGAGGTGGAAGCGCCACTCCCACCCGATGATCTTTTCCGAGGTGACGTAGCTGTTCATGTCCTGTCCGTCGTCGCCATCGTCGGACGAGGAGCCATCTTCCGGGTCGGACAAGTGATCGTACAAGTCCCCCTTCAGTTTCGCAAAGGCAAAGTCTTCCAGCTTGTGTGGAAGGAAGTCCTTGACACGGACGATCGCGCGGTAGTTGGCGTTTGTGAATGGAAGCGGAAACTTGGCGGCGTCCTTGCCAATGAGAGTCTCAAAGTAGACTTTTTCCAGGAGTTCCGCCACGGTGCTCAGTGGCTGTCTGTCGTTTTCACACCTGACTGTAAAACACTTTTAGGTGAGGTGCAGGTGGTAGAATACGAGCGACTTACTTGTTGGGTTGAGACTGGTGGCAGGCGCTTCTGGCTCAGGCGTAGGGGCTTTCTCGTCTTCAGTTTTATCTGTAGATTTTGCGGAGGCAAGTTTCGCAGCACGTCTCTTCTTGCGCTGGGACTTTGCGTTTGATTTAGGAGGAGCGGCATCATCATGGAGAGATTCTCGCCGTTTCTGACCTGCCTTGGCAGCGTCGGTTATCGACTTGAGCTGCTTCTTCTTCTCTTTATCATAGTCTCGACGTCGTCGAAGAGTTTCTAGCAATCGATCGTCCATACTGTCACGGTCGTCCATGTTTAGCACTGAGACGTAGATTCTGGTGGGATATCGCCGATCCCCTCGAAGAAAGCCCTCTAGGTTATTGCTGTTGCGGCCCCATTTGATTTGAAGATTTTGGATAGAGATCCAAGAGCCCACGGTAATTTTGTTGGCCTTGATAGCCTGTGTATGTGGTTCCCAACATGTAATCTGCAAACTGCGTTTGCCGTACGGGCCCTTCCAGTCATCGTCCGTGGTCTTGGAGCCAACGGTATAATTGTACGGGTCAGTGCGCAGATTACCAAGGTCGTGAGTAAAATTAAAAAGGTTGGAATGCTCCGTGTAGTCCGATATCCAGAGAGTAAACCTGTCGCCCAAGTCGTACGGCTCTTTGACGACCTCAGCAATGACGTCGACGAAGCGTCCACATTCAATGTCTTTGAGAAGACTGAACTTTCCTTTGACCTGAGCTGAGTTTTGCACCATGGTGTCGTATTCAGCTGCTGTTGGCAACCTATCCTTGCCGAGGCGATGGTAGAAGGCGGATACATGGGCAAAGTCGGCGTCCGTAAGAGCTCTGCTGGCTGACTTGAGGGGAGATTGCAAAGCGATTTTTGCATCTTGCGGAGGCTTTGGGATGCTTGAAGCAGAAAACACATAAATATCTGTCGTCCGGTGCGTCAGGAGACAGGGCTCGGAATTGAAGAATTGTACCTATCGGCAGGATTAGTGTCGCTGGCTGCGATGAGAGCGTTCGGCGCACACCACCTTTGCACCGAAGATGACGACTAGATCGCCACATTCAGGCCGAGGTATGTCATTTGGTTCACGAAAGATGCTTATGGTTAATGACTTGGCGTCGTCGTCGGCATCTTGGGTAGATTCATCGTAGAAGCGTATCTGGGCCTTGAAGTCTGTATTCGAGCACGGTTAAGAAATTGACATATATTAAGTGGTGTTTACTGAATAACATACCCGTTCCTCTCGTCGGAACCGGCGCTCTGAAATCAATGACTAGTCCGATTACGTTGATGCGCTCTCCTGTGGTGACCTTGCCATCAATGACCTGATCAATGGCAGTAAAAGAAGCCGCTTGGGGGGGCATTTTGTCCGTTAACACATTGTATTTGAACAAGGATAGAAGAAAGAGAGGTTGTGGTGAGCATGTATCGAGCTATAGTCATGCACATGTACGGAGTAGCATGGATGGACCGGCTGTCTTGGTCCTTGCGGCTCGTCGCGTTCGAGCGGCAGCTTTACGCGTTTGGCTGTGGTGATAATGATAGCGACAACGCACGGAAGCACGTGAGAGAGCGCAGGTACCAAGGTACAATGTAATGGGAGCAAAGTTTGATAGGAAACTAGGTACCTAATAAACTTACCTTATTAGTAACTGGTTAGTTAGGGCGTGGCGGGGAAGAGTATTCATCCCGAAAAAGTACCCCTGTTCTTCACGTATCATGTGTGCATGAGCAGGTAGTCGCTACTTGATACTAAACCCAAACTGATGCCTCAGGCTACCAACATGTAGAGAACGGGTTGCTGTCTCAAAGACCCCTAGAAGCTTGTAGATGCGCTGTATTACAGCGGGTACTATTGGCAAGCCCAGTAAACTCCAGTGAGCTTCAGTGGGTGGCATCCCCACCAGAACTGTTAGTGCCACCATCTAAGTGGCTCCTCTGCACAGCTTTCTCCCTGTGGCAACCAAAGACCCTCCTTTGGACCTCCTTGAAGCCCTGCCACTTTCTACCGCAATTTGGGTGCCAAACTCTGCCCGCCATCACCTCGACGTCTCTTCCACCTTTTGCATCTTGCACACCATTGTATTCTTCTCCTTCCACGGACTGCTTCATCTTCCGCAGATCCTTCTCCGCTTGTCCAGACAATCAAACTTTGTTCTGCTGATTCTCCCCCCCGGCACCCTCTCAGAACTCCTACTCAACTTGCCGCCTCCCCTCAACCCCTCCTCTCCGCCGAAAAAAAAAAAAACCACACATCAACGCCGCCCATCATGACTGATCGCTACATCCCAGAGCATCGTCGGACGCAGTTCAAGGCTAAGGGCGCCTTTAAGCCCGAGGAGCTTCGCCGCCGTCGTGAAGAGCAACAGATCGAGATTCGAAAGGCGAAGCGCGAGGACAACCTTGCCAAGCGCCGCGGCATTGCCACTGGCGACAGCCGTCCTGGTGCCTCGCTCGGCGCTGCCCCCGATAGTGACGATGAGTCGGCTCCTACAGAGTCTCAGGTATGTGCTATTTTAATACACATCTATGGCATTATGATGTTGTTTCTCTTCGCCGTGTTGGCTGCTCGCCGTTGTCAGCTCGCCTCAACTCGCTGTTTTCTTCGGTGTGTTTCGGTTGTGCAAGTGGGGGATATTGCACCGTGGTAACCCCCCCCACAGCGCCTCACCGGCACCAGCAAAAAGAGTTTTGCAACTGCTTCGGGAGCCCTTTTACGGCATTTCAACTGCTTATCTGATGTGACTTTCCCATAATTTATCATGTGGCTGACCGCTTCTTCTCTTGCAGCTCAACGAGGATCTCCCCCAGATGGTCGCTGGCGTCTTCTCCGACCAGATGGAGCAGCAGATCCAGGCCACAACCAAGTTCCGCAAATTGCTCTCCAAGGAGCGCAACCCTCCCATCGAAGAGGTCATCAAGACGGGTGTCGTCGGCCGCTTCGTCGAATTCCTCCGATCTCCCCACACTCTCGTTCAGTTCGAGGCCGCCTGGGCCCTGACCAACATTGCCTCCGGCTCTGCCACCCAGACCCAGGTCGTCATCGAAGCCGGCGCGGTACCCATCTTCGTCGAGCTCCTAGCTAGCCCAGAACCCGATGTGCGCGAACAAGCCGTCTGGGCTCTTGGAAACATTGCTGGAGACAGTCCCCACTGCCGTGACTATGTCCTGAGCTGTGGTGCCCTCAAGCCTCTCCTCAACCTCCTTGGTGATAGCCGTAAGCTGAGCATGCTTCGCAACGCCACTTGGACGCTTAGCAACTTCTGTCGTGGCAAGACACCTCAGCCGGACTGGACGACTGTGAGTTTAGACAATAATGTAATGCCCCATCCGCTGTGGCTAGGCGCTGACCAACCCCTAGATTGCCCCGGCTCTGCCAGTCCTCTCAAAGCTCGTCTATAGTCTCGACGACGAGGTTCTCATCGATGCCTGCTGGGCTATTTCGTACCTTTCTGACGGCCCCAACGAGAAGATCCAAGCGGTTATTGAAGCTGGCATTCCTCGCAGGCTCGTCGAGCTCCTCCTTCACGCCTCCACCTCTGTCCAGACGCCTGCTCTGCGTTCCGTTGGCAACATTGTCACCGGTGACGACCTGCAAACCCAAGTCATCATCAACTGTGGTGCTCTCCCTTGCCTCCTGTCTCTCCTGAGCTCCACCAAGGACGGTATCCGTAAGGAGGCCTGCTGGACCATTTCCAACATCACTGCTGGCAACTCTGCTCAGATCCAGGCTGTTATTGATGCCAACATCATCCCTCCCCTGATCCACCTTTTGCAAAACGGCGATCTGAAGACCCGTAAGGAGGCCTGCTGGGCTATCAGCAACGCTACCTCCGGCGGCTTGCAGAAGCCTGAGCAGATTCGCTACCTCGTGGGCCAGGGCTGCATCAAGCCTCTGTGCGACCTGCTCGTCTGCCCCGACAACAAAATCATCCAGGTTGCCCTCGACGGTCTTGAGAACATACTCAAGATTGGCGATCTCGACAAGCAGGCTGCTGGTGAGGGTGCTGAGAACCTCAACAAGTACGCGCTCTACATTGAAGAGTGTGGAGGCATGGAGAAGATCCACGACTGCCAGAACAACGCCAACGAAGAGATCTACATGAAGGCCTACAACATCATCGAAAAGTACTTTTCTGATGACGAGGAGAACGCTGATGAGGGTATGGCCCAACCAGCCGGTCCTAATGGCCAGTTTGGCTTCGGCACCAATGGCTCTGGCCAGGCTGGCGGGTTCAACTTTGCCAACGGTGGTGACTCAATGGACATGTAAAGTGTCTGCAGGAGAGTCGATGAATCACGATGCTGTGTTGCGAAATGCGATTGAAATGGCTGGATGACAGACGAACATGTCAGCCCGGTCTCCTTGACACCACTACAACAAGTCACGACGATAAAACAACCAACAACCGGCACGGCTATGAGCGCGTGCCTGCTCCCGCCTGCTTACGAGCGACAGAAATCCCCAAGACATAACACTGCATACCCCTCATTTCACGTTGACCCCCTCCCCCCAAATTCCCAATATCACCATAGCACCACCAGTCTTTTTTATAATCAGTTTAATGCATTTGCACTGAAGGGGAAGGATAAAAGGCCCTATGGTAGCTTGAAAGCTCCAGCCTCGAGATGATTTGATGAGAGATATCAGGCCCTGGCTTCGGCGCAAGTCAAGGAAGATGGAAAATGAAGAGGCTCCATATGGAAGGCTCAGCGTCTCTGTACAGCACCATGCACAGAACCAGCGAGATGGACTGGACTGGCAGTTCCTGTGGACAGCGAGCTTCGTCCAATGAAACGATGGAGCAAAACAACGACGGGCAGTCAATGCTAGTGCAGTCTGCACCGAAAGGAAAAGGATCAGTCGGGAGACTGTTGCCAAGTGGACGACTTGGCTCCAGACGTGATCGCTTCTAGTTGTAGCGAAATAAACAAACAATTCCCCCCCAACTAGCCATTGTGTTAATGTGGCCAAGCATTGGTGTTGAACTGTGTTGTGTTGTGTAGAGCGGGTGATGAAGTAGTAACTGAGTCTGTGAGGCATTTCCGGGGCTACCATCCATCTAGAGTGCGCAATCGGCATAGGGGACAAAAAAGTAGCAGCAAGACATTAAATGCAGAACTTGAGTAGTTATTAAATGACCAACTGCATGGCATTTGTCTACGCTTTCTCAGTAGCCAGTAGTAGTAGTTCATAATAAGTCGTCGATTTGAGGATGAACTTGTCGCTGGTGTATTTGTGGGGCACGGTTATGGACTGTTCGATCGTCACCGAGAGTTGGAGTTTTGGACGGTCATTTATTTCATCGGCACAAGCTTTTCTTCAAAACACCACGGCGAGCTTGGCCCAAGGCTACTTTGAACCCGTCAACTTGTAGCCTTGTCATTTTGCCTATTTGGCTGCAGATCCTGCTTTGCCCCGAACTGATGGCAGCCTAGGGCCAGCCGGTTCGAAAATTTTGTCCACACACGACAAACAGCTGTCCCGGGGGTGCGACGTTCAGAGGCACTCACAATGGTGAAGAAGGGCAAAGCAAAAGCTACCGAGCCTGTCAAAGCTGCCGCCACGCCGGCGTCCACCGCAAGAGATGGAGGAGGAGCAGCAGGAGGAGGAGGAGGAGGAGGAGGAGGAGGAGGAAAGGGCAAGAAGGGCGGCAAGCAGGAGGCGGCGATCCCTGCCGAGCTCGGGCCCGTCGGTCCCCCGAAGCCGACGGTCAAGCAGCTCATCGGCGGCTCCTCCTGGACGGGCAAGCTGCCGGTGAACCTGCTGAGCGAGTACTGCCAGAAGCAGAAGTGGGATCGGCCGGACTACGAGACGCGCAAGACGGCCGAGGGCTTCTCCGTGTTCGTGACGCTGAGCGCCAAGGACCCCAAGACGCAGGCGACGACGCGGCTGGAGCCCTTCAAGATCCCGGCGACGCACAAGCACCTGATCGTGCGGGACACGGCGCTCGAGGCCAAGCACGCGGCGGCGACGTACGCGCTGTTCCGCGTGTGCAGCATGCAGAACAAGCACACGGTGCTGCCGCCGGACCACAAGGCGCTCTGGAAGGACTTGCAGGCGCTCAAGGCGCAGGACGTCAAGGACGGCAAGGGCTGGTTCTACGACGCGGACCCGTTCAGGACGTTTCAGGACAGGCAGGAGGCCAAGGCGGCGGCGGAGAAGAAGCGCAAGGAGGCCGAGGCGCTCAAGGCCAAGGCCAAGGAGATGCCGGGGGCTGCCGGTCTTGTGCTTTTGAGCAATGCGGGAGGTGGAGGAGGGGGAGGCAGCAACGGCGGCAGTAGCGGTGGTGGTGGTGGTGGTGGTGATAGGGGGTTCAATATCATGAAGGGGTGGACGAACGCGCCTGGTGTGGAAATGGGCCGACAGACGCGATCGCAGCTGGAGAGCCTCCTGCGCCGTGGCGTCTCGTGGAATCCATACGCGGTGCAAATGTCCAACACTCAAAAGGACGCTGTTGTGACGGAGCTGTGCAAGATTGGGTTTCGGAGGAGCCACGTATCCGAGGCCGTCGAGTACTGCAAGGACCGAGAGGAGACGCTCGAGTGGCTGCTCATCCACGTCCCCGAGGACGACCTGCCGCGGTGGGCGCTGCCTGAGAAGTACGCTGCCGGCGTGACGATAGGGACCAACGATCTCAAGCGAGACGGCACGATCCAGCGTCTATCGCAGAACGGATACTCACTTGAGTTGTGCGCCAGGGTGTATGACCAGGTCGGCGGTGACGAGGCCAAGACGGCGGAGGCACTCCAAAATATTCTCTTTTCGCGACCAACGAGAGGAGCTGAGGGCGAAGAGGAGGCAACAGAGGAGGGGTCGCTTGATTTCCTGGACATGGGGTCGCCCGAGGAGCAGTGGCGCGAAGAGATGGAGAGCCTGGAGGCAATGTATGGGAACCTGTTCTCGAGAGAGGACGCAGATACTGTTAGGATCCAGCTCGAGTCGGTGAAGAATCCGCCACACAAGGTGGAAGCCTCGTTGCAAATCCGGCGAGGCTCAAACTATCCCAACACGCTGATCCTCGGCATCCTCGCCAACCTGCCCTCCTACATCAAGCTGAGCATCATCCGCAAGGCGTTGGAATACATGGATTCGTCGCTGCGAGAGGAGCCAATGAAGGTGTACCTGGTGCTGGACTGGATCCAGCAAAACATCAACGACATCATAGAGCACCCTGGAAAGCTGGTGGACATCTCGGCGGTGTCGTCGGCGGCCTCGGAGCAGAAGCCCGGTGATGCAGTCAAGTCGAGGAAGAGGCCGCGGGCTCATGCCAGACCCATCAGATGGAACGCCGATGCGCGCAGCAAGGAGGCCTGGGTCAGGCGCCAAGAGAACTCGGCGTACAAGGAGATGCTAAGCAAGAGAGGGAAGCTTCCCGCGTGGCAGATGCGCGACAAGATTGTCAAGACGGTCACGGACAACCACGTCACCATCATCAGCGGCGAGACGGGCTCGGGCAAATCGACGCAGTCGGTACAGTTCATCCTCGATGACCTGTATGAGCAGGGCCTGGGTGACTGCGCAAACATGCTCGTCACGCAGCCGCGCCGTATCTCGGCGCTCGGTCTCGCTGACCGCGTAGCCGAAGAACGGTGCGGCCGCGTGGGACAGGAGGTCGGTTATGCGATCCGTGGCGAGGCGCGACAGTCCAAGGATACGAGAATCACCTTCATGACGACCGGTATCCTGCTCCGGCGTCTGCAGACGTCTGGCGGGCGCGTGGAAGACGTGGTGGCCTCGCTGGCCGACGTCAGCCACGTCATTGTTGACGAGGTCCACGAGCGAAGTCTGGACACCGACTTTTTGCTCAACTTGATCCGCGAGGTGATGCGCATCAAGAAGGACGCGTTGAAGCTGATCCTGATGTCTGCCACTCTGGATGCCGCCTCGTTTATAAACTACTTTGCGTCCGAGGGGCTCAAGGTTGGTGCGGTCGAGATCGAGGGCAGGACGTATCCTGTCGAGAACTACTTCTTGGACGATGTTATCCGGATGACGGGTTACAATGCCGAGACTCCAGACGGCGGGTTCATCGGCGACGAGCTGATGGGAAAGATTATCCAGAAGCTTGGCCACCGCATCAACTACAACCTCATCGTGGAAGCGGTCAAAGCTATCGATTATGAGCTCGCCTACGATAAGAAGCCCGGCGGAATCCTCATCTTCCTGCCTGGTGTTGGCGAGATCGCCCAGGCTTGTAGGGCATTACAAGCAATCACCTCACTACATGTGCTTCCGTTGCACGCGTCTCTAGAGACAAGAGAGCAGAAGCGCGTCTTCGCCAGTGCCCCCCACGGCAAGCGCAAAGTGGTCGTGGCCACCAACGTAGCGGAAACGTCCATCACCATCGACGACATTGTCGCCGTCATCGACAGCGGCAAGGTCAAGGAAACCAGCTTCGACCCCGGGAACAACATGCGCAAGCTGGAGGAGACGTGGGCGTCGCGGGCCGCGTGCAAGCAGCGCCGGGGCCGTGCCGGTCGTGTGCAGGAGGGCAAGTGCTACAAACTGTACACGCAGAACCTGGAGAACCAGATGGCGGAGCGGCCGGAGCCCGAGATCCGCCGCGTGCCGCTGGAGCAGCTGTGCCTGTCCGTCCGGGCCATGGGGATGCGCGACGTGGCACGCTTCCTGGGCCGGTCGCCGACGCCGCCCGAGGCGCAGGCCGTCGAGGGCGCGATGAGGCTCCTGCGACGCGTGGGCGCGCTCGACGGCGACGAGCTGACGGCCATGGGCCAGCAGCTGGCGATGCTGCCGGCGGACCTGCGGTGCGGCAAGCTGATGGTGTTTGGCGCCATCTTCGGGTGCCTGGACGACTGCGTGACGGTGGCGGCGATCCTCAGCACCAGGAGCCCCTTCACGTCGCCGCAGGAGAAGCGCGAGGCGGCCAAGGAGGCGCGGATGCGCTTCTTCGCGGGCGACGGCGACCTGCTGACCGACCTGGCCGCGTACGCCGAGTGGCGCGGCCTGATGCGCGACCGGGTGCCGATGCGGCAGGTGCGGGCGTTTTGCGAGGACAACTTCCTGTCGCACCTGACGCTGTCGGACATTTCCAACACCAAGGCGCAGTACTACACGGCGCTGGCGGAGATGGGCCTGGTGTCGCCCCGGGAAGCGGCGGCGGCCGAGGACGACAGCATCGAGGCGGCGGCGGCGGTGTCGGTGTCGGGGGATGCCGGCGGTAGCGGTAGCGGTAGCAAGAGGAACTCGCAGCTGCTCCGGGCGCTGATCGCTTCGGCATTCACGCCGCAGATTGCCAGGATCCAGTACCCGGACAAGAAGTTTGCGAGCTCCATGTCCGGCGCGGTAGAGCTGGACCCGGAGGCGCGGTCGATCAAGTACTTTAACCAGGAGAACGGACGGGTGTTTGTGCACCCGAGCAGCACCATCTTTGACAGCCAGGGCTTCTCCGGGCACGCGGCGTACATGGCGTACTTTTCCATCATTGCGACGTCCAAGGTGTTTATCCGAGATCTTTCACGTGAGTACCCATACCCTACCACCTACCCGGGATTCTATACAGAGAATCAGAGAAGACGAGCTGACTCGGAAGCAGCATTCAACGTGTACACGCTCCTCATGTTCTCCGGCCCGATCGAGCTGGACACGCTGGGCCGCGGGCTGCTGGTGGACGGATGGCTGCGGCTGCGCGGGTGGGCGCGTATCGGCGTGCTGGTGGCGCGGCTGCGAGGCATGGTGGACGACTTGATCGCGGAAAAGGTGGAAAGGCCAGGGTTGGACCTGCGCGGCAACGAGGTCATCAAGCTGGTGACGAAGCTGATTGAGCTGAATGGGTTGGATGCATAGACGTTGGGTGGCATTGGTAGGGCATAGACTAGATTTCCGATGAGTATTGTGGTTGGGGGCGGTGCGGGGGGTGGATAGAAGAAGAAGAAGAAGAAGAAGAGGAAGAGTAATGACGTCAGATTTATTAAATTCAAAACATGACATGTCCAGAGAGACAAACGTTGATTGTCATTTGTTCCTGGGCTGGAGCCTAGCTGGTTGCCGAATCGGGCAGTACCAAGTAAAGTAAAGTGGCGAATCATCAACCTCACTCAGCCTCTCTCTCAACAGACATCAATCCATCACCAGCCTCACAGTAAAAAAAAAAGGCACCATGGCCGGCTCAGAACCGGGCTCAGACGAGGCTCTCACCAAAGAGGAGATCCAAGGCTCATCCGAAACACCTTCTTCTTCTACCGGAGAGAAGCGCAAAAACGCATGTACGTGTTGCCCTCGCCTCCCCCCCCCCCCTCCCCTTCACATCAGCCGAGACTCACATTCCCCAACTCTGGATCCATTTACGCAGTCACCGCGCTCATGGCCCCCAAGAAGAAACCACCACCCGCCGCGCGCCCCCCCGCCGGCGGCAACCCGTTCAAGGACCGCATGGGCCTCGGCGCCTACCTCTCCGCGCCCTCCTCGCTGCCCGCCTCCGTCCTCGTCCTCC
This sequence comes from Cordyceps cicadae, assembly GCA_002968875.1. Taxonomy (NCBI): domain Eukaryota; kingdom Fungi; phylum Ascomycota; class Sordariomycetes; order Hypocreales; family Cordycipitaceae; genus Cordyceps; species Cordyceps cicadae. The sequence goes on along the minus strand of MWMN01000049.1, from coordinate 50,002 downwards.
ACGACGCCGACTTCGTCCTCATCCGCGACAAGGTACCCCAAGGCCACCGTGCACCTGCTTCTCCTCCCGCGCTCGCCCGCCTTTTCCCTTCTCCACCCGTTCGACGCCCTCGCCGACGCCGCCTTCCTCGCCCTCGTCCGGCCCGCCGCCGCGCGCGCCCGCCCTCGCCGCCGCGGAACTCCAGCGGCTCCTCGGCGCCGACAGCGCCGCCGAGGCTGCGCGCCAAGCCGTCCTCAACGGGGACGCGGACGCGGACGCGGAGCCGCAGAAGGAAGTCCCGCCGCCGGGTAGGGACTGGGAGGCCGAGGTGCTGGTCGGGGTGCACGCGGTGCCGAGCATGCGCCACCTGCACGTGCACGTGGTGTCGCGGGAGTTGAGGTCGCCGGCGATGAGGCACCGCAAGCACTACAACTCGTTCGCGACGCCGTTCTTGGTGCCGCTCGCGGACTTTCCGCTCGCGGAGGCGGATGAGCGCAGGGACCCGGGCGGGAGGGGGTACATGCGCAGGCCGCTGCGGTGCTGGCGCTGCGGCAGGGACTTTGGGGATCGGTTCGCGAGGCTCAAGGAGCACCTGGAGGAGGAGTTTGAGGCGTGGAGGAGGGAGTGAGTCGGGTGATCAACGGGCGTGGTATGTGGTGAAGGCATTTCCATGCTGGCAAGGGTGGAGGAGGGGGGCCGTGATGAAACGTGAGCAGGGCAATAGGGGACGGGGGACCAGTTCGCGATAGGACGGGCATGGCATATGTAGAATGTCTGTATTGAATTGAATCTCAGAAGCATCGCATCTTCCCCATCTTACAACAACTAAACCGTGCGCATCAATCATCCCATGTACCTTGCCAATCCCTGCTCGCTTTCCAGCCCTGAAACAACTCCCCGAGTCTCTGTGCGCAGCTAGGGGGACTTTCCAAAAACAAGTTCAATCAATTTTGTCGTTGCCTGTTACGAAACTCCTGCAATAATACAAAGGCCGATCCTCCTCCCCCGCAATAGCATAACAACATTTCCGCATGACACGCCAGTGCGGTGTGATTCAACGTGCGTGACCCGTGACGAATTTTCCGGGCCACCTTGCTTTCCCGGCTTTGTGTGACATTCGCGTCGAAATCATCACGGCGGACTACTCCGCGTCCACGTCGCCCTCATCAGCATCCGCATCCGCATCCGCGTCCATGTCGGCATCGCCGTCAGCATCCTCCTCTTCCTCAGCGTCCTCGGTCTTGGCCTGCTGGTCCTCCTGAGCCAGCTGCTCCTCGGCCGCCGCGTCCACGGTGCTCTTGCGGGGACGTCCCCTTCCTCTGCGCTGGGTCGCGCCGGGCGTCTCCTGCTCCGCGGCCACCTCAGAGGCGCGCGAGCGGCGGCCGCGCCCCAAACTGCCTTCAGAAGCGGGCGTCGCGATGGCCGAAGCCGTGGGTCCTCCGCGGCGCGTGGCCCCGGCGAGCTTCTTGGGGGTGGTGTCCGTGGTCGTGGCAGCCTTGCCGCTGCCCTTGGGCCGGCCACGCGGCTTTCCAGTCGGCACGTACGCGGGCTTCTTGGCTTTTCCCGTCGGCGGCCGCCCCCTCGGCTTGCCTGACGGCACGTAGGCCTTCTTCTTGGCGACGCCGTCCTTGGGGGGACGGCCGCGTCCGCGCTTCACCACGGGCGCGTCGCCCGACACCGCAGCGGTCTTGGCTTCCTCAGGAGTCTTGGCCATTGTGTAGCGTGTTGGTGGTGTGTGAAGAAGAGGAGGGGGGAAGGGGAAGAAGAAGAAGGGGGGGGGGGGAGAGAACGAATGGATGGTGGCGCAAGGGAACCACGGGCGATGATGGCCTGTTTGTTGGTGGTGGTGGCTTTGCGCGCAAAACCGGGGAGGGTTCAACGGCGCGGCGCGCGAGCAATTACGCGGTCGCAGGGTACAAAATTAGTACAATTGAGACGCGATGAAAAATGACGACGAGGAGAAGCCGATTCGCAGGTGCGAAAAATTGACGAGAGAGATGGGCGCGCAGATAAATTTGGGGATGGAAAAAAGATGTTTATGAGAAGCGCGTGCGACGCGACAGGCAATTCAGAGAAATCTGGTGGCGGAGGTTGGAGAAGGAAGAAAAAAGGTACAAAGGTACATGAGCGACACGGGGTGGGGAATCTGGAAGGGACGAACCAATAGAGAGCGGCATGTGAGTGGTACGGTTCAGGGTGAATGGCTGCGGGAAGAGAGGAGATGATGGTCAGGGGGTCCCGATATAGTTTAGCGTGAATCAGTCGCTGTAACTGGCTGCTACAGAATGAGATCAAGTGGCAGATATAGGTAGGTAGGTAGGTAGGTGATGGAAAGGTGAGTCAAGCTTGGTACCTTAGTTGGTTGGCCGTCACGGAGATGTGCTGCACAGCTTGGTAGCGGATTGGAATTTTGACCAAACAAGAACCTAGAATTCATTTTGAGCCGAATCAGCACCCTCAGTATTTTTCCTTTCATCTTTTCCGCTGTGTTTGAATGCCGCCAGCCGTTCCAACTTCCATGCCCAGCTTACCTAATCACCCTTGTCTACCTGCACCTTCCTACCAAGGCAGGACCCCTGCAGATACAAGGTTTCTTCTCCTGTTTACCCCGGCAACAGCATCACCCACGCCAAGCGCCAAGTAAACAAAAGAGCTCCCCCCCGAACAGACCCCTCAACCTACGAATGTGGCACATTCTTTGTCAACGACGCCGTGATAGCATCGACCAAATCATTGACATTTTAATGACCATGGCTGTGGATGCCCGTCTTCTGCCATATTCTGCCCCAAACACACCCGAACCTCGCGCTGTGCGCTCAACCGCTTCTACTCCTTCCCTGCGATCCCGCGATGGTACACTGCCCATGCTCGCCAGAATGGATGGAGGCGGCAATGTCAGAGTCGTCGTGCGCGTGAGGGCATTTTTGAAACGAGGTATGCGATGCGCCTCCACCTTCCATCCTGTCCTGCCTCCCTATCTGACCATCTCCAGAACTCGAACGCAGCGCACGATGTCTCGTCAAAATGAACCCCGTAACCCAGCAAACAACCCTCTTTGCTCCAGACGAGGACGAACAACCAGGTCCCAAATCCAAGTCTCGCAAAGTCATGGAGGACAAGAATTTCACCTTTGACTCGTCCTTCTGGAGCCACGATACAAAAGACGACCACTACGCCCACCAGGAAGATGTCTACAACGCCCTCGGCGAGGAGTTTCTTGACCACAACTTTGAAGGCTACCACACATGCATATTTGCCTACGGACAGACGGGCTCTGGCAAGAGCTATACCATGATGGGCACACCTGATCAGCCGGGCCTCATCCCTCGCACCTGCGAAGACTTGTTCGAGCGAATCCAGGCCGCAGAAAACGAAAACACAAACGTTGCCTACAACGTCCGCGTCTCTTATTTCGAAGTCTACAACGAGCATGTCCGTGATCTACTTGTTCCCGTCAACACAAGTCTTCCGCCCAATTATCTCAAGATTCGCGAATCACCAACCGAGGGCCCCTACGTCAAGGATCTCACCGAGGTGCCCGTCCGTAGCATCAGGGAGATTCTGCGTCACATGAAGAACGGTGATGCCTCCCGAACTGTGGCGAGTACCAAGATGAACGATACCAGTAGCAGAAGTCACGCGGTCTTTACCATTATGTTGCGCCAGATTCATCACGATATGGAGACGGACGAGACGACAGAGCGCAGCTCGCGTATCCGACTTGTCGACCTGGCGGGCAGTGAGCGTGCCAAATCCACCGAAGCCACCGGTGCTCGTCTGCGCGAAGGCTCCAACATCAACAAGTCGCTCACAACTCTCGGCCGCGTCATCGCTGCCCTGGCAGATCCAAAGACGCTCCGGCCTGGTACCAAGCGCAAGGATGTCGTCCCCTACCGCGACTCTATTCTCACTTGGCTGCTCAAGGATTCTCTCGGTGGCAACAGCAAGACCGCCATGATTGCATGCATTGCGCCGTCAGACTACGACGAGACACTGTCCACGTTGCGCTACGCAGACCAAGCCAAGCGTATTCGCACTCGTGCCGTTGTCAACCAAGACCAAATGTCTACTGCCGAGCGCGACGCTCAAATCTCCGCCATGGCCGATGAGATTCGTGCGCTGCAAATGTCCGTGTCCGACTCGTCGCGGCAGCGCGAAAGAAGCGCCAAGGATGCTGAGGAGCGTCTTGACGAGTACCAGCAACGCGTGACGACAATGCAACGTCTCATGGAAGAGCGAGGCATGGTGGCTGAGAGCAAGATCAAGAAGCTGCAGACGGAAAATGAGGCCCTGAAGCTTCATCTCAAGCTAGCTATCGAAGCTTTGAAGAATCCCATTCCCCATGTGGAAGTCGAGCCGGTTGGCGATGACAAAGAGAATGCAGCCCATGGCATTCACGAAGACGAATCGGAGGACGACGACGAGTATGAGTACGACTCTGACAGCACAGTCCATGGTGGCGATGATTTACAGGAAGAGATGCGCCGTTACCTACAAGACATGGGCAATCTCCGCAAGCTCATCGGTGGCGATTTGCTGCGCTTCAAGGACGAGACCACTGTGCGCATGCCACTCGGTGCGAGGGAGAATGTATAGGCAAGGACTACAATTGCGACGTTGTTGTTTCGGTTCACATGTAGCGTGGTGTTTCGGGCATTCTTATATATCTTATTCACATTACTTTTTTTTGATGAGTTGACACAGCATATGGCGAGAATAGATTGACCATATATTCTATACAATGAAGAAGAAGATTTCTACTCACGAAGGTGTCATGACCACTGACCCAGCATAGCCACAATATTCCATCCTCTTCCCTTTCGACGACCACCCTCGACTTTTGGCCGCCACTCGTTGCTCTGATGCCGCACCTTGCCAGGCGCCTTGCGTTTCAATCCGACCGGGCCGCTCTTCCCGGCATCCGCGACAACGCCCTCCTCCCCCCAAACAGCCTCCCAGGTGTCGCCGTCGGCTTCGTCGTCCGCGAGGACGGGTCGCTGCTGCGCGCGCAGCCACGCGACGTACGCCGCCGGCGCCGACGGCATGTGCGCCAGGCAAGCCACCAGCTCCGGGATGTACCACAAGATGGGCGAGTCGAGCAGGTCACGCGCACGCACGCGAACATCGAACAGCGCGCCGTGGTGGTGGTGGTGGTGGTGGTGGCCACCACGACCACCACTACCGCCGGCCTCGGCCTCGAGGAGACGCGCGCGGCGACGGCGCTCCAGCGGCTCGCGGTCGCGGTCGCAGCGCTCCGCGAGTCGTCGCAGCGCGTGGTCGTCGCCGAGCAGCGCGGGCTCCGCGTATGCAGGGAACGCCTCCGCAGCAGCCGCCTCCTCCTCTATGCCGCTGTCGGCGGCGGCGGCGGCGGCAGCGGTGGGCGGGTCGAGACGGGTTTGGGGCGGGCGGCGCGTCGGGTTGAAGAGGTGCGGGTGGGCGGCGAAGACGCAGCGGGGCACGCGGGATATGGGCCGGCCGCGGCGCGGGTCGCGGAGGGGTGTAGTCGCGGCGGCGGTGGTAGGCCTGGCACCAGAGGTCGGCGCGGCGGCGGAGGCGGGCGAGCTGGTCGGGGCCGGAGCCGTCGTTGAGGTAGTCGAGCAGCACGGCGAGGCCGCCCTCGAGGAGGCGGTCCTCGGGGGAGGCGGAGGCGGCGCGGGCCAGCGGCGGTGGCGGCGGCGGTGGCGGATGAAGAGGGCGGTTCTTGCTGCTGTGGGAGGGGGCGGTGAATGGTCCGCTTGGCTCGGGCTTGTTGGGGGCGGCGTGAGGGTTGATGGTGAGTGTGATGTATTCCATGTTGATGGGGGGGAAGGCAAGGGGAGGTGAGACCGATGGGAGAAGGAGGAGCTCGACAGTGAGACTGGAGGGGTCTTGTTTACGATGAACTAGGAATTATCTGGAAGTGGCACTGTTAAAGACTCGGAAAGGTAAACAGCATGAGAGAAATAGGACACTCGGGGGACGGGGTATTGGGCCATCTTTGTACCGTTGGCATTCTCAAAGCCAGCAGCCACACTCGCGGAAGCGCCGTACCTGGTTATGATATTTGGACAGAAGATGCGTGCGGTGTCCCCCGTGTTCCAAACGAAGCTTAATCTTTCCACCAAGACGCTGGTGTTTTCATACTCATGAACGACTCCAACGTACTCGCTGTAGCTCTTATACGGCCAAACCGAACTCATCGCCCGAGTTGTGCTGTTTCCATAATGGCTGTCATTTTGGATCGCGAGGGAGGAATTGAGCAAGTGTGTAATTGACATCATTGTTGGTGGGTTGGCTCTGAATGCGGACGGGTGGTTGGCATCAATTTCCCACCCCGATCCACGGCGTCATAGACTTGCGCTTGCTGGTCAAAACTTCCGGCGAAGCCGTTGCTAAATCGTGCACCACGCGACGCCAGGCAAGTGCCGTTGCTGCATCCCACGGCCTTTTCCATCTCATCCTGTACATCGATTCGCGCATTCATGGGAACTCCGTCGTTCTTCTCGAAAAGAGCGAAAATGATCGAATTTATAATGACGAGCCTTTCAGGTTTGCTAATACCGGGGCCCATGTCACTAATAAGCCAACCTAGCCGCCAACGTCGGAGAAATGCTTCGTGCTGTCTGTGCGTCATACTTTCTTCTTTAATTTTTTTTGTGTATACATTAGCCAGGATCGCGTATCTGGCTTTCTCGCGACCTTGTCGCATGGTACGAACCGCAGACTAGGCGACCGTCCACGAGCTTGGTCCTGGTGTGGTCGGCAGTCGGCCGTCGGTCGTCAGCGGTCCGCCGGCGACACCCGGGGAAAGCATCTGGGGGCGATCCCGGTCCGCAGGATAACAACCGAGCCGGGGAGTTGATGATCCAGGATCCAAGTGTGAGACTCCCCATCTAGCGGCTCTCGGAGATTCCGGGTCGGGATCTGGCGCCACCCCATATCGTTCCATATCTTCGACGGGACAGCGTGCCACCGTGCGTCCCAGACCAGTCCGAGCTACGGGACTGCGGGACTGCGAGGGCAGCCAGCTGCTTGCAATTGGCGCGGGATGCAGTCGTGGGTCGATTAAAAAGCATCAATAAGTGCTAGCGGTCACGGTGCTTATCTGCTGGGAACACAGTTGGGCGTGATTCCTCAAGAGTTAACCTGAGACAAACTTGAGGCATGGCTATCAATGCCTCCAGGGCACCACTGGCTTTACTCAGAGTTAATTGTAGACGCATCGAACAGCTGAGATCTGCAATAGGGTGTCTGCACACCAAAAGGGCCAGATTCTTGCCAGTGGGTGGTGTGTCATTGTCGAATCGTATGTGCGAATGCAACAAAGGATGCTGATTCTGGAACACGAAACTTGGTTGTTTTGGGAGCTGGGCAAAGCCATGCAAACAAGCGATAATGTGGCCTCGGGCGTGAGGCAGTCCCCCTTGCCGTAAAAATGACTTTTCGAAACAATCATACCGACCCGCCGTACGGGATTATCGTGCGACAAGTTGGTCGTGGTTTGCAAATCACGACTAGGCGATTTCTTCCCTCCCCTCGGAGACAGTGGATTGCTTGTTTCAAGGTAGTTGCTTCATCTCTTTTTTTCTCCTGCTGGACCGGGGCGTTTGGTGCGGCGCCAAGACTTGGCTTCAGATCCCGCATGTGTGTGTGTGTGTGTGTGTGTGCGGGAGAGGACATATATCTTCTGTTCCTCCCCTTGTGCCTTGCAGCTTTCTTTGATCGAGACGGCGGCTGCCTTGACGCACGCATACACAATGAAATAGCTGCATGGCAGAGGGATGAAGGTGGCAGAAACAGATCTGTCTGTGCCCCTCTCGACTCGTCCCATCCATCAATCAATTCCCTCCAAAAGGCCCGCCCCCACTCCCTCCACTTTGTCCCCTGTTCCACAAGGACTTTTTGCTGGCAGTTAGCCGCCAAGCCCATCCGCCGCCCCTCCTCAGTCCGTCCAGTCCAGTCCATACCCATACTATACCATACCATACCGTACCACCAGCGATAATTCGTCTTGCGTCTTGGCTGATCTGCTTGCGCTGTCGTGTCCTTGTCTTTTCTTCTCCTTCCTTCTCTTCTTTCCTCCGATATTTGCGTCCTTCGTTTACATCTTCACTGCACGCCGTTTGCCTTTGAACACGCCAAAAATGGCCACCCGTCCGCAGCTCTTCACCCGCAACCTCTCGGGCGTGTCCCCGAACCCAGAGACCAACTCACCCGCCGAGCAGCGCGATGACGCCAAGCGCAACTTTATGAAGGCCATGCGGCCGCTACCCACGCAGCACTACTGGCATGTCTACTTTGACCGGTATGATCTCCTTTCTCTACCCCCCTTCCCAGCCGTCAGCCCTCATGTGTCAAAACGAGAGCCACGGGAAGTCGTCCACAAACTAACAACGTCAAACAATCAAGGAGCCAATCCACCGATGCCAAGCCTGTCAACGGCGAGTACAATGCCCAGATCGAGAAACTCGACATCCAAATCGAATCTGTCCAGGATTTCTGGCGCTACAGCAACAACACCCCCGTTGCCCAGATCAAGATGCGCGAGTCGATATACCTCTTCAAGTCCGGCTTCCGTCCCGTCTGGGAGGACCGACGCAACATCACCGGCGGCAGCTACACCTTTCGTGTGCCTCGCACCCAAGGGCCCGATATCTGGAAAACGGTGCAGCTGCTAGCCATCGGCGAGCAGCTGCAAGAAGCTTTGGCTGAAGGTAAAGCTCCCTTTATCCCCTGCCATCACTGCCCCCCCCCCCCCCCCCCCCCCCC
>MWMN01000049.1:2334-32243 GCA_002968875.1 Cordyceps cicadae | reverse complement strand
GGGGGGGGGGCGGGGGGGGGGGGGGGGGGGGGGGGTGTAGCTTCTTTTCCCCCCTTGCGCGCGCAGTGGCCAGCGGTGGCTTTGTTGCTTGACTCCCTCAATTGCGTGGCGCAGCGGTAGAAGAGCATGCATATCACTGCGTAGGTATAAATAGGAAAATTACCAAGGCACACACACTGCTGCTGCTAGCTGCCGGTTGCCGCCCCCCCCCCCCCCCCCCCCCCCCCCCCCCCAGGGGGGAAAAAAAACCCCCCCCCGCCCCCCCCCCCCCCCGCCCCCCCCCCCCCCCGCCCCCCCCCCCCCCCGCCCCCCCCCCCCCCCGCCCCCCCCCCCCCCCGCCCCCCCCCCCCCCCGCCCCCCCCCCCCCCCGCCCCCCCCCCCCCCCTCTTCTCCCCAAACAAAAAGCCTTGATCCGCCTACCTTGACCGATGACACCGAGATCCGCCCGAAACGGAACGAAAGGGGTGCAGGTATCCGTGCCAGAAAAAAAAAATGTAAACAACCGGGCACATGTCTCCCAAAATCCCAAGGACCAGCCGGCTCTTCGTCTCGGGTTGCACAATTTTTGACCGCTTCAGGCTGTGCCGAGCCTAGTAAGAGTAGAGAAACTTGTTCATACTCCGCCCCCCCCCCCCCCCCCTAAGCCCAGGGCTGTCTGTGCCTGTATCAGGCAGAGAGTTTCAAGAATGCTCCTCATGATGCCTAAGTTATCACATGAAGTTTTTAATAGGCTTGCCCTTTTCAATTTCACCCCCTATTTCCTCATTCATTTTCCCTTTTTTTTTTTTTTTTTAAAAAAATCTTCTCGGGGTTAAGCGGCTCAAAACTACCAAGTTACAAGGGCCAAACCAAAGCAAACTTTCACTCGCTTCCCTTCTCCCCGCGCCACTAAAATTAAGAAAAATCAAAAGAAGAAGAAAAAAAATACAGCAACCTTCTGTTTCCCTCGTCACAAGGCTGGTTTTGGAAGGGGGGGGGGGGGTCACTTTTGCTCACACTTTCCAACCAACTTATTATCCAAGGCTCGCTCGCAGTGCTATGAATAATAATAAAGCCCATGTTTCTTCGTATAAAAAGAATCAAAGGCAGGGGGTCGACTCTGCGATACTGTACCTGGTTCTCCAGGGACGGGGAGGGGGGTTTGCACTGGCCCTATTCGCCCCCCTCCTGCTCCTCCTCCCTTTCTCTCACGACCCCAGGTCCATATGACGGGGAGCAGAAGAAAACATGAGCACGAGGCTCTTGCTAGCTAGTGAGCGAGTCGGGAAGCTTGTGCAAAATATTCTCTCATTTCCTGTCATCTTGAGCTGCGTAACAGCAAAGATGCCTCACGTTTTTGGTGGTGTTACGGAAGGGCGTGCAGGTTTACTTTGGGGGAGGGGGGTGCGGGATGGAATCTCCAAATTTATGTACTAGCAAAAAGGAACTCAGTTAACAACATGCAGCCACAAGTCCAATCACTCATTCACACTGCAGCCGCCGCTTCTGCCGTCGAATAGGCAGGCAGCCCCTTGCCGTCAACCGGGGCGCATCACTTCATGTTTGGCATTCATCAGAGAAAGTAAGAGAACCGGGTCATAATCGCCCCTTTCTGGAATATCAGCATCTAATGTGCTTTCTAAGCAAGAATAACAACACAAAATAATTTTCGGCTCCTGTTCTTCAGCCCTCGGTACATAAAACTCCGTTCCAAATCCCAAAATATGATGCCATGCAAGTCCTATATGTCCTCTATGCCGTATTGTGTGCCCGTGATAAGTTCGCCCGCCAAAAAGCAACGCTTGGTCCCAAATTATTTGCCCCCGGCAATGCTGCCAAAACAAAGTTGTGTGTGTGTGAATAAAACAATTAAGAATGGAACGATGCCTTTCGCTTCAAGCAGTGCCAGCTGCTTCCTCTTCCCCCTCAGCATCCAACTCGTCGTCTTCATCTTCAGCTTCGTCGTCGGACTTGGGAGGCTCCCATGTTTCTTCAAGTTTCAAGCCCTTGCCGACGGGCTCAGGATGACGCAAGGTTGAGCCAAGAAGGGATGTCACAGTTGAGTGATAGTTGCTAAGCTGCGGGTCCTCCTGATTTTTGTCCGGTGTGTCGTAGAGACCCATGCCTACCAGAATCTCGCCTTCTTCCTCTGCAGGTTCTACCTGAAGGAAGGCATCTGCTCTCCCTTGGGTAGGCGGTTGTTGCTGTTGTAGTGGGTCAGGGAACGCCTCTGGCGTAGGAGGCGAGGTTCTGTCGAAGCCGTGCATGATGAAGTTGTTCCACTGGATGTTGCCGCCTTGCACTTGCCCGGATTCCATGCTGGATGGGAGAGAGTTGGCGAACATATGAGTCTCTTCGTTCGGTGTGTACATGGTAGCACTCTTTTGTGGCACCTCCCAGCCCTCCGTACCAAAGTACTGGTCATTCTCCAAAGGCGGAAAGGCGGCAGGGAGCGGTGAAAAGGTAGAGGCGGGAGACGTATTCGTCGAGTATGATTCGGCCATGGGCGAATAGTGAGGGCCGGCTCCAAAATACAAATCCTGATAGTCGACATACACGTTTGGCGTGGAGAGGGTGTTGATGTTGGGGGTATGTGAGAAGTTTTGAGGAAGAGCGAGGAGATGCGTAGAGGGATGCCAGCTCAATGGCCGGCTCTGGCTGGGCATGGCATCTTGTCTGGGAAGAAACGGGATGTGGGTTTGCGGCGTGTTGAGATAGTCCAGGACCTGCTGCTGTCGACGGGGGTTGCTGCCCTCATACATCATGGTCCTTCTTCTGGCGGCCAAAATAGCGGCTCGGGGGCTGTTGTTGGCGCTGGCCGGCTTCATAACACGCATTGCCGTGCCAGCTCGTTGTCCCGTAGATGTAGATCCTCGCGAAAGTCGACGGCCGGCTACTTGGCCCATATAGAAATCGTCGTGGTGCATTTGCTGAGGGTAGATGACAGGATTCTGCGAGGGCATCATCCCATAGACAGGATGCTGCATCATCTTGCCGTCTCGAAGCTGGTGATTAGGATTTTTGGCTGATGGTGGGGGTGTACGTAGATGTACGCCGAGAAGCGAAGTAGGAGCACTTGGGTGTGAAGACGCTGAGGCTCTGTCTGAATTGCAACTGCGTTTCGGTAGAGGGTCTGTTGTTGGATGGTGCAGAAGACTGTGATCGATGTGAAGAAATAAAAGCCAAGATTGAGGAAGGATGAACGGATCCAGCGTGGGTTAAGTATGGTTGCAAGTTCATGGCCGGCTACGACAAGGAGCCAAATAGGGCGAAATCGAAAGGGGCGTTTAGTAGGCCCATGGGGAGTGCCGTATGGATCACAACGACAGGCAGGGGCGGGAGTTGGTGACTGGCGTTCAAACAGGAAAGAGGTCGATCAAAGCCCGGCGTTAGGTTATAGAATGAATGGTTAGGTTGAACTAGTGCAACGCCAGATCCAATTCGAAGACATACATGAAAACGCATGTATGTACACCCCCCATCAGGCTTGGGCTTGCAGGCTGGCTTGCAGGCTTGCAGGCCGTCCGCCTGGATCTTGATGTGGGCCATCTTAGCCCTTGCGGCCACGAGCAGGGATCTATTCGTAGTTCTCTTCTTTGCCTCTGTCGGACGGGCTTGTCAATGGTTGGCTTGACACCACTGCTGCACCACCCACACACACGCACACAACATGACACACCACACAGGCTGCGTCGACGGTACTGCGCTAGTGGGCTTTCTGTGCCTGGAGCACGCTCAGCGGTTGGTGATGGATATCTGCATGCATGTATCCTTGGGAGTCGCCAAAACGTGTGAGTGGCTCGGCTGGGGAAAGGCGCCGAGTCCATGAGTCGCTGGGGTGCGCCGGACGGTGAGAGTTCGTAACTAGTGAAGCGAGCTTGCCGGCTGTCGCGGCTTCGTGCAAGTTATCTCGTCAGTTGGTCCTTGCTTCCTTTTTCTTTTCCTGTTTTGCTATGAGATTTGCTTCCTCCCACACCTTGGCCGGGGCTTGGAAGCCTTCTCTCTTTCAAGTCCATTTCACCTTCCGCGGCTCAACATTTTTTGTCCCTCTGCGTTCCTATGCGGTGGGAACGTTTTCCGAGCCGCCCCTCCAAGAGCCAAGGATTGCCGTCCATGCCTCCTAGTAGTATTCGGTATTAGTTGGCTCGTGTGGGCGCTGATAACTAGAGAGAGGGAGCTGCGTCATATGGGGCAGTCGTGCAAGGGGTGTCTCATCAGATGGATTCCGGTGCAAAGGCCTGTTTTTAATGGAGAAGAAGGGATGGAGAAGAAATAGCATCCATCTGAGCGGCGCCAATGTAGCCTGGCAACATGGCGGGCGGAGAAGCAGGTAAGAATAGCGCAGCGCCAGCCGAGTCTTATTAGCCGTGTCGATGGTGTGTCGAGAAGGTGTGGCGAGCATGCGGAGCTTATTAGTCGCTTTGCTTTTTTTTTTTTTTTTTTTTTGCTGGCTTTGCTTTGCATCAGGACGGTGACACAACCACGCAGTTGCGAGCGGCAGCGTGCTCCGAAATGCGCTGTGCAATGCAGCTTTGAACCGGGCTGTGGGCAGTTTTGCACTGGCCATGGGTATCATAACAAGGGTATTTCCCCCCTTCACAGAGAAATTTCTGGTGACGCTCCAGCCATTGAGTTGGTTCCGCTCAATAGGCGAATGCCAGACGATGTCCGTATTTGTCTCTGGAACAGGGGTCCGGACTGGGCCTCACAGGGATAGAGAGGTTATGGCTTCTGATGGATGTTCAGTGGTGGAGGTCGGGAATGCCAAAGACGAGCGATTGTAACCTTGGCGGGTGTCAACTAGTTACAGCCTGGGCAAAATGATATTATAGTGTCGGTGTCGAGTTGGCGGCAAGAAAGGACAGACAACCCCGTCAGCCTGAAGAAGCCTAGACCAGTAAGCAATATGGAAAGGCTGATCCCCGCTCAAGGCGAATCCAAGAAAATATTCGAGCTCACTGATACGGTAGAGTGATTGATTGTTGTGGGCACACTGTGGTGTTGAAATAGTGGTGACACAGACAGCCCGTCAGCCATTGGTGTGCTGCGGACGAGAAGCAGAAGGCCCAAATCTGGAGGGTGGCGTGGGACGGGGGGGCGTGAGCGCAGACCCTGTCCAAGTTTGGGAATGAGGAGGATTCAAACGCAGCGAGGCTTGTGAGTGGAGAATCTCCAGCTCCCGGGAGAAGGGACAAGCAAACTGGTGCTCCGTTGATGTCTTGAACTAAGAGCGGGTGCTGGTGTGCTGGTGGGGAGCAAAGTTGGTCGTCGTCGCAGGGCCGCCGACATCTGCCCAGGGTAGTTAGGAGGGGTAGTTAGGAGGTAACTACTAACCTAGGCGTCGTCTCCGTATGCACATCACTTTCGCCTTCCTTCCGGGCCAGTGCTGATTGACGTTTTTCTCTCCATTCGCTTCCACCTTCTTCCCCACAGCCTCGACGAGCCAAGCCGAGCCAACCAAAAGCCCGTTGGGGGGTGAGGTGGGCGTTGGCGTTGGCGTAGCAAACGAGAGAGGGCAAAAGCCAGCGAGCGGCATGGCAAATGTCGGACCAGACACCTGACGCCCGTAACGAAGCCGATCTCATCAGCTTTCTTGACCCTCTTTCCTAGGGTGTCACTGGTGAGGAGAAGGCTGCTCCGTGTTGTGTGCTGCGTACTGAGAGGAATTTGCTCGTGCCCATGCGGAACGAATGTACGTAGTAGTCAGAGAGTTTGGGCAGGACGAACCACAAGCCACGACGGCCGCATGACGAGACAAGGAGCGAAGTCATGGTTCAGTATTATGGGGAAGGCAAGCGGCGTCTTCATATTGGCAGGAGACTCACAACAGGCAAGCTCGTTTCTCCACGGGTTACCTAACTTATGTGATGCGGTGGCGGAAAGCAGCAGGAGACACACTCCATCTGCAATACTTACTGCACGGGAGGCCGGGAGTCAGCCCATGGCCATCGTAGCATCGATGATTGACGACGACGATGGTGATGGTGATGGCTGACATGATGGCGAGGGCTGGCGGCGGTTCGAGACCATCGACTATTGGAGAAGGTTGGGAGGAGGAGGGAGGGGGCAGGCTTTGCTTGCGTGCAGATTGCAGCAACTACCTAGTTTTTTTTTGTTTTGCGTTTTTGCGGGCAAGTGCGTAAATTACCATTGCATGACCAGCTTGACAACCTTACCCAGGCTGCCCAAGCCGCGCTACACTGCCACAACACACCACAACATGGTCTAGGTTAGTATGTTCTAAGGTACTAGGCACCTCAAACTGCCTGTATGTAGCCCAGCGGGCTCGAGCCCAATGGCTCAGGTGGTCCAGCGCCTTGTGCTGAGGTAGGTAGTTAGTGGGTCATCGGGTCTGAGGAGCAACCTTAGTTGACGGTGACGGGAAGCTTTCTTCTTGAACAGCCAGAAACTAATAAAAAGCGCCAGCGCGAGCCTTCACCCATCATCCCAGCTAGCAGCAACACGCCATCGCCGAACAGTCTTGCCTCTACTATGTAGCGAGCTGTTTGTAGATTTCCAGCCAGAGCTTGAGGTATCTTATGGCCCCGCCCTCGTGACAGTCCGCGCCGCAAGTCGTGGCGTACCACAAGTTTGCTGGCCAACTTTTGATACATGCCCTTTATTAGCGCCGTACTTCCTAATACCTGCCTACCGGTGGGTGGGAGTTGCAGGACTGGAGGAGCAACTGGTTAGGTGGTACAGCACCCACTGACTACCCGCTAAAATGGGACCCATCAGAGGCCGCATGTCCACGCGTTTACGACTCTGCGAATCAATTAACGTCCAAGGCCTCCAAGGCCTCCAAGGCTTCCCTACATGTGCCCAACAGTGCACTTCGCTTTTTCTACCCTTTTATTTTGTATTTTTCATTTACTAAATTCATTCGCTGCTCGTTACAGTAAGCTCCTTCTCTTTGCCTTGGGCTTGTCTTTTTTTCCCAGTAGCTTCTAGCCCTACTTACCTTTCCCTTTCTCCTTCCCACAGCGGAAGTGGGGCTGCCGTAACCAAAATGCCAATTCGCTCCCTTTCCTTTGCCTCCTTTCACACAGCTGTTTTCCATCAACAGCGGGTGCATGGTTCCATGAGAAGCCGCCTCTTTGTTTCATTGCCTTGTCAGCAGGTACTGCTCTGTTCAGGCTCTCTTGCCCAACCAGCACGCGCCAGTCACGATGTCTACCTACATTGACGAATACACGCATCAACGCACCGTCCGTCGCCTGATGTCTTCCCTGTGGCCCGCCACTGGACCACACCGATAGTGCTGCAGATTGCCACTGTGTACCCGTAATAAATTGCTGGTGCATGTTACAGCTAGACGACCGCTCTCGGAGATATCGAAGCCGCGATATAGCTCGCCGCCGCCGCCGCCGCCGCCGGCATGTCCGTATCACCACCTGCCGGCCTCAACACCTATCATGCTGCAAGCTCCTCGGCCGGTACCCTCCAGCTCAACCCTGTCCCTAATAAGTTTGTCGATGGTGAGGCGGACCCTTGCACCCCTGGATAGCGGCAGCGGAACACCAAGTCCACACTCGTCCCTACAACCGCGGCTACATTGAAAAACGACTAATAATTAGCATTGCAGCTCGGCTCAGTCCGCAAACCACACCCTACGGCACCACCTTGCACAGGACTGTGATGCTGGTTTCGGTTGGTGGCGCTGTGGTTGCTCCTCGTGACAGAGGCTATGTGCGCTCTGCAGCAGCTGCAGCAGCTGCAGCCCCCTTGTCAGCCCGAACATCAACCTTCCCAAACATCAACTTTTGGGTAATCAGAGTCGTCATGTACGAATGCTGCAGCACGCGTCCGTCCTGTACCAGTTGCATGATGGGAGGGATGTTGTGTGGTGGAGGTTGGTTCACTTCAGCGGCGCCGCCAATGGGCGAAACTTGACAATTCGGAGTGGTTCAAGCGACACTAATAATAATAATTCGTTCGGCCTCCCCCCTCCCTCCTGCGCCACCGCGCAACTGGTCCTTCTCCCTTTGCGAATATCCAGCATTTCGAATTGCCAGTGTTCTCTTGAGCGAATCGAGCGGGGCGGAGCAAATAGACTGCTGGTGGGCTGAGCTTTACGACTTTCCCACATGTACGAAGAAAAGAGCCCCTCCTCTCGTCGTCTCCAATACATCTTATGAACCTAGCGGCTACGCTCCTTGTGTGTTTTCGGAAGAGCCTACATGTGGTGCTACAGTGTATTTACGCGGTTGCTTACGGAGTACGGATACTGACCCAGCAAATAAGATGGACGAGAAAACTCAAAGCACGCCGTTTGATCCCGGCGCGAGGCGTCGCTGAAAGCCATGCCCTGCCTGCAATAATGCGCAACGCGACTACAGTACCTCAAGTGAGTCGCAAGGTCCCAGTCACTTGTCATCTGGCTAGTAAGCCTAGTCGCAGGCAGGTGGTCTCAACATGCCTCTATCTAACTTCGTTTATACTTGCTGAAATGAGTTGTCGGTTGAGCTCTTAACATATTGGCAGGTCAGTGGCTTGGCCTTGCAGAGACAAGCACTCTAACTAATAGTACAACGCCCCATTCATGACACGAGCAAAGGGCCATAAAAATCAGCAATGCCGAGCTGCTTCCTAGTCGCTCCGATGCTTGCCAACATACTAACTAACAGTGTGGCTTGGCTTGCTACTTGCAGCCATGCTTGTTACGCGGAAGTGCACAGGATGTTGCGATGGCTGCAACGCGAATCCATCGAGATGAACCTGTTCCATATCTTGGAGCCCCCGCCCCCCCCCCCTCCTCTTTCTCTTGTGAGACCTACGAGTCCAGAAACCATCACCCAGCTCGGCAAAACTCCAGGCCAAAGCAATCATTTGGCCACGTCTGACGGGCCAGCAGTGGTCACATCCGAAATATGTTGAAACAATTTCTGTACAGGTACGTGAAAGAAGAAACTCAATACGCAAACTACCTAGTTCGGGCGGTGGTCGTTCCGCACCGGTGCCTCTGCACAGGAGACCTGCCCTTTTTTTGTCTGTCTTCCCTTCTATTTACACACCATCTCTAAATTGGCTGTCGGGAACCGGTGACACCCCCCCCTCCCTTTGGATCGGTGGGACAGACTCCCTCTGTCCTGTACCCAACCACTGGTCTCTGAGCTGGTACTGAGGCGAGGCATGAGGCCGAGTGCAAATTGCGGGCTAGCGAGGTTGTCCCGCCCATTGGCGCATCCCATGGCATGTCAGTGAGACACTCTGGGTGAGAGTTCCTGTACCCTACGTTTCTATCATTCTAACCAGCGCTTGCACTCCGTGCCTCCCATCTGCTTGGAGTGATGCACAACTCCTTCGAAGCACTAGCCTTGATCTGTCTTTGTCCATGTGGTGCTTGGTGGGCCGGAGGAAAAAAAGATTCCGAAAGCTAAAGCTAATAATATCAATCACATCGGTATATCGGTCCTACCAATGTTCGCGGTGCTACCTAAGCTTCCACGACTCACTCACCAACATTGCCATTCTATTTTCCTGGCTTCTTTCACTATCAATGAGGGGGCGTTGAAAACCTCCTGTCTAGATATGAGTGGCTTCATCCTCCAACACCTCTCCGCGCCACTGAGACCGTCAACCCGTCTGTCTCTCGGGTAGCCAAGCCATCCCTTTTGCTGCTTCCTTTGTTGGGCCATCTCACAGTGGACCTGGATCTGTCGCCCAACTCCGTCACAAGCACTCACTACTCACATGCAGGTCCTGCTTCATCTTTCCTTTCCTTCCCCGGCGCCGGCGCCTTTCTAACTAGTTAGTTAGTTAGCAGGCCTGAGACGGGCTTGGCGGGCAAGTACAAGGTGACCACCAAGAGGAAGAGTGAAAAGCAGAGTATGAACGACTGCATAATCCCGGCCTGATGGGTCGCTTTGTTCTCGCCGCCTGCCCCCACACGCCCCCTACCCCGACTCGGCTAAAACTTGACCTTCCGTTGTTACCGTTGCGTGGGTTGGGATACAACTTGACTCGTCATCAATCCGTGATTGTGCTCTGGCTGGGTGTGTTCCCGCCGAGCAACTGCTAACAA
Source organism: Cordyceps cicadae (assembly GCA_002968875.1). Lineage (NCBI taxonomy): Eukaryota > Fungi > Ascomycota > Sordariomycetes > Hypocreales > Cordycipitaceae > Cordyceps > Cordyceps cicadae. Next base: position 22,240 of record MWMN01000049.1, on the reverse strand, counting down.
GTGGTAGTGAAGCCGTCGCCAAGGCAGTGAAAGACTTGACTTGTTCAAGCTACGCAGCTGATTCTACGATGCAACAGGCTCGGCAACGGGTTCAGCGCGGAGTACATGCCAGCTTTCATAAACCTTTCCTGCAACCAGGTATTTGGATTGGTGTGCCGGCATGCACCGCAACAGCATGACGGATAAGCCTTGATGGAAAACTTATTCTAGTCACCCGCATGAGCTCGCCCTAATAAAGAAGCAAGATATCTTGGAAGGCTCCTCACTGTAGTTACATAGCAGCAGTGCCCACCACCTCAACGCTGGCACCCACGGCATCCTTGTTGACGGGCATTGAACTGCCACGCACGCACTGCACTCACCCACACTCATACTCCTGAGTCAACAACTTACTGATCAGGGACCTGCCCAGTTCAGAATCGTTCCCACACGAGACCGGCCACCGGAGCCTCAGCCAGCCCATGTCCGGGCCACGGACGATCCCCCCGGTATATGGCGGTACCCCTTCACACCCCCCCCCCCCCCCCCCTCTCCCCCCCCCCCCCCCCCCCCCCCCCCCCCTTTTTCCATACACCTTCTCACGCTCGTTTCCACCCCAGGTCGTCATCGTCGTTCGGTTCCTGTTCCAGGCATGGGTGGGCTGACAGTTGGAAGTTTTCTGCTTGGCCCAGAAGCGCTATTGATGTTGCCAATAATCAGTCATGCATTCGTACTTTGGCCGCCCTCACCGCTCGCTCAACGCTAGGCTGAGGCTGAATCCCACCAAGTCTGATCTCCTGTTCCTTTTCATGAGAAATGAATTTCGTCCGTCCATTCCCATTCTCGGAAAGAGGGACCCCCAACTTTCGAACCCAGACTGTTGCGCAATGACCACAGAAGCTTCGATGTTCTCATTCCCGTCTATGCATCTTACTAGTGCCAACGTTTCTAGTCACACGACGTTGCTTTTTTCCCCAAGATGTATTGTATTGGGCTACAGCGACGGCATGTGAAGTCAACAACTTTTGCCTTCGTCACGGATCATGAATCACGGGCCGTCCAGAACCATACGCAAATCGGACTGTGGTAACTTTGCGTTCAGCCTTGCGTCCAACTCGCAGCTTGAAACTGGCCAGCACACATCTCATGCTTTACTTTGTAGGAACTTGCCTTCTAAGTACCTTGCTAGTGCTATCCCTAAAGTTCCTGTTTTACCCACACCATTAAGAGGGACCAGCATTGAATTAATATCAATTATCAACGTCATGGTAAAAGCTACCAACCCTGGCTCAACATGATTCAAGGAAAATAAACAGTCCTCCTTCCTAGCTGATACACGAAGAGACAACTGAACGAGAGACAAGAGTAGTCAGCTCGTTTATCTTCCATCTGATGGGCGTGTGGCATACATGGGATTTGTATGTATGAGCTGCCATGTACCTTGGCCTTGTGCTTTGTCGCAAACGGACTACAGGCTGCGCACTTAGATCCCCTCCCCGAAGCTTCGGCGCGACGATCCAGAAACGACGGGCATAACAGGGATGGAAAATGCGCGCCTTCCAGACGGGATATGTCTAAAAGCGGGAACATATTCAAGCCCCGTGGCCAGGGTGAGGATCCCATACTGGTTAATAGTAATATAATGATACAGCACCGGATGGATGTCTTGGGGTAACAATACGGCGAGTTGAGACAAGACATCCGCGGGTCATGATTCTCACTCTCCCTTTGGCCGCTTGTCTTCCTGCTTCCTGGGTTGCAGCTTGCCTCCTCTACGATCCCATGATACGGGGTACTAAGTTACTGATTACCACTAATTAGTACGGAGTAGTTAGCAGCATTCTCCATGTGGTCAGGGATAGGATGGGCTGCGAATTCGTGGGCCTCTTGGGCAAAAAAAAAAAAAGGCACGGATGCACACTCACATATCACACATGCCGCCAAGGTGTAACCAGTACCTGTCGATAGGTGCACTTTGCGCATGGCTGACATGTCACTTTTTTCGATACTTTCTTGGCCATCGCTTGCCCTTGCTGCCGCTTTCTTTGCCTATTTTCTTTTCTTTTCTTTTCTTTTTTTTTTTTTTTTTCCCCCCCCCCCCCCCGGGGGGGGGGGGCGGGGGGGGGCCCTCCGTCATCTGACTGCCTCGTTCTCGTCGAACCCAGTCTCAACGAACTTGGCACACTCGTCGTATTGGCCCAACGTAGCGCGCCGGACCGTCGGGGCCTTTTTTTTTTTTTTTCTACCTATGTCGGGGAGAGAGCGAGAAACGAAAACGACATGTACGTATGTACTCCTGTTTCGGCCATCTTGCATTGGTGCGACGAGGACGAGGGGGGCCAATCGGTGTCTCCTCAACACCAAAACTTTCGGGCATCTTGCTTTTCCAAGTCATCTCTTGTTTCGTCCAGCGAAGGGGGGGGGGGGGCCCCCCCCCCCCCTTTGGCGCGAGAAAGCTCAGGGCCAAAAGAAGGGCCAGCTACTGGGATTTGTCAAGTGCACACGGATACATATTAACAGGTGGAACGCCTTAAAAAAAAAAGAAAAAGAAAAGAAACATGGGCGATTGGCATGCTACTACCGACACCACACTGAGTCACCAACGTTGCGAAACAAGCCCACAATGGCTGCAACTTGCGCTGGTCACCACCACTCACCACTCACCACTCAGTGCTCATCACTCACCACTTATTATTGTTGTTGCGGGAAATCGTTTTGCTCTTAGCGCTGTCCAACAAAGCTTGTTCTCCCTTGTCCCTTTCGCCCCCTTTCCAGACCCCATTTCCCATTTCCCATTTCCATTTCGTACCATGTAGCACACAGGGCCGCCGCATGCCTGCCTGCCTGTCCCTCCCGCTCATCGCCTCGCCTCTGGAAGGACGGGATCGTGACAAGAAAGCTTTCCTTTGTAATGTCTTGAAATTTTCGGCCGTTTTACGAAGGAATCGCGGAGTGGGGAGGGAAGGGTGACAAGGCAATCAAATGGGGGAAAGGGAAGGGGAAGGAGGGGGGGGGGGGTGTTTTTATTCGGTTTCCCGCCGCTGCTGCTGCAGCTGGCCATCACATCGTCGTCACAGGCCAGGGCGCTTCTTGCGTGCATAATTCAACATCGTCTCGCCCAGACCGGCAAACCCTTCGCGCTGCACTTTGAGCGTGGCCAGGTCAACGGCAAAGCGCACGCAGCGATGCACGTCCCAGGCTGCATCATCATCCCCATCGCCACCCGCCGTAGTCAGCCCAAAGAGCATCCCGGCAATGAATGTGTCTCCCGCTCCCACCGAGCTGGTTGGTTGGTTGGTTTTGTTTGTTAGCCTGCATGTCGTCTCCTTCTTTCCCCCCTCCCTCTGCGAATCCGGGCTAAAAATGACCTACTCGACGACGGTGATTTGTTCGACAGGACAGTAAATCTGCTCCCCAGATGCGTGAGACATTGCATAGGCACCCCCGGCTCCCCAAGGGCACAGGGACAGGGATCTGATAAATTTAGGTTAGATTTGGAAAATGCTGCACCTCCTCGAAAAAGTAAAAGGAAGGAACAAAAAAAGGAAACACGGAACGCACGCTTGCCCTCTTGGCTCAGTCGTGAGACAAGCCATTGCGGAATCATATCCGTTATCCTGTAGGAACGAGTTTTAGTGATCAGCAAGGGGCAAGGGAGAGGAGGGGGGGGGGGGGTTGTTTTCCTCGCCAGCCAGGATAGAGAACACATACCTCTACCCACGCTTTCGAGTAGAAGACGACATCTGCCTCGGCGGCCAGCGCACGCAGCCCCTCTCTGCCAGGCTTCTCTACCTCGACGCTGATTTTGCATCCCGGCAAGACGTCGCGCAAGATGCGAATGCATTCCAGCGTGGTGAGGGGTATGCGGCCCTACAAGTTGCACGGGATTCTTGATCAGACGGGACCATACATGTACATGTCACTCCGTATTCCCCTCGTCTCCCCCCCCCCCCCCCCCCCCCCCCCCTTCGCACACGCAAGCGGCAAGTTCGTGTGTATTTTGTGTGCCACTCCTTTTTTTCATACCTCAAAGTGCCACCAAGACTTGCCTTCGGGGGGGAAGTCGCGAGCAATGACGCGGAACTCGGCGGCCGTCATCTCCGCGAGCGGGTTGTAGTTGACCAGCGTGCGACTGCCGGTGCGGCCGCTCCGTATGATGTAGCTGCTGGCCGCCTCGGTGGCCTCGTCGCGGTAGACGCAGTGTCGGAAGCTCACGGCAGTGACGGCGGCGTCGTCGTCGCCGTCGTCGTTGTGGCTAAACGAGCGCATCACCTGCTGCGTCGCGGGGCTGTCGCTCCTGGGCAGGCACGCCACCAGGTGCAGGCGGCGGCCGTCGCCAGGACGCACGACGAGCTGCTGGAGCACCTCGAGCGAGTTTGCGCAGTTGCCACCGCGTCTGACTTGCAGGCTTGACGCCCGCAGCTTGGTGTCCTCGTCCGGGTAGTGTGGCACGCTGCGCACGAGGTAAGAGGGGGAGAGAGAGGTCAGGTCAGTGGGCGAACGCCCCGTTGGGGAGGGAAGGACTTGCGTCAGGATGGTGTCCAGGTAGCAGGCGCCTACCATGATAATATCCATATTTGCGGGATCGGGACGGCCTTGGGGTCCAATGTCACTGGATGCGACGGGGAGCTGAAGACGGCTTCTGGTCGTGCTTGGTGGGTTTGGGTGAAGCGCAGTGCGAGGCCTTTTGACTCCATTAAATCCTTATGGCGGCGATACTGCGACACGGCTACCCGGGCCGCGTAATTTCGTCACGCAAGGACAGCGAACAAAGGATATCGAGAGGTCCGGGTTTATCGTTGATTGCAAGGCTCTAAAGATGCCTTTCTCCTGCAAACGTGGTCGTCGTTCGAGAGCACCTGTGTGACGTCACCTACCCTAGAGCTGCATACTGACATCAGAAAAGGTGAGTGGAAGCTACTGTCTTCGGTCCTGAGATCGAGTAGGCATCAAAAGAGCTGGGGGGCATTTCAGGCAGGTTTTATATGCCGTTGTTATCTATCATCTAATAATCAAAAATAATGGTGAGGGGATGGATGAACATTGCTCGCGGGTACTCGCGATGACGAGGAGACTAAAACGCGGTACAAATCCACGTGGTGCAAACGTTCGTTCTAGGAAATGCCACTCCCGTTGGCAAGTTGCAAGTCGCATCCGTCATCACATTTGCCATCGTCCTGCTGCTGGGAAACTGTGAATTCCCGAACCTCCGACAATATTTGGTCAATCTAATCCTTCGAATGCCCCGCGTTGGTAGATAGCTTTTTGGTGGGGTTCATCAACGCGATACGGATAACATCAGCAATCGGACTTTAGCATCCGAGTTCAACCACCACCGACAACAAGCATTCGAGCATCGACAACGGATGTAGACATCAGATATCAGCGGTATATGTGCAATTGAACCACCTCATCCCAAAGACACACTGATCGACCGCGTGATAGCTTCGAGGAAGCCCATTGCCGGCCGCTCTGGATCCAAGCAAGATGGAAGCGGACCGACCACCCTCAAATGAGGATGACAAGCCGAAGCCGGCCGACGAGCGACACGGCACAGTCTTTGACGACTGCTCCGATGGCAGCGACGAGGATTGCAAGCCAGTAGAGGTGCGTACCCCTTGTTGCCAGCTTGGCTCTGCGTGCGGCTGCGCCATGCTAATGCTGCGAATTCCCGCGCGTGCAGGTCGTCTTCGATCCCACGAACCCATATAGACGGAAATCGTCCCTCGTGTCCTCGGAGCACCCGCCACGAGCGGCCATCGCCGTGCAGCGCAGACAGGGCATGGTGCAGCAGTACCTCGAGAGCCAGCGCCACGGCGGCGAACCCGCCAAGTCATACCGCGCGCACCCGATCCTCGGCAGCGCCAGCCCCCAGATCGAGGGACTGTCCACGCTCACGCCGCCGCTGCCTGGCATCCCGGGGGGCGCGTCGCCCGGCGGCGGCGGCCTCACGGAGCGTCGCCACTCCCGCGTCGTCGTCGACCCGACGAGCCTCGACAGCGGCGAGATCGGCCAGGCGGACCAGCAGGACTGGGCGCGCGAGATGCTGCGCAGCGCGTCCGAGGTCGACCTGCAGCAGAACAACCAGCGCCAGCAGCAGCAGCAGCAGCCGCCGACGGCGGGGGAAGCGCCGTCGCGCATGTTCACCAAGAAGCAGCTGAGCGACATGGCCTGGGGCGTGCGGGAGCTGAGCCGCCGGCTCAGCAGCATGCGCATCCGCGTGCGCGTCAAGTCCATCCTAATCCTGACCAAGCTGCACGACCAGGACCTGATCCCGACCACGCGGGAGCTGGCGGCGTGGCTGCTGAGTGCGCAGCGCAGCGTCCCGTACGTCGTGTACGTGCAGGACAAGCTGCGGGAGAGCAAAAAGTTCAACGCCGAGGGCCTCGTCGACGAGGTCTGCAAGGGCAACACCGCGGAGGAGGACCCGGGCAGGGCGCGCGACGAGGTGCGGCGGCGGCTGCGGTCGTGGGACGAGGACATGTGCCGGACGCGGCCGCACGTGTTCGACTTTGTCATCACGCTCGGCGGCGACGGGACGGTGCTGTACGCGAGCTGGCTGTTCCAGCGGATCGTGCCGCCGGTGCTGAGCTTCGCGCTCGGCAGCCTCGGCTTCCTGACCAAGTTTGACTTTGAGGAGTACGCGCCGACGCTGACGTCGGCGTTTACGAGGGGCGTCACGGTGAGCCTGCGGCTGCGGTTCGAGAGCACGGTGATGCGCAGCATCCGGCGGCGGAAGGCGGTCGGCGAGCGGTTGGACGGGTTAAAGATTAACGAGGGCGGCGCTGCGACGAGTGAGGAGGATGAGGACGAAGAGGAGGCGCACAAGAAGCGGGATCTGGTGGAGGAGCTGATTGGCGAGGAGAGGGAGGACGCGCACACGCACCGGCCGGACGGGACGTATGAGATTCTGAACGAGGTGGTCGTGGACCGGGGGCCGAACCCGAGTACGTGCTGAATGCAAGATTTGGTGTTGTTCTTTTTTTTTTTTTTAGCTAACAAAGATGGTACCCAGCCATGTCCTTCACGGAGCTCTTCGGCGACGACGAGCACTTCACGTCGATCCTGGCCGACGGCATCTGCGTGTCGACGCCGACGGGCTCGACGGCGTACAACCTGGCGGCGGGCGGGTCGCTGTGCCACCCGGAGAACCCGGTGATGCTGGTGACGTCGGTGTGCGCGCACACGCTGTCGTTCCGGCCGATCATCCTGCCGGACACGATCGTGCTGCGGGTGGGCGTGCCGTACGCGGCGCGGACGTCGTCGTGGGCGAGCTTCGACGGGCGCGAGCGCGTGGAGCTGAAGCCGGGCGACTACGTGACCATCAGCGCGAGCCGGTACCCGTTTGCGTCGGTGCAGGCGGAGGGGAGGCGCAGCGAGGACTGGGTGAATAGCATCAGTGGCAAGCTCGGGTGGAATACGCGGCAGAAGCAAAAGGAGTTTAAGGAGTGGAAGAAGTGAGGGTTGGGGGGGGTTTGCTGGGCTGTCGATGGGGCTTGGGTAGAGGCAAGAGTTTGCGTATATAGACTTGCGCCGAGAGAAGGGGAAAGAGAAGGGGATGGATATCTCAAGATATAGAAAGGCTTTCCTTGCAGTAATTTCAGCGAGGGCAAGGAATATACTTGTACATGGCCAAGGGTTATCTTGACGTGCCGACGTTGGCCTGGCCGGGAGCCGGATGACGCCAGAAATACAGAAAGTGGTCTGACAATTAATTCACTGCCTGGAAGACCGTACATTATATCTCAACCTCTCCATGTTTATCTACTGATTTCATATACCTTTGTAGCGAGCAAGAGAAAACATCTTTTGCATCTCGTCCCGTGTCCTGTCGGCACCGCGATCGCCCGCGATGCTAGCTCCAATTAGCGGCCCACGAACGACATGATCCAAGCTCCTTCCTTCTCCCCCTGATCCTCCTCTCCATCAGACCCAGACCCCCGAATCGCCATCCCTCCTCCTCTATTTTCCGTAGCCGCCGCTTCAAAGTCCTCCTCGCCGAGCACGTCCGCTCCCCCGATCCTCACCCACCATGAGCTCGCCCACCCCCGCCGGTGCCGCCGCCTCCTCCTCCTCCCTGCCGCCCGACCTCTTCGACACCACGACGCTCCTCTCCCTCTCCCTCGCCCTCAGCATCGTCCTCTTCGCCTGGCTCGCCTCCCACCGCGTCCTCGCCGCGTCCACGCGCCCCGCCCTGCGCTTCCTCTTCGTCTGGCACCTCGGCGACGCGCTCTGCCACTTTCTCCTCGAGGGCAGCTTCCTGTACCACTGCTTCTTCTCCTTCGTCGACACCGCCGCCGCCTCCGCCTCCGACCCCGCGCTGGTGCCGACCGCGTTCAACTACCTGGGCCACGGCGCGGCGCGCACCTACGGCCCGCAGAGCGCCGACGGGCCGATGGCGCGGCTGTGGATGGTGTACGCGCGCGCGGACCGGCGCTGGGCGGGCGCGGACCTCGGCGTGGTCAGCCTGGAGCTGCTGACGGTCTTGTTTGACGGGCCGGTGGCGCTGTACGTGGCGTGGCTGATTGCGAGGGGGGACGCGAGGGCGAGTTTCTGGATGATTGTGCTGGCGACGTGCGAGCTGTACGGCGGTGAGTTTTGCCGAGAGAAAAGGGGGGGGGGAGGGGGATCGAACGGCTGACATTGATTGAATCTAGGCTTCATGACGTTTTGCCCCGAGTGGCTCGTCGGCAACGTGAATCTGGACGGCAGCAACTTCATGTACCTGTGGGTGTACCTCGTCTTCTTTAACATGCTGTGGGTGTTCATCCCGCTGTATGCCGTGTGGTACTCGTATTGCGAGATTACCCACGCCTTTGCGGTTCGTGCGGCGAAGAAGAGCCAGTAAGGGGAGACGTTGCCCCTGGATCGTTCAGCTTCCGATTGAAAGAAAAAAAATACAACAATTCGCAACGGGATTGGCACTGACAATTGGACAACTCACCATGGGTGTAAGAGCCACTCGCAATGAGGGATCCTCAGTCACGATCTGCACGTCTAGCCATATATATCATCAACAACATGTCATTTAGACTAAGGTAGGGTATTTATATCTATATAACAATCGAGAACAGGTTCATTCCTAGCAATCTCGTTGGTTGATTCGCGAAGCATCCGGCTTAGATAGCCTGCTTGTGGGCCTCGCCCTTGGCACCGTGGCCAGACTCGTCAATCTTGTCGCCGACGGCATCCTTGGCGGCATTCAGGCTGCAAACGAATGTTAGCCGAGTGAAACTGCCATCTTGCAATTCAGTGATGTTGCTTACCGAGTGCCGACGTTGGCGTTGCTATCCTTGGCAACCTCCTTGTTGGCTTCCTTGCTGGCGCCAGAAGTGGCCTTCTGGACCTGCTCGGAGACGTAGTTGGCACCCTGCTTGAGAGACTCCATTGTGATTGAGTTGTTTAGATGTGGTGGTGAGAGTTTGGGAGCTTTGAATATTTGATTTGCTAGTCGTAGATGAGAGCTGTGATGTTCAGATGATGGAGGAACAGATCTGGAGCGTGAACATGGGACTTTATATAGACGGATGAATATGGAAAGTGGGCTTCAAAAGGGTTCGTGGCAATCTACCCCTCACGCGCAATTACGTATACTTGATTCCTTGTGATGCTCGTGACAGAGCAATTCCTAGCCGCGCAAACGGGAAGCTTTCAAGTCCTGACGTCATGGAGGGATTCACAGAGCAGGCGGGCCGGCTGTCAGGGGCGGAAAATAATAGAAGCTCGGGATAATCCCGCAAAATATTAACTCATCAAACGACACCTGCCAAGACAGGGCAAATCATCGATGCCGTGCCGGCTCTGTTTTGTCGCCATCTTAAAAATCCCCATCATCTTCTCTTTGGTGGTTTGTCGTAGCACCAAGCCACAAGAGATGGGCGGGTGAGGACGCCACAATGTGGCACAAACCCCACCCGCCCGTCGCTTGGCTGCATTTTCTTGAATTTCTACTCGCTCACCCATAGTTTATGACGACTCCCTGACGTATCTGCTACCTCACCAATAAACGCACAGCCACGATGACGCCTGCCCCATCGAGATGTTGCCGGACACTTGGCTCCGGATGGCGAAAGCGAGAAATTCCTCGTGCCGCTTTCTTTTTCGATTGTCAATGAGGCGTCCATGATGGTGTTGACGATGTGGCACGAGATTTTGGGGTGTCCATGTGCCGCCCCTCCGCCCTCGTTCGGGGAGACTATGATGCCTGGTCGTTAATGGCATGACCTCTCTGTTTTGTTTACTCGGGCAGACCACACCGTTGAAAGTTTTTAAAAAAGCTCCAATGTGAATAATACCCTGGCGCGGTTGGGTTGCGGCTTTGCGACGGACATGCGCTCTGCGACGCATTATCGTTGGTACCTGTGTTGGTGTCCGGCCAAACAAACTGCATAACTGGCTCCTACATACCTAGACCTCTGTGGCCTCTTTGACATGTGTCATGCACAGCAAAATGGTGGAACTACCTTGATGCTGGTCGCATATTGGCCATGGTGTTAATAACAACATGCGCCATGCGAACTGAGGGTACAGCGTTGCTCCGTCAAGCATTCCGCCAGCGACGATTGCCGCAGTCAGATACGTGCATTCCCCGTGTGGCATCTGCTTGTGCCTCAGAAAGCGATTCAGACGCTCTGGGGTCGGTCCCTCACTATCGAATTATCGTGCAAGCCAATGTGACAGCCCAAACTCTAACTATGACGGCCGGCCTCATCTTGAAAGGAAGTGGCGAGCCCGTCCACGTCTATGGTCTGTCTCTCGTCTTCTATCAACGGGACACTGGCGACAGCGATAACGCCCAAACACCATTTTAAAATGATATTGGCTGGCGCCCAACCGGTTTGCACCATGACAGGACGGTGGCCACTACTTGACACCCGCTGTGCCTCATCGCTTCTAAATCGCCGACGTCCTTGTGCCGATGTTCCCCTTCGAACAGTTGACTAGCGGAAACGGTAGTGCGGCAGGATCAAGGGCAGGATCAAGGGTAGGAGAGACAGGCAGTTTGCCATATCTAGATGATACAGTCTGATTCAGTGCAGCTAGCCAGCCATTGACTACTTTGCTTCAGACATTCAGACGGCATTGTTGAGATGATTGATAGTTGTAGCGGTGCGAAATTTTCCTTGGGAGTGCCCAACCACCGACGATACCATGTCACGCTATTTATAAATTATTAAACGAAGCACATCTGCAATAGTTCTCGTCTCGTGCGTTGAACCCTGTACCGAGCGTTCGCTTCGCCGCCGCCCTTGACTTGAGAACCCCGACTTGGCTCTCTTGGCTCGATCCCAGGAACAAATCCGAAAATTAAAATCCGCCGCGTCTTGAACTGGAATTCCTCAGACCGGACCCTGGGCTTCTGGAGTTGAATTGGCCAATCCAGTGTTAGTGCGCGCCACCATCTCCGAAACCTCAAACCGAAATCACCAGGGACCCGTCACTCACCCGAAACTGTCGAGTGTAGCATCGCTGCTTCACAACCTGCCGCCACCCACTTTACCTCCCACGAAGCCGTCGTTACTGGTAGCATTGCAAGAAGATGCATTGTACATTGTCGAGATTGGGTTTGCAAAGAAGAATTCTAGAAACTCGAAACTGGGAGAACTCGGGCGTTGGTTTTATGCGTGATGGCCAGTTTTGTAGGAAGTTGGTCGGAATGATTTATTAGCATGCGGCTAGTGCTAGTGGCCAGTGTGGCTGGTGGCGCATCCTCGAAGGGATGACTTTTTGTGGCTTGCATGTAGGACAGAGGAAGCCATCATTCATCCTTTCATTCACCATTCAGTTTTCAAAAGGGCAGCAAAAACAAGACGGAGATAAAGCGACAGAGGGCTGAATCGGGTGGTTCATTTGGAATTCTTCATTCGCATGTCACGCGCATTTCTTCTTCAATGCCCTTTACGAAACGCTGCCGGCGGTTCGGTCTTGGCGATAGAGATTTTTATTTTTCTTTGACAGCGGGGGGAGGGGCCTACCATCGCCGGTTCTTGGCCACCATCTTGCCCTGACTCGCCATGTTTCTTGGGCTCCCTGGGAAGGCCCCCGCATGCTACCCACCCGACAAATATCGTGCTTTAACCAAAAACAAGTAAGTATACTTGGCAAAAAGGAAAAAAAAAAATGGACATTCCCCCATCTCATGGGTGTGGGTTGCGAGGGGGAGGGGGAGGGGGAGGGGGCGAGACGGATATGCGAAAGGCGCCAATCGACCCCCAGCGACAACGATGCAGGCAACAGGATAAACTTTGGTGTGTTTTGGAATTTCGGAGTTTTGGACAAGGCATACTCAACCCGGATGAATCAGATGCCGACCACGCCACAGAAACCATATCCAGACCCGTTTTTGGGGCGGCAAGAAGCGCCAGAATGGCAAAAGAAAGGGTGCACCGGGGTCTACTCCTTCTCCTTGGTGATCCCTTACCCTTGGGGCTTGCTTTGCCGTTTATGCGTGGTGGATCGACTTCGCCATACCTACTGGCAACTTGGCAAGCGAAATTGATCTCCGCGTGTCCTTGATTCAAGGGTTGCGCCTCTTGATTCTTGTCACGTTTGGTCAAGGTTCCCGTCGAGTTGGTATTTCTCTCTTGCTCGTCTTGTTTGTTTCGCTCTTCCCCCCCCTCAAGTCTCATCTTCACATACACGCCGCAAGTCAGTTGACACAAACCACCATCGCATCTCTAACAGGACAACTCGTCAATTGTCCGAGTATACGCCATTCAAGCAGCCTATCAACAACGAACCGGAGATTCCAGAGAGAGACAGCCTCATCCGTCGCAAAGGTCCCTTGTATCGATGTCGGTCTATACCGAGTAATCATCTGGCCAGGCCAGCGTGCTCTCTCGCACTTCCCCTCCCTTCCCCTACTTGACGACACTCGGCCGCGCCGGATATCCCATCATCACACTGGAAACTTTGAAAATCAGAAAAGAAGATAAAAATAAAGACGAAATAATGAGCCCTAGAGGCCTCGGTGCGCGGGCGCTGTTGGCGGATGGAAGCATTGGCAGTGGTTCCTACACCACCGACTGGACCGGCTTCGAGTTCCAAATGAACTCGACCAATGCAGTCATCAACGAACTGCGATTCGCGAGCTCCAAGACGATACGGCAGTCGACAATTATCCTCGCCAGCTTCAATGCCGTGATAGGACTCGTCCTTGCCGTGAGCATCTTCTTGGACTGCTACCGGGCCGCAAAGAGGGCCGATCCCCAGATGAGGTTCAGGTATGGATGCCAAAAAATGTCAATGGGAAAGCGATTTAGTTGCTAGACGCTAACAACTGACCAGAAAATCAATGTACACGATAATCGGCCCTATGAATATCTTTCCATTCGTCTTGGCCATTGGCATCATTGTTCAAGGGACCATTACCGCTATTGAACAGTCCAAGGGCATGACAGCACTGTTGATCCTGGGCTGCCTTCCCATTTCCCAAGTGATGCTTCCTAGTGAGTACTTTCGCCCATTGGCTGGGTGCAAATGAAGCTCCTTCGCTAACTCGACATAGCCATCTTCATTGTGCCATACATACAATTCGTCTTTGGCATGGAGACCACAGTGCGTGCCTTTAGGCAACGAGCCTTTGACAGCTTCGGCAAATGGACTGTATCGGTCTGCGTAGCCTTCGTCGTCGTTTTCCTCGCCATTACATATGGAGTCACCCACGTGGTTCAGCCGCCCAATTTCTGCTTTGCCTCTCTCTTCTGGTTTGTGCAAAGATATAGAGTCGAGTGCTTCATCATTTTTACTGTCATATCCGGCAGTCTGATCCTCGGCAGTCTGATTACTTTTGTCAGACTGTATAAAAGCTCAACAGGCAGTGTCATTGAGCGAATCGCAGCATCACGCATGGTGTACTACATGGTCATCGGTGCCATTACAAATGTAAGGAACCAATCCCAGTCGACTTGGGGCCTCGGAAACTTGAACTAATGCCTTGATAGGCCATTGTGGTGCCATTATTTGCAAGTCTTACGATACACAACGACATGGAAGTGTCACAACTCCGTGGCAATCTCTCCATGGCTGCCATGGTTGCTACAAATCTAACAGGCCTGACCAACGGCGGCCTTTACGTCTTCTTGCGGTCCTGCCAGAGCAGCAACATCGGTCGCAAGGGATACCTTGAGATGCTGGACAGCGAGAGGAGAAGACAGCTGTCTCGGAAGCAGCTAATACGCAAGTCTCCCATGACGGAGACGTACGCAAACCAGATCGAGCAGCCCGTTTCCCCGCCTCCACGCGTGTATAAGGGCTTTTCGCCCGAAGATGAAGATGCGGAGAGCTTGATCGCCGAGAGCCAAATCGGCCTGGCCAAGACTTCCAACGAGCCCGCGCAGCCAAATTATCCCAACGGATCGCCGCGCAAAGTCGTCCATGTCCGCAAGGCCTCGTACAGCGTGTTCCCGCAGCAGCAGTCGACACCGGCACTCAACCCCAAGCCGTTGTCTATCCTGCCAGCCGCCACATACACGCCGCCGACGCTGCTCCAGCGCGGGCCGAGCACCGAGAACAACCAGTCCATGGAGGTTGACATGCGGCGCGATACATCCAGCCTGCTGCCGCCGCCGCCGCGCCTCGTCCCCGGCGTCTTCGTGCCGGGCCACCAGCGGGACTCGTCAATGGGGTCCTCGGCAACGGTGCAGATCGGCCTGCGGCTGTCCAACGTCAACGACATATCGCGCGTTGCCCCCCCTTCGTTCCTGCAGGAGCGGATGCCCATGCCGCGGCCGACATCGTCCGTCTACCTCAAGTCCATGATCATCCCCACGGCGAGGTCGGCGGCGGCGGTGGAGGAGGAGGAAGCGGTGTCCCCGCGCGGCACGGTGCTGATTGGCAGCACCGTCTGGCTCGACCCGACCAAGGAGCTGCCGCCGCCGCCGCTGCAGCCCGTCAAGAAGGACAAGGGCAAGGGCAAGGAGCGCGAGAGCCAGATGCTCCTCAGCCCGGTGGCGTACAGCCCGGACGGCCCGGGGAACAGCGTGACGATGCCGAGCCTGTCAGACAGGGACGCGCGGGTGTCCCCGGCGACGGAGAGGGTGCCGTCTGAGTGGATTTAATCCGGTCCGTCTCTACATGGCGTGTTTTGGACACACACACTATTGGGAAATGGATAGGGCCTGTGAGACGTGTACTACACTGTATCAACTGGATTTTATAGACGGGTATTTTAACAGGGCAAAGGGGGCAGGCTCCGCGTGTTTCAATTTTTTGTATAGCGGTATTTTTATGATGATATGATGTATATTTACGGTTACTTGGTTCTAAGTCGGCTTCAAGGCAGATATGCACATGGTTGATTGGCTACTACTGTACGCGGGGTATATCTATATAAACAGCAGAAAAGTATAGCAGCGATATAATTTCTTTTATTTTCTTGGCAGAAATGGCAATACCTGCAGGGCCGTGTCCCCCGCTGTCTGATGCCCATCTGCTTCTTGTCCCCCATCTCACTGTGCCTTGGAGCCCTTCTTGTCGCTCTGCCTGGCCAGCCGCCTCTCCTCCCAGCGATCCCAGCCGGCGTCGGCCAGGTCCTCCTCGACCACCAGGTCCCTCACGCGCAGGGCCCTGGCCAGCGGCAGCTCCAGCGCCCACGCGAGCCAGCCGGACGCGCGCAGCGCCGCCGTCGCCGCGAACCAGGCGACGGCCGACACGGCGCCGACGGACGCGCCGACCAGCACCTGCCTGGGCGTGTGGTATTCGAGGTAGACCCTGCTCCAGGCGGTGGCGGCGGCGACGAGCAGGGCGGCCGCGCTGACCAGCAGGCGGGCTCCGGCGGCGAGCTTCCCGGAAGCGTGCGGCGAGGATGGTTGGTGGCGGACGAGGAGGAAGAGGGCGAGGGCGACGCTCCAGAAGAAGACGAACTGGGCGTGGGAGGAGGGCATGCCGTAGCCGGTGCCGAGGAGGGAGCGGCGGCGCGGGCGGTCCTCCTTGATGAGGCGCTTGAGGGCGAAGTTGAGGGCCTCGCAGGCGAGCTGGCCGGCGAAGAGGAGGGCGACCTCGACCTCGCGCGAGGCGAAGATGAGGGTGAGGTAGACGACGCCGAGGGCTTGCGGGAGGAGGGCGAGGTAGGCGCAGAGGAGGGAGATGCGGTCGTCGGGGTCCTGGTGGGACGGTGTGTGTTGGTTAGGCATGCGGAGAGAGGGCGGGAGCGGAGAACGGGGCCGGGGGTTGGGGGAGGACACGTACATAGTAGACGTGGGTGATGGAGAGCGACGCCAGAGGCGCGGCTGCTTCGTCGTAGCCCATGATGGTGAGGTGAGGGGAGGGGATGTTTGACGGCGAGGAGGGTGCGTTGCGTGTTTGTGGTTGGATTTAGGGCATGCTGCGTCTGGGCCTGGGAGGGAGGGATCGATCGACCGGAAACGCCCGCTGCGAGTTCGTGTGACGAGAAATGGGCAAGAATCAGGAGTAGCTGGCAGTGCTCGCTGCCTCGATGGCTCGCACTAATGCTGATGCTGGTGATGGTGATGGTGGCGGGTTGAGTGGGCGATGGAATTACTGTTGCATTTATTTCCAGGTACAGGTACAGGCACCGTACAGGCAGCAGCAGCGCCAGCTGGGGCGGACATTCCCTTGTGGGAATGGTGGCCGGCGAAAAAGTGGTGCAACCTGCAAACGCCAGCTACACAGAAGGGATTTCTAACCTAGAAAACGAGTCATACCGCTAGGCACAGAGGCGAACCCGATATAAAGACCCCCAAGTACAAATGGCATAGACTTTTGCTTCTCCTTCCTTCATCGTCATCTTTATTATTGCGACAATACTCATACGCCACCGGCCGTGACTTTGACTCCGACTTCCCCTCCAGTGTCATCACCGTGATATAGCTGCCTCCTCACGCCATCAACCCCGGTCGCCACTGGCACAACATCGTTCCTTCTTGCTAGTCACCCCGCGCCCAGCTTAACCGCTATCTTTTCTTCAACGTTTGTTTGGCGAGAAACAAGAGTACCGCAGAAGTATCAGATGAAGCTGTGATGCAAGAGACGAGCTGAGAAGGATACGCAAAGGATAATGACGCGTGCGCACAACAGCCTACAAGTCGACCATGGATCCTACCGATGACAGCGACGACGTGCGTCGCTCCGAGTTGGAGACGCTCGAGGCCATCTTCCCAGAGATGCGTCGGCCCGAAATCGCCGCCTCGCCGTTTTCCTTTGAGCTTGAAATTCCTGTCGAACTCGCAGAGCCCCTGACCGTCACCTTTCCCCCGGCTGGGAACGCCGTGGAGGAGCCGCACAACGGACAGTCAGCGGCC
The DNA here is from genome assembly GCA_002968875.1 of Cordyceps cicadae. Lineage (NCBI taxonomy): Eukaryota > Fungi > Ascomycota > Sordariomycetes > Hypocreales > Cordycipitaceae > Cordyceps > Cordyceps cicadae. Next base: position 5,000 of record MWMN01000049.1, on the reverse strand, counting down.
GCAGCAGCACCGCCGGCCCTCGACTCTCTTCAAGTATCGCACCTCCCGCCCATATCGATCCTCGTCAGCCTCCCGGAGGGCTACCCGGAGTCGCAGCCCCCGCGCGTCGCGCTCAAGACGACGCCGCGCTGGCTCAGCGACGAGACGCTCGCCCAGTTGGAGCAGGACGCGCCGCGGCTCTGGGAAGAGGCGGGCCGCGACATGGTCGCCTACGCATACATTGACCACGTTCAACGCGGCGCCGAGGACGTGTTTGGAACCATGGGGGAGGATGGCACCCTGGCTATCGACGCAGAGCACAAGGTTGCTGTGCTGGATTACGACATCAAGGCGAAAAAGGCAGCGTTTGAGAGAGAAACATTTGAGTGTGGCATCTGCCTGGGTATGTTGAATCGCGGCCGCCGGACCCGAGACGCAACTTGCGCTAACAACATGGACAGATCCGAAAAAGGGAGCCAACTGCCACAAGATGCTGGACTGCGGGCACATCTTTTGCGTCCAGTGCCTGTGTGACTTTTATGGAGATGCTATTAAGAATGGTGAGCTCCTCACGGTACGCTGCCTGACGCCCAACTGTGCCAAGGAACGAGCGTCCAAAGGCTCTACAGACGCGGCTGTTCGTCCAGTTAAAAAGATAAAGACGTACATCAGCCCGAGCGAGTTGCTGCAAATCGGCCTCTCGGAAGAGCTCGTCAAGAGATATGTCACCCTAAAGTACAAGACGCAGCTAGAATCCGACAAAAACACCATATATTGCCCGCGGCAGTGGTGCAACGGCGCCGCCCGCTCCAAGAAGCACAAGAAGCCCCAGGGCCTCGAACTCGTCGACGTTTCCGACGGGGAAGAGGACAACGCTGACAGCGAGGACACGGTGGTCGAGGACGCCACCGCCGTCAAGAAGAAAAAGAAGGACAAGGCCGCTGCCAAGGCTAGATTTAACCCGGCGGACCTGCTGTGCGTCTGCGACGACTGCGGCCTCGCTTTTTGCAGCCGATGTCTACAGTCGTGGCACGGCGAGTTCGTGCGCTGCACAGGCAAGAAGACTACGCAGGAGCTGACGGAAGAAGAGAGGGCGTCAATGGCGTACCTGGAGCTGCACACGTCGCCGTGCCCGACGTGCTCGGCGCCGGCGCAGAAGACGCACGGCTGTAACCACATGGCCTGCTCGCGCTGCGATACGCACTTTTGCTACCTCTGCTCCGCGTGGCTCGACCCGACCAACCCGTACAAGCACTACAACATGCAACCCAACGGCAAGGTCACGTCGTGCTACATGCGTTTATGGGAGCTTGAGGGCGGCGATGGTGATGACGTCGGGCTCGGGTTCGATGGCGGGCAGGGGCAGGGGCAGGGGCAGGGGCAGGGGCCGGCACCGGCTGCTGTGGAAGCACCGGCTGGTGGGGAGTTACGGGTCCTGCCTGCTGAAGAGGACGAAGAGGAAGAGGAGAGCGATGACGAGGGGTCGGTGGTTGGTGAGAATAACGGGAACGGTGCTCACCCGGCGGGAGAGGCGGCGCCTCGGGAGAGAGGGCCGGCCGTCGCGCGGGAAGCACCCCTTGTGCTGCGGGTCATGGATGAGCCGGCACCACGCCCACCGAGGAACGATGCGCCTGCCGCGCCTGCCCCGGGAGACGGGCGACGTGGGCGCGGCGGCGGGCGCGGCGGCGGGAATGCGCGGGGCGGCGCACGCGGAGGAGGAGTAGCAGCGGCTCGGGGTGGTCGAGGACGCGGTGCTGCTGGACGTGGACGAGGGCAAGGCCGACAGAACCATCACGACGAGGGCCGCGCGAGACAGCTGCAAGCCCTCCAGGAACGAGACAGACAAGAGGAGGAGCTGCTGTTGGAAATGGGCGAGCTCAACCCGCAGCAGGAAGCGTGGGTCAGGCAGTTTGTGGCGATGGCGTTGGAGGACATGGAGGACAACATACACGAATCTGATGAGGAGGACATTGAGAATATGATTCGATGGAATTGGGACAGGTAGAGTCGATGACGAGAAGAGCGGACCATGGGACGGATCCGTCAACAGGAAGGAGGGTGAGGCTGATGCGAGATGGATTTGGGATATTCATGATGGCGAGCTACAACAAGAAAGTACGCTAGAAGGACCGGAGTACATAGTTTCTGAAGCATTGCAATACGACATTGAGCTAGTACGCTGCAAGTTGAATCTAGATTGGATGATGGACGAAGCGACATGGTCGAGGGGCTTGCAGGTTGTCATGTTGTAGCAAGCCACGGTCTTGGTAGGCTGCTTAATATATAGACGAACCACACCGCGATTGGGGAAGCAATATATCCAGAGGGCGTATTTTTTTCAGCCCCCAGGGATTACGAACATGCAGAGAATTCCGAGCTCGGCCTGGTCATTCGGGTCTCTGCTGAGGTGTTGAGGCAGCCGACAAACGTTGTCTAGTCGTTCCCAGGGCCAGGAGAGATGAAATTCAACAAGTTAAGAGCCATCTGTCTCATGAAGCAAGCAACTCCCCTTTTCCCTGCCCACTTCTATTCATGGCCATCTTGCCCTACATCCCGACGTAACATGGGGGAGGGCAACGACAGGTGACGAGGAACGACTGGCTTGCAGGCGGCGACGCCGGGGGTGCTGGGTGAATCATCCCCCCCCCCCCCCCCCCCCCCCCCCCCCCCTCCCCCCCCCCCCCCCC
>MWMN01000048.1:171885-201286 GCA_002968875.1 Cordyceps cicadae | reverse complement strand
AAGTTTTATTATCTTCTACTTTATAATAACCTTATATACCTTAATAGATATTAAATTCTTTATATATAACTAGTTTATTATATTAAACCTAATTTCTAGTATATAATAATAATTTTTTAATATAAATTTTTTATTATTATTATTATTTATAAAATTAAATAATAGGTCTCCCTATCCTTTAATATTAATATAAGAGGCTTTTCCCTAACTTACCTTAGTATTTATTTCTTTATAATTAATTAAATAATTTTTATTTGTTATTATATGTTTAGTAGCCCTAGTATTAAATATAAATTGAACTTTATTATTATTATTAATATTATTAGTATTAATATTATTAACCTTTCTTTTTAATTTTAATATATAATTAATAAAGGAGGGTTTTTATCTTATAGTTCCTAATTTATATTTAGTATTATTATTATTTATAGGTTTATATAGGGTTATAGTAAGTACTATTAAGTCTTTATAATTAAGGTTCTTATCCTCTTTATTAAAAGAATAAATAGAAGAATTTTCTTCTTTTTCTTCTTCTATATTAATATCTTTATTATTTTTAGATACTAATATATTTTTATTCTTTTTATTATTATTAGAAGAATTATTAGAATTATTAGAATAATTCTTTTTCTTCTTAGAATTAGTATTAATTCCTTTAGAATTATTATTAAAATTCTTAGAAATTTTATTACTATTTCTAAAGCCTTTAGGAGCTTTATTAGGGTGTAAGAAATAGTAATTTTCCTTATTATAGCTCTTAAGTTTATAGTAATTACACTTAAGACCCTTTTTATTCTTTTTCTAAGAATTTTTAATAACATTTATTATTTTAGAATTATTATTTTTAGTATAATCGATTCTTTTAGCCTTATCTATAAGGCTAGAGGTTAAGGATTCTATAGTATAAGACTATAGGTTATTTCTTAAAGCCTAATTTATACCTAATATAAATCCTTTAAAATTATTATTTATATCTTTAATAATAGATAAAGTCTAGGCTATAATAACTATCTTATCTATAATAATATCTCTAGATTTTAATTTAGTATATATTTCTTTAACTTTATTTAAATATTCTTCTATAGAAGAAAATTCATCTAAAGTTAAATTAAATAAACTTTTAACTAGTATAAAATTACTAGTAAATCTAGGGGTATTATATAAACCCTATAAAACTTCCTATAATTCTTTAGTATTATTTATATACCTTATCTAAATAAGTAGGCTGTTTTATAACCTAAGCCTAATATAGGCTAGAGCTTCTTTAGACCTTATACTATCTATAGTTATATAATTTTCTAATTTTTCTTTAATTAGAAAAGATTTTATTTATATAGACTATATAATATAGTCCTTAGAACCTATAAGCTTAGGAAAGTTATAAGAATCCTTCCCTATATTTATTATAATTTTTATATTATAAATTTATAAAATTAAGGATTTTTTATAAATTTATTATAATATAATATTATAATAGGCTTATATATATATATATATAGATTTTTATCTCTTTATAAATATATTATATAATTATAAATTATATATAATTAGGGATTAGGTATTATTTAAACTATATTAAGATGTTTTTATAACTATTAAATAATATATAATATTATTATATATAAATATAATTTATATATATAAAGGGATAGGATATTTTTATATTATTATTTTAATAATATAAAACCCTATTAAATATATATATATATATATTTTTAGGTATAGATATATTATATATAAAATATAATATATTTATATATTATACCTAAGACGTATAATATATAAGATATCTATAAAGGATATTATTAAAATATAATAGTAAATATTATATTATTATATAATAGGTATTAATTCCTATTATATCTATAATATAACTTATATATCTTAGATAAGTTATATTATATTATTCTTTCTAATATATAATATAATAAATTATATTAATATTAATATTATTATACTAGTTATAATATTATATATTAGAATATAATATTATATTAATTCAAGAGGTTTAATTATATATTCGATATATCGGTTTTTAAAATATATATTCAATATTTATATATTCAGTATTCAAAGTTTTAATATTTATAGATTCAATATTTATTATTTTAATATTTTAAAGAAAATATAATAATATAATATATATATATAATATATATTATATTAATAACGTAATAACATAATAATAACCCGTTATACTATATATAGTATATAGTCTATAGGCTTATAACCTATTAAGGTAGATAAGGTTATTATAAAGTAGAAGATAATAAAACTTAGTAAGAAGTTCTCTTATTAGTATAAGAGAAGTAAAGGTTATTGATTTATTACTTTTTATAAGCTGTTTAGTATAGGAAAAGGTTACCCTTTATATAGTTAAGTACTTAAAAGTCTATTTAAGTCTAGACCTTTATTAAACATTAGAGATATAGTATATAACCTTATTCTAATATTATAGTTATATTATAGATAACTCTAATATTAGAATTAAGGTTTAATAATATTATAATTATATTATTATAATATTATAACTTAACTTAATAAAAGTAGGTATATTTATAGAGATATATAATCTTATAAAGTAGAGACTTATTTTATCTTTATAATAGCCTCTATAATAGTAGCTAATTTATGATTTTTAGGGCTTAAAAAGTACTACTTATAATACCTCTTTATTATTATAAGTTAGTCCTTTCTAATACTAATTTAAAAGCCTAACTTATTTATATTCTATATATCTTTAGGGTTAATACTATTATTCTAGATAATCTAATAAAGTAGGTAAAAATATTTATTAATATTATTTATCTTCTAAAGCCTTCCTCTTAGCCTTAATAATTCACTAGTATTATTTTATATAATTATAATATTAGATAAAGTATAATATCTAGTTCTTTCTAATAGTAGGAATATCCTTAGGCTTTAAGTGTATTAATAACCACTCCTTTAGTATTAAGTTTACTATATTAATAATAAATTTAAAGTGTATAGTAAGGTTTAGACTATTAAGATAGTTAAAAAAAGTGTAGATTACCTTTTCTTCTATATTAGTTAATATAGTATTAACACTATAGTGTCTAATTAATAAATTCACTCCCTTAATACACCTAATAAACGTTATATATAGGATTATAAATTTCTTTATAATAGATATAATTAATTACCTAGGATTTTTATTAATAAAGGTAAGAGCTTTAATTAATTCAGATTCTAAATATTAATATAGTATCTTTATTAGTTATTAAGTTATTATTACTAGCGTAAGAATAACGCGTTATATTAACGGTTTGAGTGATATGACAGTTTAGGTGGGGAGCACCCTCTTGAGGCACGAGAGAGGGGGCGTGGCACGGGTACTGATTTACTGATTTGCTGACCTACCTACTGACCTACCTACTAACTTGATGTACCTCCCTACCTACCTACCTACCTAGACATCGGATGCATACAATGATCCAGACAACGCAAGTCTGTGTATGTAGGCTAAAAATATCCCTGTTTTAATATAGTCAACACAATAAACAGTCTTCCAAATCCCCGCCCACCTACCTATGCATTTGCATATACAACGAGCAATGCACACACGTATCATTGTAGTTGTGTTGTTGCCATGTCTGCGTTAACTTATATACCAGTAGTCTCTCTGTCAACAACTGCACTTTCTCTCAAAGTCGGTGTGTGCGTGGCCTTGCAGTAGTGCAGGTACCTCGTCTCATACCAGCCTGCCTCGTCAGGTCAAGTACCTCGTCAACACTATGGAACTAGTCACCTAGTAACTACAAGTTACCTAGTAGAGGTAGTAATTAGTTAGGTGATCTTCTAATCCATCCTCTGCCCTGCCACATCACATCGGTAAGCATGCATTTGACTGGTCAAGCCACAGTCTGCTTTTGTTTGCCTTTCTCAGTAGGCGGCCTCTCCTCAAGGTGACAAACGCCAACATTGACACATTGACACATTGACAACCACCTGCACATCACCAATCACCATTATCAGAGCCATCGCCAAGTTCTCTCGACTCCAGTCCTCTCGACTCCAAGGTACCAACTACCTACTCCTGTGCTACCCAGCGTCACCTAATTCCCGTGTGTGTCTTCTATCCCCACCTCGCCTCGACTCCTCATATATACCGACACAGCACCTCACAACGTCCCACCTCGATCCTCCTACTAACTCGTTGTTTCTTAGATGTTACTCCTCTGCTCCTCCTGCATCACCGCCCCATCCATCTCTCCGCGCTATTGCTCGCCAAAGTCGTCAATTTAACCCTCATTGGCCAGCCGGCTGCTCTCCTCCTTTCTGCCTGACAGCGAACCCCCGTCCTCGCCCCACTGAGGCTGCTTGATGGCGCAAGAAGCATTCATCGTCAACTCCGCTATCTGTGCTCTGCTTTCTTACAGCCTCGCGCCCTCGCAGGGCTGCAAGGTAAGAATCACCACGAGAAAGCCCCATTGCATATCTTTTTGTTTCTTTCTTTCCTTTTTTTTTTGGCCATGTACATTGCACTACACTTCACCTTGCGGATATAAAATGCTCCGGTGCCGATTTGGCAGTCCTTCCCACACCATACGAATCAAGGGACCACCTTCATGACTCTGCGTCCTCTGAACCAGCATTCAAACCTTAAATTTTCTCTTCAGTCATTATTATTATGCGCCCATTGTTCAATTGCTCCTATCAAGCATTCCTCTTAATTACCACTCTCAAAAAGTCCTCGACACCGCCATGAAGTTAGCATGTCGCCATCCCCCCTCCCCCAACGCAATTTCCTCACCAGCCTCCAGATTCCCTTGCTACTTCGCATCGCTAATCTAACTTCTAACTGCAAACTAGTACACACATACTTCTTACCTACAGAGACTTGGTTCGGCCCAGGTGGATGTGGACCCTAGTACGATACGCCGCCCGCCCCGAGAGCAGCCCTCGCGTCGATCAAGAGCATGTACTATCCCTCAACCAACCCACGAACACGCGCTAGTCATCACATCGTACCGCGTTTCTATTTCTCATCTTGCGTGCAGAACAGGCTGACCCTCCGCTCTGTCCCAACTGTCGCCCTGGTCTCTGCAGGCGATGAAGACGCTGCTGGTTTACTGGTGTCTCGGATCACGCCGTCAATACCACGCACTCCGCCACACTCACAGGCATGCACCCTGTCGTGTCTCAAACCATGCGTGCATTCTGGAATGTTGCCGTGACTGGACAATCTTTCCCGCGCACATTTCCGTCCTGAAGACCCCGCGACATCTGACAGGTCGCTTGTCTGGTGGTTCTGCATCCATCTATTTGCCGTTAATCCATCGCCAGACATTGGTGGGGTGCCAGTTTACGACGATGTCATGTTTTCTTCTGCATTATTGGAACTGCTGGTACTAGTACATGTGAGTTCTGAGATGACGACCTAGAGACTTTGGCTGGTCATTTTTACAGCCCATTGGTATCCATTTAGGGTTCGGCCATGCACCAGCCCTCGTTCAGTTCAAGGGAGCGAAACCAGATCGCTGGAATTGAGGCTCCAGATCGCCAATGTCTCTAACCTCGGTGACTGTCAAACGATGACTGGCGGTGAGTTCAACACCACCGCACTTGGAGCCGCCAGGTCACGACCAACACGAAAGAAGTCCGCTTGTAGCCGAGCGCCTGATGCTGCCTCCCACGGTTACTATATATACCATGACCGAAAGAGCCCCATTCGTGCAACGCACCAAGTGTGCACATGGAGATAATTGCTGCCTGCGGCTACGATGGCAACTCGACATGATTGGCTGATTGGCTCTCATTCGACATCCTTTCAACCTGGCACTGTGGCAACGCACAGTAAACACATTGCGTCGCACGCCAACTCTGTAGAACACACAAGGTTACCAGTGATTGTATTTGGGGACCATGCCTCGCGTTGCGCAGATTATCAATTGCCCAGCCTCTGACACGAATATGTCGCCATTTACAATCCCAAGATTAGCATCGATGGGTCAGAGCTGGGCAAGATAAAGCCACTCGTGGCTCGCACCCCCTTCAGTCGCAATGTCGTGTGATGCTTCAGCTCCAAACAGCATCAGACTACGCGTTGTATATCGCTTGCTGGACAATGATCTTGTAGAAAACTCACTCTTCCTCCTCGACCGTCTACATGCGCAAGATCCCGACAACGAATGTTGGATCCATCTTCGGTCCCTGTGCTGTCTACGACTTGCTCGCTATGCCGCCGCGTACGAATACAGCCGCGCCGAGGCCGCTCACGGCAGACATTCCGGCTGCGTTTATGTATTTGCCCAGGCGTGTTTGCACCTCAACTTGCCCCGCGACGGTATTGCTGCGTTGGAGAGAGGAATGCACCAGAGTATGGCGTCTCCCAAGCCCTACACCCCTGTTTGTCGTTTGGCGCAGAACATGTTGATATTAACATGCACGCGCATAGAGATGCCAGAGACTGCGGCGGAACGATTCATTCCTGATACAGCGGCACTAAATTGCATCCTAGGGAGACTGCACAGGGCCAACGAGGATGTGCGAAACGCGATCGATGCTTACGCCCGAGCCCTGGAAGCTGATCCGTTCATGTGGGATGCATTCACCGAACTCTGTGACCTCGGTCCGTCTACTGTTCTTCCTCAAGCATTACCTGTCACTGACTAGCATAGGCGCGAATTTGAATTTGTCAAACATCTTTCAACTGAGGGCCACTAAGCTTCCAGGAGCACCAGCAACATCTTGGGCGTCTGTAAACTCGCCCCCCTTGATCTATGAGGAGGACGAGGAGATGGAGAATTATACGCCGACAGCTTCTAGACCAGTTATACCTCGGCCGAGGGCACAGACGCCTGCAAAGAGAAAGCAGGATGTGGCCCAAGACGTTACACCCCTCCGGCAGCCAGCGTTGCAGTCCACAAATTCAATATTGACCGGAACTCTCACCCCTCGGCGAGGGAGTTCTCAGTCAAGTCTACACCCATCTCTTTCCCATCGCGGTACCCTCGGAAATTCTAGACAGCGATCTCGTGTCATACTTGAGCCAAAGTCTCGAAAGACGCTTGCAGACACTCAACTAGCTGTGTCGCCTCCCCGCGCCCCAGCATCAAGGCATGATAGCAAGACGAGACGGGGCAAACTGGCGGCGTCCAGTCCCATGCAACCTCACTCTGACCCAACAGTCGCCGACGAGGAACTGAGGCCTCTCTGCGACCTGTTTATCAAGCTGGGGACGGCGTACTATCACCTAACGCGCTTCCAACCGCGCGCATGCCTCGATATCCTCGCCGGGCTGGCCGTCGAGCAGCAGGCCACACCGTGGGTTCTGACCAAGACAGCACGGGCGCATTATGAGATGATGGACTATGCATCGGCGCGGTCAGCATTCGAGACTCTGCGCGCCTCCTGCACGTCCTGGGTCGAGGATCTGGAGGTGCACGCCGCCGCCCTCTGGCACCTCGGCGACGACGTGCGGCTCGCCCACGAGGCGCATGATCTGACTGAACACCACCGCCTGTCCCCGCAGGCCTGGTGCGCTGCTGGCTGCGCCATGTCGCGTGAGGGACGCCGGCAGGATGCAATCGCCAGCTTCCGGCGCGCGGCGCAGCTCCGGCCGACGCTCGCTCGTGCCTACTCACTACTCGGCCACGAGCAGTTTGATTGTGAGGAGTACTACGAGGCAAACCGGGCCTTTCGGCGCGCGCTCCAAGTCGACGCCCGACACTACGTCGCTTGGGTCGGTCTCGGCCGCGTGCAGGAGCGGCTCGGCGCGCCGAAGCGTGCGTTACGCTACTATCTAGGGGCGCAAAAGATCAGTCCTGATAATGGAGTGGTGTTGACCAACATTGCAAGGGTGAGTTGGTGTAGTGAATCTCTGCTTGTTGCGTCAGCGTCTGCTGTTTCTGGGTTGATGTGCTGACTTTACAGGTCTACGATATGCTGGGCCTTCCAGAGCTGGGATTGCGCTTCATCCGGCGCTCGCAGTTGCACGCTTCCATCCGTCTGGCTGTCTTCACAAAAGTGCAGACGGCAAAGCTGCTGCTGCGTATCAAGGAGCCTGAAGAAGCCGCGAAGGAGCTGAGTTCGGCGCTGGAGATGGCCCCGGATAACGCAGAGATACACCTCCTTCTTGGCCAGACGGTCATGGAGGCAGGCAGGTTAGGGTTGAAGGAGGTTATTCAGCGGTTCACCGTCGCTTTGAGTCTGCGCCCTCATGTAAGTTGGTCCCGGGTGTTTGTTGGGCTTTGGCTGACAGGTTGATAGAGCAGGGTCATCAAAGAGGCAATTGCAGGCTTGGGATCGTCCCCGCGAAAAACGCGGAGGATAACTAGATGGAATACGTAGTGGTTTGCCATGTTGATTGTGTGCGGCCGGGAAATATCTTTTGTTGAATGAAGGCGATTTCCAAGTACTGTTTGTTCTAAGCGTACAGTGTAAATCGAGGTGAAATTGGCAGACATTATGATGGAAAAAAAAAGCGTATAGTATAAATCATAGTGAAATTGACAGACATTATGATGAAAAAAAAAAAGGGTATAGTATAGATCACAGTGAAATTGACAGACATTATGATGAGGGAAAAAGAAAAAAAAAAGAAATAATAAAAAAGAAAGGACCGTTGGATCGAAAGATGGTGTCAAGCCCCTCTACGGATAGCTAATCGATATTTGAGCTTGCTACAGGGTAGGCTGCCAGCCCCAGCCAGCCAGCCAGCCCACTTTGAACCTTGAATCCACCCACCATAGAAATTGAGTCACAACCCACTTCACTTGTCGACATCTTCATCCCAAATCCCAACCTTTGTTTGCTCACCTGCATTGCCTCGCGCTGTTCGTTCTCCTCGCGAAATCATGTCGCAAAAGGGAAAAGGCAGCACCGGCTCGGGCAAGGGCAAGAAGCCCGCCAAATCGGGCGCTGAAAGCAAAGGCGAGGACGTCCTCCAGGCGGTGGTGAGTGCTGCAACGATCGCGGGGCAGGCAGGCAATTGATCGTCGATTAACCAGGAAGCTGCTAGATCCTTGCCGACTCATTCCAAGATAGGTTCAAGCCATTCACCATCAGCAAGCCGAGAGTACGAATCCAAAAACACCCGACACCAATCCCTCCCTAGCACCATGTACTGACTGACCAACCCAATCCACCGCAGTGTCTTCTCCCCCTCGGCAACACGCCGCTGATCGAGTACACGCTCGAATTCCTGGCCATGAACGGCGTCAACGAAGTCTACCTGTACTGCGGGGCCAACACGGACGCGGTCGAAGAGCACATTAGCCGGTCGCGGTGGTCGACGGCTTCGAAATCCTCGCCCTTTTCTCTCATCCAATTCATCCGGGTCGCGGACGCGCGGTCGGCGGGCGACGTCCTGCGGGACCTGGACACGCGGTCGCTCATCGACGGCGACTTCATCCTGGTGCACGGCGATCTCGTGTCCAACTTGCCGCTGGACGCCGTGCTGGCGGCGCACCGACAACGGCGCGAGGAGAGCGCCCTCAACATCATGACGTGCGTGCTGCGCGGCGGCGGGCCGGACGCGCACCGCACCAAGGCTCGCGGCATCACGCCCATCTTCGTCATCGACAACAAGACCCAGCGCTGCCTGCACTACGACGAGATGAGCGCGCTTGGCGGCGGCGGCACCGGACACCGCACCCTGCTTGACCCGGCCATCCCCGAGGAGCTCTCGACCGACTTTGAGGTGCGCGCGGACCTCATCGACGCGCAGGTCGACATTTGCACGCCCGAGGTGCTCGCGCTGTGGTCCGAGAGCTTCGACTACGAGCTCCCGCGCCGCAACTTCCTCCACGGCGTCCTCAAGGACTGGGAGCTCAACGGCAAGATGATTTACGCGCACGTCGTCGACGAGGACGGTGGCTACGCCGCGCGCGCCAGCGACCTGCGCACGTACGACGCCGTCAGCCGCGACGTCCTCGGCCGCTGGACCTTCCCGCTGATCCCCGAGAACAACCTGGCGCCCGGCCTCGCGTACCGTGCGCACCCGGGCGGCGTCGTCATCGAGCAGACCGCCTGCCACGCCTCGAGCGCGCGCCTGCGCAACTCCATCGTCGGCGATCGCGCATCCATCGGCGCCGGCGCCACCGTCACAAACTGCGTCATCGGCAGCGGTTGCGTCATCGGCGCCGGCGCCACTCTCATCGACGCCCTTCTCTGGAACGACGTCCACGTCGACGAGCGCGCCACCGTCACGCACGCCATCCTCGCCGACGGTGTCAAGGTCGGCAAGGGTGCGACCATCCAACCAGGCGCGCTGCTATCGTTTGGCGTGCGCATTGGTGATGGAGTCATCGTCCCGGAAGACACGGCCATCTCAACACTCTCTGCTCTCGGCAAGCCCGTCACTGCCGACGCCGCGCTCGTCGGTGCTGACGGCGACGGCGCTGCCTTCCACGACCCCGAGGCCGACGAGCTCGAGGACGACGACCCGGCGCGCCTCCAGCGGACACTGATCTACTCCACCGCGGGCTTCAACGTGTCGACTTCGTCGGTGTCGACGCTCGCCTCCGAAGCCTACTCAGACGACGACTCCTCCGACGGCGGCGGCGTTGGCGGCGGCGGCGACGACGACACCGCGGAGGACGCTGCCGACCGGGAGGCGGCCGCCAGCAAGGCCTCGTTCCACGCCGACGCCGTGCACGGGCTGCTCGACGCGCTTCGCGCCGACTCGGGCGACTTCGACTCGGCCAAGCTCGAGTTCATGGGCCTGCGGCTCGCCAACAACGCCTCGGACGAGATGATGCGGCGCGCCGTCGCCACCGCCTTCGCGCGGCGGGCGGCGGAGCTCGTCGCCTCGGGCGCGGCGGAGCCGTCCAAGGCCGCGGAGACGGCGCTCACGGCGCGTGCGGGCGCGGTGCGGTTCGTCGACGAGGTGGGCGTCGGCGGCGCGGGCGAGGCGGCAGGTCGCGTTCGCGCTGGCGACGCAGACGGCGCTGGCCGAGGTGGTGCGGGAGGCGGCCGGCGGCGACGATGGGCTGGACGCGGCGCGGGCGGGCACGGTGCTGGCGGCGCTGCTGCAGCAGCTGTACGCGCTCGACGTGCTCGAGGAGGAGGGCATCCTGGCGTGGTGGGAGGACGGGCGCGCGGCGGCGGACGGCGCGATGGCGGCGCTGCGGGACAAGTGCAGGGTGCTCGTGGAGTGGCTGGAGAACGCGGATGAGGAGGAGGACAGTGATGATGACGACGACGACGATGATGATGATGACGAGTAGTGAGCTACGGAGGAAGATGAAGCGGAAGAAACAAAAGAGGATGGATGGATGGTGGCAGGAGTCGGGGACAAAAATCACCAACCAAGCATGGCGAAAAGCAAGCGCGTCTGGTCTTCTGCTTCGACTTGTCCTGAAAAACGAGATGGATGAAAGGGATTTAAATACCAAACAAGTTAAAAAAAAAAAAAAAAAAAAAGGGGGCAGCACACAGAATGAACCTGCAGTGCATGTAAATCGATAGCTTATGCTACTACTGGATGCTATCCATCATCTCTGTGCCTCTCTCGGTACAGTCACTCGTCATTCCGTCTCTGTACAGGCTGTCCCTCTCTGCCCGAATCTCTCTGTACGTACATGCAATGGAACCATGATCCGTGAAAAGGGGAAAAAGAAATCGTCCCAAAAACGCCCGATATGAAAAATTACAATGATCAAACAACAGCCCCGTGGCAGCCCACGAAAGTCAAATAAAATACCACGCAGGCCCCTCGTTTTCCGGCCTTGAGCTACCCTGTACGTCATGCAAGAAGGTAGCCAAGTCGGAGGGTATCAAACAACATCTTCCCTCCTTCTACCACATGCGCCTCTTGATAAGCAGTGATTTTGCCAACCTCCCTCCAGTCTCAGCCCCTGCTCAGTAATAACTTTGCAGGTCCGTCACGTGGTTGCCGCCGCCACGACCGCCGTTTTTGTTGCCGCCGCGCGGGCCAGTCGGCGCGTTGGCCGGCGGCTTCGCGCTGGTATCGTCGTAGTTGACCTCTGCTGGAGCGGGGTTGCGGGAGCCGACGTCGTCGAGCGACCGGTAGTGCGCGAAGCCGCCGCGTCCTTTGCCCTTATTCTTGCCGCCGCGTCCCCCGCGAATCGAGCCCGCGCCACCTCGGCCGCCGCGACCTCCTCCTCTGCCACCGCGCCCGGCATTAGCGGCTGCAGCGGCATCGGCGGCGGGTTGCCGAGGCGGGTTCCAGTCGTCGTCGTTGTGTTTCCGCTTAATACTAGCGCGGACACCGCCGCCTCTGCCACCGCCGCCGCCGCCGCTGTTACTTTTATTACCACGATAACTATTGCTGTTGGTGCTGGCAAACAAGCTCGTGTACTCGTCCTCGCGGGGGTCACCAGCCTCGACGCGCAGCACCGCCTTCTCGCCAACGGTCGTGGTAAAGGTGAACCGACGCTCGGGGGGCAGGGCGGACCACGTGTTGATCTTGGCAGCGTCTGCCGGGCGCGCACCCTTCCTGCAGGCGAGCACGACGACCGGGATCGGGCTGTCGGTGTGGTAGGCGGCGGTGGCCGGGACGGGCGTCACGCAGGCGGCCCAGAGGAAGTTGTGAAGGCAGGCGGTGCCAGTGACTTGCCAGGTCATGGTGGAACCGAGTCCCCCGACCTTGGCGAGAATAGGCTTGGGGCACGGTCGCGGAACGATGACGATGTTGGTCCCGTGGAGGCGTACCGAGTTGTCACCTGATCGCGTAGGAATCGTGGGCATGAGAGCAATTAGTCGGTCGGCGTCGGCGCGTGAAATTCCGTAGCTGGTGAAGAAGACGGTTTTCTTTATGCGTAACGTGTCGGGTCGTAGGTGCGGTGGCTGCTGCTGGAGGGCTGCGTTGTGCTCGTTGACCATGCGTTGGACTTGGGCGACCTCGACGACGGGATCGAGGGCGACCTGAGCGTCGCTGACTTGGATGACCTCGGCGCGGATGGGTCCTCGAGTGGGTTGCGCGCGCTGGGAGTCATTGTATTCGCCGAGAAAGTCGCGGAAGCCCTGGGTATGCGCGGGGCGGTCTTCGTAGATGCGGATTTCGTCGGCGTGGCGGTACGTCTCGATGAGGTCGGTGAGCAGTGCTTGCTTGAACTTCATGGTGCTGGGGAATTTTTGGTGATCGGGCCCGACCTGGGGCTTGAGACAGAGCATGTCAAAGTCGAGTTGCTTGCTGGTAACAATGCGACGGATGAGATCGGCAAAGCGCTGCTCGCCACGACCGGTTAGCAGTACACAGAGTGCGTCGGGCTGCTTCATGGTCAGGCGCACGAGCTCGACGACCTTTTCATTCCAGAATCCCTCCCAAGCGCGAGCTTCCTCCCGTTCGAGACCAAGGCCGGTAGCGCCGAGGATGCGATTGTCGTGCCACCAGCCACTGTTGATGAATGCGTCCTGCTTGGACAACATGCCGATCGTAGGGCCTGTCCACAGAGAGGAGTTGGGGAGGGGAGTTTTGAAGACTGATGTTAGGGGGTGTGGTTAGAGGAGAGGAGAGACGATGATGGCCGGCGTCAAGGTGATTGGAATTGGAGGAAACATACGGGTATTGTCAAAGTCGTAGACGTGGAGGGCGGATATCTTGTCGACAGCTGGGGCAGATCAGTCAGTCTTGGTGCTGTCCGTTTGCTAGTTCATCGCCCCATCGGCCGTCGAATGGGCAACAAACCAGGAAGCTTCTTGTTGAGACTGGACCAACGACCAAGGGCGGTGACGGTGAGTTGGCCGCGCTTCTGGCCGGCGCCATTGTAGTGGGCAAACGCGGAGGTGGCAGCCATGGCGCGCGGCGGCGAGGAAAACAGGCGTCTGGAGCCGGCGAGCGCAGCAATCATGAAACGGTGGTCTATGATGGTTGGTTGCTTGTTGGGGGGGGGGGGGGGGGGAGGGGGAGAGGGGGGGGGGGGTGTGTGGGTGGGGGGGGGGGGGGGAGGGGGAGAGGGGGGGGGGGGTGTGTGGGTGGGGGGGGGGGGGGGAGGGGGAGAGGGGGGGGGGGGTGTGTGGGTGGGGGGGGGGGGGGGAGGGGGAGAGGGGGGGGGGGGTGTGTGGGTGGGGGGGGGGGGGGGAGGGGGAGAGGGGGGGGGGGGTGTGTGGGTGGGGGGGGGGGGGGGAGGGGGAGAGGGGGGGGGGGGTGTGTGGGTGGGGGGGGGGGGGGGAGGGGGAGAGGGGGGGGGGGGTGTGTGGGTGGGGGGGGGGGGGGGAGGGGGAGAGGGGGGGGGGGGTGTGTGGGTGGGGGGGGGGGGGTTGATGTCAAGTGAAAGTGAGGCTCAAATAAAAAGCTGGATCCAGCTGGTTGGGGTTGGAGTGGGGCGATGCAACAAACAAGAAAACATCTTGGGTACCCATGTACCTTTGTTGCTTTGTGCACTGTACTTTGCATATGCATACATAATTATGTACATACACACACATATGAACAACAACCTACATACATGAACCAACAGCTCTTCTCTCCTCTTCCTCTACGTTCCTGGTCACAGCTACATCATTTCAACCACTCCAACGCACGAGCTGACTATCCCAACAACGGCAGCTTCTACACCTTTCTTTACCTACCTAAAAATAAGCACCACCGGGTGACTCAGCCGGGAAGCTTCCAACTCTCTCTCTCTCTCTCCATCTACCCCACCATTTTGCACACTACCAGCAGTCCGGCTTGTATAAATAACAACGGCGGCATCAGCATCCTCCGAGTACCATGTTGTCTAAGTCCTCATCGCAACTTATATCAGTCTACACGCAGACCCAAACATCATGGCACCGTCCGGAATCCGCATTGCCCGCCTTCAACCCGAGGACATTCCCTTCGCCGCACGCCTCGCCGGCCAGGCGTTTGCCGGCGACCGGCAGACCCAGATGAAGGCGCTGGGCGAGGAAGAACCCTTCGACATGGAAAAGTACACGCTCGAGAGCATGCCCGCCCACCTGACCTCGCCCACATGCCACGTCATCAAGGCCGTCGACGAGGCGACCGGCGAGATCCTGGGCGTGTGCAACTGGGGCATCAGGGGCTTCGTGCCGGAGCGGTTGCCGCTGTTTGAGGAGCGCGTCGCCGAGGCGGCTGCGGTGGCGGCAGAAGAAGCCAAGCCGGAAGCGAAGCCGGAACAGGAACAAGGAGCAGAAGAAGAAGCAGAAGAAGAAGCAGAAGAAGATCCAAGAGAGACGGGCAAGCAGGAGGAGACGGACCCCATCAAGCGCCTGGTCGCCCTCACCGACGCCGACATGCAGGCCTGGATGGCCGAGGTCATGCCGCCCGGCACCCGCTGCCTGTTCGTCATCGGGCTGACCGTCGCGCCGGCGCACCAGGGCCGGGGCGTCGGCGGCGCGCTGCTGCGCTGGGGCACGCGCGTCTGCGACGAGGCCGGCGTCTTCGCGTGGGTGCACGCCTCGGACCCGTCGTGGGGCGCGTACCGCAAGGCCGGCTTCGAGGTCGTCCGCAGCCTGGACCTGGACCTGGACGCCTACGCGCCGTGCCCGCCGCCGGCCAGCGAGGGCGAGGGCGCGCGCTGGGGCCACTACGTGTTTCGGTACATGAAGTATCTGCCCGAGGCTGTCAAGGAGGAGGAGGGCAAGGAGTGAAGGGAAGGAAAGGGAAGAGGAGGGCGAAGGGGGGCTGGGAAGTGTAAAGAAGGATGGCATGTGTAAAGAAGGATGGCATGTCAGGGATGGGAGGTCAAGCTGGGGAATGGGCGAGGGAATAGGACGGAGATGGGCTACTCTGTACTGCACATTGATGCGCCGGATGCCGGGGGTAGGGATTAGCGGGTGTATATGATATGTGATGGCTGCTATAGACAACAAGGGTAGAGGTTCCTGAGACGAAATGGATAGATGTCTGGGGTAAGTGTGCGACCTACAAGAAAGACGAGATTCATTGCGATTCATCAATTCATCGTGTCAACGTTCCTGATTTCCGTGCTTTCCCGATGCCAGATCTGCGTTGCTGCATCCAGCAGGGGCATGTAATTCCTTTCAGCCGATCCCTTTGGCTGCCCAAAGAGGCCGCCCAGTTGACAATGTGTCAAAAGAACTCCCCCCCCGCATGTCTCGCCGAGCTCCGGAGCACCGAATAAGAGAGAATGGCTCATTGTGCAGACACCAACGCCCTCTGCGCACGGCTACCTATATAGATGCAGTTGCAGTCCTTTCAGCCGGGTCCGGGGGTGCCCTGTCCTTGTCAACTATCGACTTCCTGGCTCTTTTTCTTTTCCATTTGGTTAATGGCAAGAAAGGGCACGGGCCCGAGGATGAACAAGTCTTTCAACTCTAGACATTCCCCCTTGTTCCTGTCCGGGCCTCCCCGCGGGGGGGGGGGGGGACTTTTTCTTCTTTTCTTTATTACTGCATATTCCTTCTCATCAGATATGCATCCACACAAGGATATCTGCAAGATGCCCCTCTCTTGCACTTCTCATATGCTAACTACCACGTCGCACCTGTCACACAACACAACTTTGGTGCCTGATTGCATTCCCACAAGGCTCCTCGCGGCGCGGTTTGACGCTGTCAGGGGGGGCCATCGAACAAGGGTATCTCATCCTTATTATTGATGAAGATGGTACATATTCTACGCGCAAGACACTGTCTCTTGCCGAGAAGGGAGGCTGCAGCCGGGTCTCTGGAGATGGAAGTTGTAGCCCCTCCCCCAATCCCCCCAGGCCCCGGAGACTCATCAACCAATATGTCTGTTACCTGCAGAAGCTATTCTCAGGCGACCTTGCCCTATAAATCCCGCCCTGACCGGCTAGATGAGCCCCTGTATTTGACACCCAGATCTCGCTGGTCCTCACTAATTAATATCTATCAGCACACCCCCATTTGCCCCCCCCCCCCTCGTCCTTTTCCCCGCAACGGCTTCTAGACTCAAGTCGATTTCCTTTTTTTTCTCTCTTCTCTTTTGGCCCTGTCCTGACCCAGCCTCTGCACCGCCACCTTTTCTAATTTCCAATTGTCCGCGAGAAAACCGGTTTTTTTTGCCCAATGCCAAAATCAGAAAAATCCCATTCCCTTTTTTAAACGTACCCGGCACTTCATGATCCTATTTTTATCCTGCCATGAGGTGATCTTCTCGGCCTCGCCTAACCATCCCGGCACAATTCCCTCTTCCCCATCCTCTTCTCGGCGTCGGGCTCTCTCCCACCAACCAACGCATTCATCCACTTGACATCCCCGTCATTCAGGATCCCATGTAATTAATAACCAAGCAGGATTAATTTCTTTGTAGATTATCACTAGTTCATAGTTCATAGCACCCACACTCATCGCCAACTGCCTCATTAATCGCCGTATTCGGCCCTCTGCCCCAGACAGAAAATCCCCTCAGATAGGTAGGTACTGTACATCACCTCCTCCCGACGGCTTGTAAATGCACAACAATCTTCATAGCGGTCTGACCGAGTTCGTCACGGTGCCGCTTGCCTCTCCCATTTTGATGCCGCTCGTGGTGGTTGCTTTTCCACACTTGTACAACGTGTATATCCAAAAGAACAAAATTCAAGTTTCATCCAACCAGTCCTGGTATATCACAAATAAAAACACCACCCAGAATCCTCCAAGATTGTATTCGTAGAGCCCCAAATCAGTCAGCCTTAAAATGTAAGGCGTAGAATCAACCCCGCTAGCTGCTGCGCCTGCTTGTCTTCATTCTCTTCGCCATCAATCGACATCTGGCATTCCTTGCCCTGCTGGTCGACAATCTCTTCCACCTCCAGTCGCATGTCTTGCCCTTCGCGAAGCTCTTGCACAACGTCGTTATCCAACTCCACTTCCAGCCCGCTTGGGAGCCGGTGAAGTATGCGCCGGATTCGACTCTCCAGCCCAAACTTGGCTGCAAGCTGCTTGTTAAGCTCAGGCAGCGTCCGCTGATACAGGTACACTGC
Organism: Cordyceps cicadae; assembly: GCA_002968875.1. Taxonomy (NCBI): domain Eukaryota; kingdom Fungi; phylum Ascomycota; class Sordariomycetes; order Hypocreales; family Cordycipitaceae; genus Cordyceps; species Cordyceps cicadae. The sequence continues at coordinate 183,464 of MWMN01000048.1, read as the reverse complement.
ACGATAATACTCATGCCTCTCCGTCTTCTTGCCATCGTACTGCACGTACAGACACGCCACAGGCTTGGGCCCGCGTTCTGGCGGTGGTCTATACGCAGGATCCACGCCCAGCGCTTCAATCCACCCGCTCAGTGTGCCCGAATCATCGGTTCGGTTCACCGTCGTGACTTGCTCAGGACCGCGAGAATCAAAATTCTGCCAGTGCCCGCCCGTCGAAGACTGCGACGCCAGGGATAGTGAGCTGGGCGAAGGTGACACCAGCGAGCTGCGAACAGAGCTGCGTGCGCTGCGTGCTTGCCAGTTGCGTCCCTCGCGAGGAGCAGGAGATACATCGCCTGGCATGGAAACAGGATGAAGATCCATGTCGTCCGCATCTTCACCTCGCAAAAATAAGACACTGATCGGGCGAGTGCTGGTAAACATGTCTTGGAGCGTCTGTAGTCGGCAGTGCAAGTCGTCTTCGAGCGACAGCCTGCCTCCGTTGTTAGAGCTGGTCGACGACATTGACCATGTTCGCTTGTGTTTCTGTACTTTGCCAGAACGTGAGTCAACACTGGCCTTGGAGGCAATGCTCTGTCGCTTCCTCTTGCTGTCCTTGACGCCGCTCTCAGCCTGCGCAATCTGTTGCTTCACCTTATCAATCGACTTCTTGATGTGGGCCACATCATTGGAGAGCTTGCGCTCGGCACCATGATCTCGAAATAGCTTAACCTTGCAGTAGCAGACTTCAGGCTTGACGTCGCTGCTAATGTCGACGCCATCTCCTGCCGACAGCTGGGTGGTCTTGGCGCAAAGCCGTACAGGGATACCCTTGACACCTTTCGAGTGACTAAAATCGGTGGACAAGAAGTTGAATCGGACCGCAATGTTGACTTCGGGACCACCAGCGGTTCCCGGGGTCCAGGTGACGCAGAAGCCGTCAAAGGAAGAAGATTCAACTTCGATGCGGGTTCTCTTCTCGTCCCCTTCAGCTGGCTGGCTGGCTTCGACGTATTCAACTGCTTGGAGCTTACCACCGCGCTGATGAGCTTCATTGGTGCCTCGACCTTCCTTCCAAAGGCCCCAGCAAACGTTGGGCTTGGAGCGCTGCTCCTCATCTTCGAACGAAACGCGGACAAATGTTCGGTATCGAGTTCCGGGGCGAACTGGCACAGTACCTTGTGTATCGGCAACCAAGAGAGAATAGGCCTGTCCCTTGTTTAGATACGTAATGGGAATTTCGTCAGCTTGTTTCACCATGGCCGTAGCAGCGTTGAGGGTCGAATGATATCTGAATTTTTCGGCGGACGACGGTAGGGGAAGGCTCATGGCGGCAGCGTTGATGGCTAGTTGACTCTTCAAGCCGATCAGGCGGGGGTCGGGTTCTTCGGAGCCCATCGGCGAGGGATCTTGTTCCATGGTTTCGTAGCCAGTGTCGTGTTGGACAAAATTCGCCGGCGCAAAGTGCTGACCTGGGACTTGTAGATATGGCTGGAATGGAGGGATCTGCTGGCTGATCTGCTGGTTGGGAACAGGATGAAAAGCCGAAGGGTCCATGACGGCGCCGGACTGCATGGCCTCGAGAGATGCCGGCGCGCCAAAAGGCGTTGTGACGCCCTGGAGCATGGCCATGGTTGGTGTGTGCAGATCGCCGGCCTGGGATTGATACAGCGGCGGTGGCCCATGTATGCCTGGAGTGAACAACCCGGTGTTGCCATGACCAAAGGCGGTGAAGGCAAACGAGTTGGGATCCAGGAGTGAAGGCGTGAAGCGCCAGGGATCGTTGTTCGCTCTGGGTGTCGGGTCCTGGTCATGGAACTCTGGGCGGATGCTGGCATTGTCAGGGTGGAGGAACCATCAGTCGGAGGTGAGGCAACATACCTGGGAGCTGGGGGGGCAGTCGTGGTTAAATCTGGGGCGCCAACGGTCTGAGAGAGACCTGGTGAGCCGCCCTCGGTGGTGGCGCCTATTTGGGGGAACTGCTGGCGAAAGTTGGCGAGCAGCTCGTCATCGGGCTTTTGGGCGCTGGTTCTGAAAAGGGTCAGCTAGAGTAAGACTTGGGGGCGAGGTGGCGAGGAAGCAAACTACCTTTGGCTGAACATGATGGCGGTGACGACGACGTAAAGGGCAGTGCGGTGTGTCGTCAGGTCTTGGGGCCGTGAGGGCAGACTCTTCTGTAACCGCGCCGGGGGTCGTGATGTGCTGGGTGTCTGATGTGAGGGGAGAGTCGAGGTTCGAGGGCGAGATGCGCTATCAGGGCACGATGGCCGCAGCGAACCGCTGCATAGATGGCGGCGGCAAGGTGTTGAGGTGTACAAAGTACAGGTGCGGAGAGACGAGAGGATGAGTCGAGCTTCGCTGCTGTGTTCGTATCGCAAGGCACTGGAATACGAAGATCGGTAGGGTAACAGTTAGAGGTGCGTTTGCAGGTATGGAGACCAGCGCTGGGGTGAGTTGCGGTAATGACGAGGGACTGAGAAGAGGAGGTTAGAAATGAATGACCAATGCCGACGAAAGGATGACAGTATGTATGTGTGTGTGTGTGTGTATGTATCTGAGAATGCGGAGGAGAAATTGGGGTGGGAAGAGGAGAAGGGTGGTTGTTTGAGAAGTGCGGTCGGCGATGGGATGGGGGAGTATATGAATTGCCGGGGGAGGGAGAGACAAGACGGGAGAAGGAGTTGAAGTTGACTGCACTGCAGCGGGTGGTAGTTGGAGGTAGTGGGTTGCGGCGTAGGTTAGTAGGTACCTATTAGTTAGTGGTGGGGGCCAGTCGGTACAACGGACGGGTTACAGCAGTGGCTCAGTGGCTCGCAGCGGTCACGGCAGTGGCACCCGCTAGGGGTGGACGCTGGGTACTACAGGTAGTCTGCTTGCTGCGAGAAGCTGTGAGCGGCGCGGGGGGGGTAAAAAGGGAAAAGGAAACCATCCAAAGTTTGCACAAGATTTCAGGGTAATTTTTGCACCATTTATTGACTTGCCTTCCCCGTTGAGCAATGCTGTCCTCTGGCACGCGCACGCCCAGCAAAACAGAGTTCTCCGACTTCAACGTCCAGGCACCACAACACAGCCAAAGAAAAAAAAAAAAAGGTCGCTCGCATAGCGAGAGAGGAGCCCAAGGTTCGAGAACCCCCAGATTTATGGGCCCCGGTCTTTTAGCGTGCGTGGGCACCTGGGTCCGCCGCCTCGCACCACTGACGACTGTGCGGTGCCACTACAGCCACGCCCTCGGTCGGCCCTTGCTCATCCGGCTAATCAACACCACAGGCTCGCTGGACTGGAGCAGGCACGACAAGGGGGAAACAGAAATAGGCGGGGGGAGAACGAAGGGGAAAAAAATAACAGGTAGGTACATAAGGGAGGGAGTAGTCTGGGTGTGAGGGGATTGGTGAGATGTTCGACAAAGTAAAAGACGACGACGTACCTGTGGCTAGTGTGGTTGAAGAAGAAGAAAACTGTCAGGTCAAGCCACAACAGAAGGTGCCTGGTGCAGTGTCTATTTGTACCCAAGTAATATAATACCGCTGAAAGAAGGTTACGCCATCGTCGCCACTGTGAGTCGGCGGCTCGCTGTGTCGGCCTTGGTCCTGGCGAGGCGGCGGCCACAAGAGGTCGAGGTGTGCGCCACAGTCTTGGTGATGGACGGCAATTCAAACGTGGCTGATGGTACCAGGACAGCAGGACAGCACGCCGTATATGTAATAGTTGCTACTTTTTGCAGACACAAGACTGGCTTGATAAGCAAACGAGGAGTAAACTACCTACTAACTAATAGTCGAGAAGTGAAAATAAAGACGGCCTCCCACCCGACCTGTGCCCACCGACCTACAGCATCGGATGGGCCATGGCATGCCTAGGGTGACGATTGGTGGGCATCGGCGGCGTTGGGCTGCGTGGGGCCTTGCCCTTCTCCCCAGAGGTGCGGTTTATCTTGGTGATGCAAAGCATACCTCGACCTGCAGAGTAAAGATGGGCATCTGACAGTGCTAGTAAAGAAAGCCAAGCATCTTGGCTTGGGCGCCTGCCAAAGATCCTTGATGAGCTGTGCGACTTTGTCTAGTGCGCTGTACGTGTGGTGTTATGGTCACAGCCGAGCTCGACAATTAGGATAATTCAGAGACTGGCAAGTGCTCAAATCTCTCAAATCTACTCCGTATAAACATATGCAGATGTATGTATGTGCCGCCACCTCCAGCGGAAACAGGGGGGTGGAATGCCACGCTTGTTCGGCGGGACATGGCGGGAACCAGCGGAAAGCCAAAACTGTCTGACTTTGTGCTAGACAACGTTTACCGCCATATTCAATCCCTCGACTTGCGCTCGACAACTCGCAATCTATCTTCTATAATGCTTTGATCCTGTCCGTCGCATCGGCCAGCAATCAAGTCATGTCGCATATCCAAAATCCGTTCACTAATCGACAGCGGAGTTGTCAGCCACTCCGCGCCGCGATGTGTTCGCTGTCGTCGTCTGGCGTGGCGTGCCCCGTATTTTCGGGGTGTAGGGGTCTTTTTTTGTTCTTTGCCTTTTTTACTCGTCATCTTCCCTCGAATCCATTTTGCCTAAACAAAAACAACTTTACGGTATTTTTTTTAGCGGGTTTCTCGTTTGCTGCGTCGAGTGGTGCCTGAACGAGTCAAAAACGGTAAAAAAGGGCACCTGGCTTGCTGGCAGATGGGGCAGAGGTCAAGCCACATGTCGTCATATTTACCCATTTTTCCACACTTGTTCGAAAGGGACCGCGAGAATGTCAACAACTACGAAATCGAATGAATCAGTTATTCTACGACTTCGATAAAACTGCCGAGACGGGACCGATACGGCAAAGCGAGGTCGAGCAAGGGAAAACGAGGCAAAAAAAAAAAAAACAGCCAGCAGACTTGTGCGTTCTAGGTCTCACTGCGTGATGGCTTTCAGCTACCCTCCGAAATGCTTGGCCTCGCTGCTTGTTTGCTACCGGAGCCGGCTGCGGTTTCCGGCAGCCATGTCGGCCGATCTTTCTTTAATTTGGGGTATATTGTATTGACAATGACCGTCATGCAGCCCCGTCGTTGGTAGGCTTTGCCACAGGGCGGCGAGTAACTCCCAGCATGCATCGGACCTCTTTTTGTTCTCCCCTCATTCGGTACAGAAAGATTTTCCCCTACCGCTATTCAAAAGTAAACGCCCAGTCCTAAATGCATCAGACGCCAATCCCAAAGTGACATCGCGGGCGGTGCCTTGAACCCCTCAAAAGGAGAAAAAGGAAAAAAGAAAAGAAAAAAGGTGAGCCCATCGTAACGTGGACCCCGCACAAGCCCGTGTGGCGGTGCTTGGCACCAACGTTGACTTATTCATACCGCACGCGGCTAACTACTGCGTTGGCGCTGTGTCATTGGCCAGCCACCGTCATTAGCCTCGCTGCCAGCCCGCTAATGTGTCGTCATAAGTGCTTGGGCCCTGCAAAGAGAAAACGCATGTCTCTGATCGGATGTGGTGGTGCCTCTGGTCCTCCCTCATCTGTTCGGCGAGATCGCGATTGCCAACCCCGATGCGACGAGCCTTAAAATAAGCAAGCTGCGAGTGTTTCTCTGTTGTGATCTGTGTTAGCTGTCGTGCGTCACAACGCATGAGGTCCAGACTCCCGCGCCCTCTAGCCACACTTTTCTGCCACACACACGTACCACTTCTCTGCTTCCAGAATTTCTCGCGGCGTCAAATCACGTACAGCATTTTCTAGTAGAAAGCCACACGTGGAGGCGGGAGGTCCCCGCGCACCGCCACATGTATGTGTTATTGTATGCCACACACTACGTAATAAGTGGTGTCCTGTCTTGATAAATTTTGGCTTGTGTGTGGCTTGACCTCCACAGCTTTCAAAGCAACTACGTCATCGCCTTCCGAGTCAGGAAGATTCTTTTGGGCCCGTGCCGGGGCCGCCGCCCGCACGGAGCATGCCTCCCGGACCGGCATTATTGAACTTCTGCGTCGGCAGATTTGTGACGTTATCACTTACATTCCTCGATGCGTTTTGTAATGCTTATTCGTCGCCAATCTCTATCTCCGAGAAATGGCGTCACGGACAAAGGACGGCTGAAATGATTAAGGTTCGCTGGTGAAACGGCTACCGCGACCACTAATAAGTGCTTCGACCGAAAACATGGGGAAAGAAAAGTTGCCGATTGTGAGCTTGGTTCCCCATGGCGGTGTGGGTGTCACCGACAAAGCTTTCAAGCCGTCAAAGAGGTAATTATTAAAAATGAACATGACAGATGTACTTATTGTTTGTGACGGGGCCATATTACTCGCTGGCGTATATACCAGAGAATTAATTACCTACACCAACTCTGGTCCGTCATGCAGCTTACCCTCGCAGACAGCCACTAATAATAACGCGGCGCCTCTCAGCACCCATCAAGAAAAGCCAAGTTGCCCAGTTCGCGGCTCCCGCTGTATGATCCAACGGCTACCGCCTGTGGCTAAGCTCTGCTAGCAGACAACGCCAGACAGACAGCCGTTGGACATGTTTACAGCCTATTCGATTTGCAAAGGTCAACCAGCTACAGCCAAGCCAACGTGGGCATATTTACTACGTATGCCTGTTTGTGTGATGTGGTGCTTGCCCGATGGCACCCCCACGCGCGGCCTAGATTTCTTCTCCGGGCCAGCCAGCGTTGGACTTTATGATCGGCGGCCCAGTCTGCGTACCAAGAAGCCTTTTTGTACACGCCCCAGCCCGTGATATGTGATATGCAGGCATGCATCCTTGTGCAATATCTCATGTCGGAGAACAAGCCACATCCACTGTGGCGGGGCTGTCAGATGGGAAGCCTGCTGCCATCACAATGATCATGTGGCGGTACAATGTGGCTGGACATCCTTTCATCACGGAGCTATGGCTCCGCCTCTCCTCAAATTTATCTCCAAAACTCCACGCGCGTTTTATCTTCCTCCTCGTCCTCCTATCCTATCCACTCATTAATTTCACTTCAAATCCCAACCAACATCGGCAAGCCGTGTGGCACGAAACCAAGCCTCACAACTTTCGGCGAATCCGCCCACAGTACTAACAGAAGCCTAGTGCCCTCGACTTCAACCCCTTCTCTACCCGTTTTCCTTTGAGTCTGATTTCGCCAAGAACGTGGCGTGAGCTTGTTTGACCCCCTCCCGAACATCCCAGACCAGTTTACCATCAGAGATCACCATCATGGCAAAGGCCGATGCAATCAGGAACGGAAAACAGAGGTCGTAGGACACCGAGACCGAGACGCTTGCCTAGCTTACCCTCTTTGCTGGCCTACGTACACCTCTTCCGGGTTACGCTGATAATAAGCATGCAAGTTGACAAGCTAAGACCAACAACAGCCAGCCAACGCAACGGTCCCTCGACCGGTTCTTCGACCGGCTTGCGCGCTTGCCAGACCCAGTAGTTGGCGTCGAGCTACGTTGCATAATAAAAAAGTAATCCGTCGCTGATCCGATCCACACTCAAGACGACGACGGGCACGCGCATGCGAGGTAGCAAAATGATCGATGGCCCGTGATTGGTTCTCGTCGACCCAACCCAAGCCCTTGCTGGCGAGAGACTCGCAGCTTTCCACGTGTCGGGGCAGCAGTCAACATCCGCCTATAGCCTGACGGTGTGACGCGAGGCGCACAGGAGGGCTTCACAGGCCTCGTCGTCGAGCCGTTCTTGATTCGATGCGCACGCAATGGGCTGCGAACCACTCGCCTGCCTTGCTCGTCCCACCTCTGCCCTCGTCTTCACCAGCGCAGCGGAGCTCCATGGCGGCTGCAGCCGAGTGTGCACCGTGCCCCGTGCGAGCCTCAGAATCTGCGGTTGTGGCGGCGGGCTACTGTCGGGCCTAGCTTCCCTATCCGTCTTGGCTTGTTTTCGCTTCTGTTGATCATATCCCGGCAAGCCGTTACTATTTAGGCTGGTGGCCCTGGTAGCTAGGTTCGAGTCGCTGCGCGATATCTTGGAAAGGACGGCGACGGACGACGCTGCAAGCCAGATCGGGCGCTTGAAGAGCGAGTCTCCTCCATGTGGTTGTGGTAAGACTGCAACATGAGAGTGGCTGAGAGAAGCGATCATGCCGATACTGAGTCATACAGGATGATGCTGAAAAATGTGATTCATTGCATTTGGAGCTATAGAAAAGACTTCAACAAAAAGCAACAAACGCCGACCAATATGCAAATGAAACCGTAACTGACACCTCTATGAAAGGTTACCTTTTTACTGCATTCGATTCCATCATAGGAACTCGGGACGGGGCCACGGCGACAGGGAGTCCCTTTTCCAGCGCCAGCTGGCCGTTGCTGCTCGAGTATTCGTCCTGCTTTGCCTGATACTCGGCGCGCGAGGCCTCCATGGCATCCCGCTGCTCCCTGAGCTGTCGGATGACGCGGCTGCGGGCACGGATGGCGGCGCCGTACCGCCAAAAAACGAAAGGCACGGGAATCATGCCGACGGCGAGTAAGCCGCAGATTGTGCCGGCCCAGCGTGGATCGAGGTCCTGGTACATGCGGGTGCCGGCGAGCGGAAGCGTGGCGCCAAAGAGGCTGCGGATGACGGCGTTGCTGGCCAGGGCGCTCGCGGCGTGGATGCCGTACGCGCCAGCCAGGTAGTTGGATGAGTAGATGAAGCTGAGCGTGTTGCCGAAGCCGAACGGCACGCCGAACAGCAGGGGTACCACCCAGTGGATTCTGGCGGGCAAGCAGGTCCACGCGAAGCCCAACTGGCCGACGGGGGTCAGTAAGGCGCCGGCGACCATGAGCAGGGCGGCGGCTTCGGGGGGCGGCTTGCCGGTCAGGGGGTCCGGCGGTCGCGCATGGATGATGCGGCGTGCCAAAGGCTCGGCAGCGATGGCGAGCACGATGCCAACGCCGATTCCTAGGTACGACATTCCGGCGAAGCCTGCGGTCCAGCCGCGGTGCTGGGCGAACACTGCGGGATAGGCAACGAAGCACAAGTACAGGATGCCGTAGATGAGGGCGTTCCAGACGTTGATGAACCAGACGATTGGTTCTGTGAAGAACAGGACCAGGGGGCGCTTCATGTGGGTGGTAAAGAGACTCCAGGAGACTCCCGTGTCGTCGTACCGGCACCACCAGCGGTCGTCGCCCGTTTCCTTGCGCATTTTCGCGGCGCGCTGGCGCAGGATGCGCGGGGCGTAGGTCTCGTGGACGGTCAACATCGTGGAGAAGGCAACGCCGGCGAGGATGAGGACGATCCAGTTGGTCCAGCGCCAGCCGAGGTATTCGTAGACGAGGCCGCCAATGAGGGGGCCGAGGACAGGGCCGTTGAAGGGGCCAAGGCTGAAGAGCGACATGCCCATGGCGAGGCGGTCGGGCTTGGAGACGTCGACGACGGTACCGGGGCCGTTGGAGATGAGGGCGGCACCAAAGATGGCGCTGTTGCATGGTGTTAGCCTCGCCGCGCTGTTCTGGTGTATATAGGGGGGGCGGGGTGGGTAAGTCAGTTGCGGCTGCTGGGCTTGCGTACCTGATGAAGCGGTTGACGAGGATGGTGGTCAGGCACTGGGCGACGCCGCAGGGGATGATGAAGGCGGCCCAGAGGGCCAGGCCGACGAGGTAGACGACGCGACGGCCGAGCAGCTCGCTCAGGGGGGCGACGAAGAGGCTGCCGAGGGCGAGGCCGAGCAGGTAGGTGCTGAGTCCGAGGGTCGCGTGGGTGCGGGAGACGTGGAACTCGTCGATGAGGGCGGGCAGGGCGCCGGTGTAGCTGGTGCTGAAGAGGACGACGACCCAGGCGGAGAAGGAGACGGTGACGATGGCCCACATGCGGTACCAGGAGGGCCAGTTTTGAGGGTCGGAGGGGTCACCGGGCCGGAAGAGGACTTCGAACTCGGGCGGGCGGCGAAGGGTGGTGATGGTGGGCGAGGGGCCGGGTGGTTTGGCCGGGTCGGACATGGCGGCTGTAACTGGTGTCTGGTGTCTGCCTTGAGGTTGGGTCGGGGTAGCTACTGGTATAGGTAGGACTGGGAGTCAACGGGAGGATTTGAAGCAATCATCACCATAAGGTCCGGACAATCAGGGGAGAGAGAGCCGGTGTTGATGTTGGTCTAGGCGTTGGTGTTGATGTTGATGTTGATGCTGGTATCTAGGTGAGATGGACTGGCAATCGGGTGGATCGGCTCTTGTGTATCTTGGTAGTGTCAATGGGAGATGGGAGATGGGAGATGCCGTGTTTTGAAATTGGAAGTGACATGGATATATAATATATATGGGAAATGGGAGTGACATTGAGCAGGCTGGGATTGAGCACGCTTCCGCGAGACGAGCTAGGGGGGGGGGCAGGCAAGGAGGCTGATACATGCATACAACACATACATGATCAGCGCAATGCAAGAGTACATGCAGCAGGGTATTGGGAAGACGGGTTGCCGGATGGAATATACGTGGTAATTGGAGATAAAAAAGGGAACGAGAGCATGTCGCTGTTCTGAGCGAATGCTTTGGAATGTCACTACCGCGTCTGGGTGCGTGCGGGGAGAGGTTGTTGCTGGACGAGGTGGTGGCTTTCCGGCAGGTAACTTTTCGGCAGATAATTTCTCGGCAAGTAACTTGGGGTTATCAGTGCAAAAATGCAGCAACTCGGACGGCAAAAAAGTCTTTGATGGATGAGACATTGTGGCCCGGAAGAGGAATGGCCATTGTCTCGGTGACCATCGCGCGTCTGCTGCGTTGCCCCGCCATTTGGCTGCTGATGATTGATGATGCTAAGTCGGGGGCTGAAGCATTCAGTATTTCGTTCTATACAAACTGTAAACTGTAGTTGAATTGTCCATGTCATGGCATGTTGTGATATGGTGCAAGACGATGCTGACGTTGTTTTGTGGCTTGTGGCTCGTGGTATGGTTTGTGGCTTGAAGCATCGTGGCGCTGGCTACGTATCTTATCTATAGATTCGTAGATTACGGAGTACAGTCTCCGTAGATTAATTTAGACTACGGGGAAATTCACCGACGGGTAACCCAGCTTGCAGCTCCCGTCCGATCCGGCCATCCACAACATAACTCCCAGTTGACCATCTCAGAGAAGATCCATGTTCGTATTTGGCGGTACGGAGTACTATTCATTCACATTGCACGAGTCTAGCCAACTAGCTAACTAGCGCCCTGGCCTCATGCAGCCATATACATACATGTCTTGTACACGGCCAAGCACAGGCCCCCCCTTTCCTTTTTGTCTGTCTCGCACTGCATCAAGCAAGAAAAAACACCAGCCGAAACCCGTCCCTTCCCGCCCCTAGATCTGAACCACGAGCGCCTCGCCGTCCACGCCGTCCATCCTCGGTCCTACCACCGCCGCGTTGACCAGCCTCGTCGTCGCCAAGCCCGCCCCGAACCCGAACCACCTCTCCAACGGCCTCCCCAGATGCCCGACCACGAACCACCAGACCAGCAGCACCGCGCACCACCACACTCCTCCTCCTCCTCCTCCTCCTCCTCCTCCTCCTCCTCCCCCTCCGCCGCCGCCGCCGCCGCCGCCGCCGTCGCCGCCACTCTCGACCTCGTCGTGCGCCGCCTGGAACCGGTCGTGCCGCACCGTCGCCTCCCCGCGGCCGGCATGCACGTGTCCGCAGACGAGCAGCC
>MWMN01000048.1:139641-170846 GCA_002968875.1 Cordyceps cicadae | reverse complement strand
TCGCGCCGCCGCCGCCGCTGCCGCTGCCACCCGGGGAGTGGTGGTGCTGGAAGGCCCAGCGGCCGAACGCGGGCGTTAGCGGGGAGCCGTAGACGGTGAGGACGCGGCCGCCGTGGAGGGTGAGCGTGGCGGCGGCACCGTCGAGGTAGGTGATGCCCGCGGCGGCCCAGTCTGGCAGCGGGTCGTCATCGTCGTCGTCGTTGTCGTCGCGAGAAGGGCGGCGGCGGCGGCGAGGAGGGGCGAAGCGCGCGAGAAAGGCGGCGTCGAGGCAGAGGTCGTGGTTGCCGGCGATGACGACCTTGTGCGGGTGGGGGAGGGAGGCGAGCCAGGCGACTTGGGCGCGGAGCTCGGCGCGGGTGCCGCGGACGGTGAGGTTGCCGGCGTGCAGGAGGAGGTCGCCGTCGGGGACGGGGGGTTGGGTGTTGTGCGTGTCGGAGATGCAGACGACGGAGAGGGGGGTGGTAGAGGAGGAGGAGGAGGAGGAAGGGGAAGACGAAGAGGTGGTGGTGGTGAGGGGAACAGCCGTTGCTCGGTAGGGGTAGAGGAGACGCGCGAGGAAGAGCGTTGGGGACTGGCGGAAGAGGTGCCACGCCGAGGGCCGGGGAGGATGAAGGGAGGGGATAGAAGGTCGGTCGTCAGCCGGCCGGTCGTCAGCCGAGGCCATGAGGAGGGTTGGGCGGGTATTTTTGGCGGTAGTAGTTGTGGTCGTGGTGATGGTGGTCGTGGTCGTGATGGTTATTTGGAAGCTATCGTGATGGTGTAGAAAGGCCTTGATGCCTCGATGCCTGTCTCTATAAAGAGCTGGACTCTCGCGTAGGCATCATCGAGCCCAGCCGCGGTCGGCTGTCCGCAGCAAGTAGAGTGAGGCGCGGATCTCTGTTTCGCGCCGGCATCATGCACGTAGCCGCCGGGACAAGGAAGCAAGCAGCCGAGCTGGTAGCCGACGGGAAGACTGCCACAAATGAGCTTTACAGCTCGGCCGGCACCTTGTCTGCCGATGGATTTGAAGTCAAGATCCGAGCTGAACATGCACCGTAACCCAGATCGTCCCTCGGCAGTAACAGATGGCGGATCGTGTGCCGGTCTCGGGCCGAAGCTGCTGTGCGCCCCCCAGAACTTCTATGTTTGGTACCAACAAAGAACCGCTCACTGTCTTGATTGCTTTGATGCGTACGACTGACTTCCCAGTAATCGTCTCGGATGCAACATTGCCCGTCTGCCCATATCCACTTATATGCAATGCATCTTGGAGGCCTTCTGTGTGACATTGGCGCAGCTGAAGATGCACTGCGTACTGGTACAGAACGATACAGAGGCCCGGATCTGTCCCCCAATAATACATTAATACATATGCACGTCTCACCGCCGTTATCGGCTGCCCAAGCATACAGTTGTCGTTTGCCCATGTACAAGCACAAGACAAGTCGCAGCTACCATCAACCCGTGGCATAAAGTCAGGCAGCCAGCCGTCGACAAGAACCAAGCTGATTGATGTAGGAAATTACCCTCTGCATTCATCATGGAAGCGAGAAATATCCCCAACGAGGATCCTCCGACGGCCGTCTGCTCCCACCGCCCCTATGGCACTCGCACTGTGCCCATGAGAGTGCTCTGCCTAGGCCTCGGCCGGACAGGGACGCAATGTATGTCCATCCAAGGAATACCCTCTCCGACATGTCTTCCCAGCGCATCTTCCATCTTCCAAATCCCATCTCTGCTAACCTCAGTCTGCCCCCCCAAGCCCTGCGCGATCAGCTCGTCACCCTCAGCTTCAACCACACCTACCACACCTTTGACGCCGTCCACCGCGATCCCTACGACTGCAAGCTGTGGATGGACCTCCTCGTCGCCAAATACGATCACGGCCTGAAGCCCTCGCGCGCCGACTTCGACAAACTGCTCGGACACTGCCAGGCCCTCATCGACATGCCCGCCGCCGCCTTTGCCGAGGAGCTCATCGAGTACTAGCCGGACGCCAAGGTCATCCTGACCGTCCGCGACCCGGACGCGTGGGCGAGGTAAGCCCCTACCCAAACCCCCCCTCCCCCTCCCGTCCTCCATGACCTGTCACGCTCGCCCGCTCGCTCTACTGCTGAAAACCGCCGCGGCCCAGATCACACCAGAGCTTCCCTCGTCAAGGCCCGCAACGGCATCCCGCGCCTGCGCCGCCAGCCACGAGCTCGTCCGCTCCCCTCGTGCCCGCCGACCGCCTCCTCAAAAGTACCGCATCGGCGACGGGCTGGGCGCCGCCGCCGCCGCCGCCGCCGCCGCCGCTCTGCGCGTTCCTCCGGGTGCGAAGCTGCCGCCCCGAGGCAGCGGCCAGGACGGCCGTCCCGCTCGATCAACGACGCCCGAGGCCTGGATGCGCCCGCCACGAGAACCGGGCTTGCGCGGCATGGCTGAGGGTCCCAGCTCCGGTCGCGTGCTGGACCTGGCGGGCCTACGCGGCGCTCGCCTGGCTGGGTCGTGTTCGCGGATGCGCGCCAGGCTGGGATGAACTGGGCAGGTGGGAGGAAAGGCGGGTATAATAAAGGGGTCTACGAGGGAGGAAGGATTACCAAGGACTCGGGCGGCGAGACGAGACGTGGTTCCTTGGTACTGGAGTGTAGCTATCACGCAGGACAACACAAGTTGTATCACATCACAAGTCATTGCTTAAGGGTCATGGCATGGTTGTAAAATGACTGATTCACTCACCATGTAAGCAATGCATTGCGTTATCGGCATATTGCATGGACATATACACATGTCATGTTGGAGCTTATTGTTGTTCTAGGTTGGCATTGTGCATAAAACAACATAAAACGCGAGTCAGCACTAGACAAAAGTCAAAAATGCTGATTAACGCTAGTGCATTGAATTATGAAGCATGCTATCAAGTTATGAATATTGAGTTATCCACCCTAGCTGTCTCGACCACAGTGACGAATGACGGTGCATAAAAACGACTGGCCGAGACTTGGCCAGTCTACCAGCACCAATTTCTATTATTGCTTTTGTTGTTGTTATTGTTATTGTACGAATCTTATTTATATTTATCTTCTTGTATTTGCTTATAACTAGTGCTTGTACATTTCGAAATGCTAATACATTATTTCATTAAAAAGCAGGCCAACAAACTTGACCTCCCTCCCCTGCACACACACAAAAGAAACACACAATATGAATCTCGCAACTCCTTTCCCCCGAAAACGCCACGGTCCGCTCAAGCCGGCTCTTCGATATCTAAGCTAGGCTTTTTCTTGCGCGGAAATGCGAAAAATGATGCTGATATTGGCTCTTGTTCCTCACTATGCGGGATAACACTAAAATGCCATGAGACGACAAAGGGAAAAATATACCAACACTACACAACCTAATAAAATACTCTTCTTTTCAAACTGCCCAGACCAGTCAAGCGTGACCTCAATCAAGGCCTCTAAATTGCCGACATGGGATGCACACTGAATCGCGACATGCGTCTCGCCCGCGCGTTAAAGTCAAACGACATGGTGCTCGTCACGTCCAGGTTCGCCGTGAGCTCGCCCGCCACTGTCGCGTCGTGGATGACCGGCAGCCGCGACATGCGCCGTCTCTCCGACGCCGCCGGCTTTCCCATCACACACGTCGTCTCGTCGTCTTCAACTGCCGCCGCCGCCGCTGCCGTCATGGCGCTCGACGTCGCAGCCATCGGCGGCAGGCCGAGCCGTCCGCGCAGCCGTCGGATCTTTCCCACCAGCTTGGCCTGGCCCGGGAAGAACGGCAGCGCGCTCTCGTACGCCCGCAGCGCCGCCGCCTCGTCGCCGCTCTCCTTGTGCTGCCGCGCCGCGAGAAGGTGTCGCAGGCCCTCCGACCGCACGTCCTCGCGGCGCTCGTCCGCCTCGATGCGACGCTCCAGCGCCTCCAGCCTCCTCTGCATGGTCGCTGCAGCGTCCGGCCCGGTCGACTTGGCCGCTGGTGGTGGAGGTGGCGGCGGCGGCATGGCGGACGCTGCTGCTGCCGCCTGCTGCTCGGCGGCCATGCGCGCCGCAAGCACCTCGGCCACCTTCTTCTCCACCATGGCCTCGATCTGCGCCGCCGACAGTGTGATGGTTCCTTGGCTGCCGAGGCTGCCGTGGTGGCTACCCGTTGGCGCAGCTAGCGAAGATGGCAGCAACGATGGGCGAGCCAGCTTGGAGGGCCGGGTGGTGACCGCTTCATGCTCCGAGGCACGTTTCGCAGGACTGGACCTGCGAATTCCCGACGTGGCCAGCGAAGAGCGAGACGTCGGAATCGGCTTGAGCTCATCCGTGTATACGTTAAACGCCTTGACCGGGCGCGCCGCCGCTGCCGCCGCCGCCGCCGCCGCGTTGCCACTCTGAACGTTGTGCGCGTTGGCTAGCGGCTGCAGCGGCTGACGCTTACCACCGGCTCCGTACGCCGAGGCGACACTAGACTTGGGGAACTGTTTGTAGACGACCTCGTTCTCAATCTCGCGGACCTCGATCCGTTTCGCGCGTGAGCTCACGTTCAGGCTGCTGAGCGTGTCGAGGTGGTAAGAACGCAGCGGGGACAGGTTAAGAATCATGACCGTGATGCCGTCGTTCTGGCCCAGCGACAGGATGCGCGTCATCTTGGACTCGCGGTACGGCACGCGCCGGTCTCCACGCGAGATGGCGTCGATGCACTGGCTCAGCACGAACAGGCTCTTGTTGATCGCCGCCGACTCGACCAGCCGCTCCTTGCCGTTGTCCGTGCGCCGGTTGTCCTCGGAGCCCGCCAGGTCAATCGCCGACGCGGTGCTCTCACGCACGCAGTCCGGGCTGGACTGCGTCACCTTGACGCGCAGGATCGCGTGGCTGCGGCTGCTGTGCGCGTTGAGCTTGGTCGCCGCCGTCACCCGGTTGTTGTTGGCCTCGATGTACAGCTTCTCAAAGTTGCGCAGGTCGTCACAGCGCCGCTCCGTCAACCCGCAGACCACGGTGCGGCCGCCAGCCTCGGCCCGTAGCGGCAGTCCCATCGGCGTTCGCTGCTCGGGCGGCTCCAGCAGGTCAAAGACCTTGTCGTTGTAGATTTCGTAGTAGGATAGCGCCACGGTCACGCTCGTATCGCCATCCGAGTCCTTGGCAATCTTCTTGCCGCGTCGGAAGACGCCACTCAGCAGCCGAGGGATGACGCCGCGATCGGCCAGCTTCAGACCGCCGCGCATCGTGTGTGTCTTGCCCGTGCCGGTGACGCCGTAGGCAAAAAGGGTGACGTCGAGTCCTTGGAAGAGCGACTTGAGGAGCGGTTGTACTGTGAAGTTGTTGAGTACACGACCATTCCTTCGTCCCGGATAAGCTTTCCCTTACCTTCCGAGTTGTAGAGGGTCTCCTGCGAGGTCGACTGGTCGTAGACGCTGTTGAAGGCAAACGAAAAGTCCTCGGCGCCATTTTTAGGGCTGGGGATCTTGACAATGGTGTTCGGCTTTCCCTCCTCAGCAGTGTCTGCACGAACGATGATGTCCTTTTCGTGCTCGCCGTCTAGCAGCGGACGAATTCGGGCGACCACTCGTACAGACATGATTGTTTGTATATCATATAACCAAGCAAGTGAGCTCGCAATTATATCACCGCTCGGTATTTTCGACCGTTATATCTCGCCTTGAATGAAAGTTCGACCTCGTAACTATTAATACATTCGTGACCGACCTCGGACACCGTATTTTGCTGTGATTTTCATGTATACCCACGCGACCTCTCGTTTGTCTGTGCGAGTGTGGTACAGGCTTGGTGGTGGACAGCTGTTGTTGTCCGGGCAACCACACGTGAAGCTGCCAAGCCACTCATCGGGCCGTCTGAACCGCCGGCCCGCCTGCAAACGATTGAACCGCCCAATTTTAGCTAGGGTATTTCCGGGAAGCTTCGCTAACTCCCGCGCTCGCTACAAACACCGATAACATCAATCCCCTCGCACCTCATCGCGATCAACTTTCCCTCCTCTCTCGTCAACTGCATCGCATCGACTGCAGGAATGATGAGGGGGCACACCTCATTGGTGCGGCCCATGCGCGGCCTGCGCATCCCCCAGCCCTCCTACGTCTGCAGACAATGCAGAGCCATCCAGATCAGCGCCGCCCCGAGTACGGAAGCTCCGAGAGGCAGCGTCGGCGCCGGCGGGGATGTGTTCGGCACGCCCATTGACCCCTCGCGAGACATGGCCGGTACAGTGTTGCCCAATCGGTCAGGATAAGAGTGTTCCACATGCTGACTGGAATTGACAGACGCACGATTCGAGGTCCTCGGCTCACCTTACTCCATGCTCTCGGTGACCTTGTCGCCCTCCCAGCGCCTATACACTAGACGAGGCACGCTCGTTGCGTTCGCAGGCAATCCCGAAGATGTATGCCCGCCATCGACAACTCAAACTCACTATTATCCTTTTTCTCACACAATTTCCAGGCCCAATCCACACTCTCCGTTCTCAACCCCCTCACCCGCGCCCCTCTCGGCGTCCCGTTCCTCTACCAGCGCATATCCGCCGCCTCGCCCGTCACGGCGCTCATCTCGACCAAGTCCCCGACGACGACCTTCTCCGTCATCCGCCTCGACGGCACGACTGACTGGATGGTCACGCAGCGCAACGCGCTCCTCGCCTGGACCGGCCACACGCTGTCGCCGTCGCCCCGCATGCAAACCGGCCTCTCGCTCGCGCACTGGGGCAGCACCTTCCTGACCGGTCGCGGCCTCGCCGCCGTGTCCGCGCCCGGCCAGGTGTACCAGCTGACACTGGGCGAGGGCGAGGCCTTCGTCGCACACCCGGGCAGCGTCGTCGCGTACGCGGTGTCGCGGCACGCGCCGCGGCCGTTCCGCTTCAAGAGCTCGAGCTTCCGCTTGCAGGTGCCGTCGGTGGCGCGCTTCCTGCCGGAGCTGACGTTCGTCAAGACGGTGCGCGAGTCAGCCGCGTACAAGTTCGTCGGCCGGGTGCTGTTCGGGCTGCGCACCATGGCGCGGCGCACCATCTGGGGCGACCGGCTGTTCCTGCAGTTCCGCGGGCCGACGACGATCCTCATGTCGAGCCGCGGCGTGCGCGTGGCGGACGTGCTGTCGAGTCGCGAGGTCAACGAGATTGCGGATGCGCCGGCGGGCGCGGTGCAAGAGGCCCTGCAGCCGGCTGTGGAGGGCAAGGGTAAGACAGAGGATGGCTCGGCGTTCAAGGTGACCGAGGTCAAGCAAGACGGCAAGGTTACCTTTGAGGACGGCAAGGACCTCAAGGAGTTTGTCCGGTAAAATGGACATGCAAAAAACGGCGACTGAGTATAAATTAGTGTACAACTATATGGGCAGCATGCACAGATTTCCTTGCGAGTTAATAGAATTATCCTCTGTATGTGGTTTATATTGTGACGGCGCTACCCTAGAGTAAAGTGGGAATTTGGGGTAGAAAGTGGGCGACGCTGGCGTGTACATGGTATGCTGAAGCCGTCATGGAGTCATAAATCCGAGGAAGCCTTGCACCCGAGCAACTGATGGGTCGAGGCTGTAGCAAGCATGTCACCAACGTGCAGCTCGCCCTCGAGGAGCGAAGCGCGAGGTCCGAGAAGCTTCCACGCCGCATGTGTCACGGCGGTGCGGCATTTCGCGAAGCGCGATGATCAAGAATGGTCCAATGAATATGATTTATTATGGTATCCAGGATACGGTGACGGACGGACGACCGCGAAGTGGGCTGCAGCGGGACTATTGCATCTTGATATGATTGAGGCGAGTGGACGGGGCTCGCGCCCAGCAAGTTCCGATCTGACTCGGGGACGGCTTGGTCTGGAGATTCGGTGGAGCGTGGATGCCGGGCCACAGCGCGTAACATGGCTGCAGAATGAAACTGATCAGGGCAAGTACCTGGCAGATGGATGAAAGGTCTGGGCGCTGTGAATACTGATCGGTTATATGCAGCTGCGGCGATAGCATCTAAACCCGAGAAGGCCAGTGGCTTGGCTAGCTCGGGATGGTGTGGCGCACCGTAAGGCTGGGGTATCGGGTATCCGGACGGATACTCCGTACATTGTCTACTAATAAACAATCCGAACTAAATTAAGCTGGTTGGGTAATTGCAGGGGCGAGAGAGCACGTTGCAGGATCGCCGTTGGAACTTTGAAACTTTGAAACTTTGAAACTACTGGCAGGTACATACCTTGTTGTAGTATTATGCAAGTACATTGGAAGACGCAAGACACTAAGCAGGCAGCCAGGCAGCCAGCCACAGACGGTACGAGACTGCCCACTAATGGCTGTGATATTCAGTGGCTGCGATATTCAGTGGCTGCGATATTCAGTGGCTGCGATATTCAGTGGCTGCGATATTCAATGGCTGCGACATTCAGTGGCTGATTCAGTGGCTGCGATATTCCGACGGCTTGTTGCTTGTCGTCGTCACCTTCTTCTCTTCCCTTTTACGATTCCCAAGCCGCCTAGCTTGCAAGGTCTGAGACATTTCGCTGTCCTGCTCCAACTAGTCATCAGCTAAAGCTGAGTGGAATTCACTGTCGTGGCTTTAATAAAACGCTAGTGCGGATGATGCGACCCCGCCGCGAGTAATTTACCTTCGCCCCGTCTCGTCTCGTCTCGTTTGCAATCTTCAACCTCAACTCTCAGCCAACCACTACTCCCTCCCACTAGAAACGCCACATTCACAATCCGACCAAGATCACAGTGACGAATCGAATGACAAGCCGTCCACGTCCAAGCATCCATCACTTTCGCAACAACCATGACTAGACGCATCACCAAACGGAGCCCACCATTACTCCGTACTGATACGCGATCTGCTGGCAGGAGAGGCGCCCCCTCCAACATGGCGTTGGAAACGGGAATCCTAGTCGGCCCATGAGCCATGAGCAAGTCCGCCGGATTTTCGTTTCTCTCATGCACCTGCACAATGCCATTCTGAAAGGACCGCTAAAACTGATAAACCAACCAACCCTCTTCTGCAGGTCCGTCGTTTCGGCTGATCCCTCCCCACTTGCTCGGCCTTTGTCCAAGACGCGAGCCGTCAAAGTCGGTCATGATTCCCTCTCGCCTCACCAAGGGGGTCTCCATACCAGCATTACAATGACCCTCTCGCCGGAGATTCCAGTCATTCCGACCATGCTCTGCACTGTTTCCGCGACGTTGATGCCTGCCTCGCAAGCCTGTCTGTTTCCTCCTGCCGTCCTGACTGAATGTCTCGGCGCAAGACACTACTCCCTGCCTCGCAGCTTATACATCACGCTGATCCTCTCCCAACAGCGTCGCATACGCAGAATTTCAGCCCAATTCTGTTGCATTTCAACCACTTTCCATACCACCTTGACTTCCTTCCCGCAAGGAGCCGGTTGATCGTGATTTTTCCCCGGGCTCAAATCACCTCCTCTATACTTATACTTCTGTCCTGGAGACGTCCCATCTCGCCCATCAGCATCCAGGTCTCGCTCATTACCAATCACCATGGCTGGATCTACATCCTCCATGTCCTCGGACACGGCACACGAGGAACCAATATACCTGCCCAAAAAAAATGTCAAAAGTGATGACGCCGCCAATGAAAATGAAAAGACGACTTCTTCAGAGGAACCCGATGTTGAACGTTTGCAACCGCCGTCTACGCCTTCAGAGCAGGTCGCCGCGCCCGACGGTCCCTCACCCGACGACTTCCCCGACGGCGGTCGTGAGGCCTGGCTCGTCGTCTTCGGCGGCTGTTGCGCGCTCTTCTGCACCTTTGGCCTCATCAACTGTGTCGGTGTCTTCCAGCAATACTACGTCACCAACACCCTCCGCGACTACAGCGGCTCCACCGTAAGCTGGATCACATCGACGCAGGTCTTCATGATGAACTTTCTCGGCATCTTCTTTGGCCGCCTCTTCGACAACTTCGGCCCGACCTGGATCCTGCGCATCGGCAGCGTCGTCTACATCTTTGGCTTGATGATGACCTCGCTCGCCACTCAGTACTACCAAATATTCCTCGCCCAGTCCATCGTCGCCGGCGTAGGGTCCAGCGCCATCTTCCACGCCTCAATGGCCAGCACCGTCACCTGGTTCAACCGGAACCGTGCCACCGCGTACGGCATCGTGGTTTCGGGCTCATCGCTCGCCGGCGTCGTCCTGCCCATCATGATGGACCGCCTGATCCACCGCATCGGCTTCCCCTGGACCATTCGCGCCGTCGCCTTCCTCCTCCTCGGCCTGCTCATCCTCACTAACCTCACCATCAAGTCGCGGCTGCCGCCCAAGCCACGCCCGTTCATCCTGCAAGAGTACGTCGATACCTTCAAGGACGTCAAGATGGTCCTCACCATCCTCGGCTCCTTTTTCTTCATGTTGGGCATGTTCCTGCCCTTCAATTACATCATCCTGCAGGCCCAGGCCGCCGGCATTTCGCAGGCGCTGGTACCCTACCTACTACCCATCCTCAACGCCATCAGCATCGTTGGCCGCGTGCTACCCGGCCTCGCCGCCGACCGGCTCGGCCGCTTCAACGTGATGATCTGCATCGTCCTCGCCTCTGCCGTCTTCGTCCTGGCCATCTGGGTCCCCGTCACGTCCACGGCCGGTATCATCGCCTTTGCCGCCCTCTATGGCTTCTCGTCCGGCGGCTTCGTCTCGCTCGCCCCGACACTGGTCGCCCAGGTCTCCGACATTCGCTACATTGGCACGCGCGTCGGCACCGCGTTTTCCATCATGGCATTTGGCGCGCTGACCGGCAGCCCGATTGGCGGCGCCTTAGTATCTCGTCAGCACGGGGACTACACTGGTTTGCAGCTGTTCTGTGGCGCGTCCATGGCGACTGGGTTCTGCTTCTTTGTCGCGGCCCGCTATGCCCAGGTTGGTGTCAAGATCACCAAGATCTGAGGTGTCCCGGTTGTGAAGGACATTCCAGGAAGCAGTGAATATTTCAACACTGCTCATGCGATACCCAAATGCAGTCATTGTCCTTAGACCGCGCATACACACGGAATGGATGCGTGCCTTGGTTTGTTCTGCAAATGTACATAAATTATTTAGATATATATACATAAATAGATATACAGAGAGTACATGTTCTCTCTTCTCTTAAAAAAAAATGGAAATCTTACTCCCCCCTTTTTTTTTAAAAAAAAAAATCGATGGAAGAAGACAGCGTAGAAGAAAGTGCAGCTTACTGTTCCTTGAGAGAGAAAAAAGGCAAAAAAAAAGAAACCAAGTCAAGGATGGACAAACGGGGAATCGAACCCCGGACCACTCCCAATCGTTGAACCCGCTTGAAGCAGATGCTAAGGGAGTATTATACCACTAAACCATTCGCCCAGTTGTACTTGGATGATGTTCTGTTTCGCAATCTGGCACTAGGAAGCTTTGCCAGTACTGTACAGTGTTGATTGTGTTTGTCGTCAATTTGGCCGGGCTGTGGTCGGAGGCATTTGTGCACTGAGGGACAGAGGCAGCACTGCGTTACGGGATATCGAGTTAGATAATGAACCTTATTCTGTAAAATTAGAATAATAGAGCGTATTTAACTATTCTCCTATTATTAGTTCTACTAGAAGTAACTTGCGGAAGAGCGGAAGGCCAACCAAGGCGGGGGTACTGCGCCCTATCCTTTGCATCTGGCAAGGCTCGCAGCGCCCTAGTTGGCCATGCAAACGGCAACTTTGAGCTCCCAACTTCTCCTCTCTTCCAACTTCATCGTAAACACGCGGAGCCTATTCGCGGGTGCATAGCCACGCACCCTCCTCATGTCCGGCGCATGGCCCCTCCCGACGACATGCACGGCCACGGAGACGGCAGCAGCGCCGAGCCCGCCGGCGAGACCCGGATCCGCCTGGGCCACCTGCCGGAGGAGCTCCTGCTGCGGATCGTCGAGTTCGTCTACGGGCCCGACGTCGAGCTGGAGCAAGCGTACCTGCTCGCCGACCGCCACGGCGTCTTCCACGCGCTGGCGCTGGTGGACCGGCGCTTCCGGCGGCTGGCGACGCCGCTGCTCTACCGCGTCTTCGCGACGAGCGAGAACCCGTTCCGCGAGCGGCAGCGCGTCCGCAAGACGGCGCTGTTCCTGCGCGCGCTCAGGGAAGGGCCGGGGCTGCGCGGGCACGTCCGCGGGCTGTGCCTGTACACGGCCGAGGGCCGCGACAGGTACCCGTCGTCGGCGGAGCTGTTCGCGCAGGTCCGCGAGCTGGTCACGCTGGTGCCCGAGGCGACGTTCCTGCACGTCAACGGCGGGTTCGGCGACTTTCGCGCGGAGACGCTGGAGGTTCTGGGTACAGCCATCGTGAGCATGAGGCGCCTGCGCCATCTGAGCCTCAACAGGCAGGGCTCCGGTCCCACGCTCGAGGACGTGGCGCGGGCGTTTCGCCGCTCGCGGGACATTAGACGGCTGTCTCTCAACGGCGTCACCGAAATGATGCAGGTCACCGGCCCCATCATTCATGAAAAAGTACGCCGTGGCCCCTTTTGGTTCACCCCCCCCTCCCCCCCCCCCCTCCCCTCTCGACTCACGCAGCCACAGGAGTACCGCACGGCGTCCTTCACGCACCTCACGCTCAAGGACTACAGCGAGGGCTGGGCGGCGACGGCGCAGCTGCTGAGCTGGCCGCGCGCGCTGCACAGCTTCGAGTTTGGCAACTTCCGCAACAACCGCAACGACATGGACCTGTGCATGTTCGGCCACGCGCTGCTGCAGCACCGCGACACGCTGACCGTGCTGGACCTGGGCTTCCTGCGGCGGCGGCGCGGCGGCGGCAGCAGCAGCAGCAGCAGCAGCAGCAGCGGCACTGCTGCGGAGGACGAGGCGGCCGCCATGATCGACGTGTCGCTGTTCCCGGCGCTGCGGGAGCTGACGCTCTCGCGGTGGTCCTTTCGCGGCGCCGACCTCGCCTTCACCGGCGAGACGGGCCGCCGGCTGCTCGCGCCGCGCCTGCGCCGCTTCACCTGGTCCTTTGGCATCGGCTTCCTGGAATCGGAGCGCCTGTCGGACGTGGGGCCCAACGAGGAGGCCTGGCTGCGCGACTTGGGCACCTACGCGGCGGAGAGGCGGCACGGCGGCGGCGAGGCGTGCGATGGTGGCTGCCTGCGCACAATCTACGTCCGGTACCTGCCGATCAAGGTGCTCGGCGAGCAAGGTAGCGCAGAGTACCCGTGGGACCGGCTACAGCGCGTGGCGGACGACCTGGCGCCGCGCGGCATCGAGCTGCTGTATAGCGATCCAAAGTGGTCGAGGGAGGACTGGCAGGAGTGCGTCAAGGCGTGGGAGGAGTGGACATAATGGGCAGAGATGGCGTTTGACCCGTCTTCAATGCTTTAGCGAACTTGTAGACATGCGAGGGTAGAACATTTTGCTATATGGGAACCAAAAAATGAATGAAGCGGAGGTCATATATAGCGTGGGCATCTTCGCATGCATCCGATGTGTTACGTGCATGCCGAACCGTGGTAGTACGAGATGGCTGCGGAGATGGAAGCGATGGAAGCGATTGTAATTACCCTGAATGATGCTGTACAAAAACAGCGTTCAATGACTAGAGAGCGGCCGGACAGTGTTTCGATCTTGTTTGTTTGTGCCCTTCTTCACCATTGCTGTCTGTTTTCTTTCGGCCCAGAGGGGAAAGGCCAACGGTTCCCACGTTGTCAGGGGGATTGGCCCCCGAACACCCGCTGCGAACACCAGCTTCAGTGGAGTTGAAACGCCCTGTAAAATGTCGTAGCGTTCCGAAAGTGTCCGCTGTTAGTGCCGAGGCGGGTGCGCCTGCCATTCTACTAACAATGTAAACAAGGATGAAGCCCTCGAGCAAGAATCTCCTCAACCTCATCTCCAATCTGGCCCACCGCCCACCACCCCTAATAATAAGGCAGCTTGGGAACGGCCCTCGACTTTTTGGCCCCTTCCAACGGCCCGTCTTTGCAGGATTTTGAAACTCTTTTGTCTTCCAGTAATCATCCGCCCCTCCCCCCCCTCCCCGAAAAGGCAAACCATCCTCTCGCCAGGCTACCCGTTCACCCCGCCAGCAGACCGGCCGAGTCCTCCCTTTGTTTTGCCTCTGTGTGCGTGTGTGCGCTGCCGCCGTCTGTTTATAATATCGACCGCAGGAAGCCCTCCTCCGCTTCGCCCACCATGTCCGGCAACACCATGAGAGGGACGCCCAACCGCAACCAAGGCAGGGGCAACATCCCCTTTGCCAGCAGTCCTGCTGCCTCTGGCATCCCGCGACCTGCCGCCGCCGCCGAGCCACAGCCCTCGGAGGTCGGCTCGACTGTCAGTGCCAGCCGTCAGAAGCAGAGTAAACGTGATGAGGTGCGTTATTATTCGAGACAGCGACGTGCCCTCTGGGCTGCTACACCGGGTCGAGTGCCGCAATGCCTTCCCCTGAGCAGCTGCGGCCCGCAGCCGCAAAATATTAGCAGTCAAACCCACAAGACTGAAATTGCTGACTCGGTTGCTTCTACAGGCCATCCGCCGAAAGATGGAGAATGACCTCTCCAAGAAGAAGCACCTCACGAACCGAGCTCGACACTCCCGCAAGGCCCCTCCTGGCACCGTCATGGCCCTCAAGCCCAGCCAGGCCCTCCAGATCAAGCCTGGCACAACCGTTTCCGAAGCCGCCCAGCTCATGGCCGCCAAGCGCGAGGATTGTGTTCTCGTCACCGACGACGATGACCGCATCGCTGGTATCTTCACCGCCAAGGATCTGGCCTTCCGCGTCGTCGGCGCCGGCCAAAAGTCGAGCAACGTCACAATCGCCGAGATCATGACCAAGAACCCTCTTTGCGCCCGGACCGACACCAGCGCCACCGATGCTCTCGACCTCATGGTCCGCAAGGGCTTCCGCCACCTGCCAGTCATGGACGAGAACCAGGACATCTCCGGTGTCCTTGACATCACAAAGTGCTTCTATGACGCCATGGAGAAGCTCGAACGCGCCTACGCGTCGTCGAGAAAGCTCTACGATGCCCTCGAGGGCGTTCACTCTGAGCTGGGGGCTAACCAACCCCAGCAGATCATCCAGTACGTCGAGGCTCTGCGCACCAAAATGTCCGGGCCGACGCTGGAGACGGTCCTCAACGGCATCCCTCCCACCACCGTCAGCGTAAGGACCTCTGTCAAGGAGGCCGCCGCCCTCATGAAGGAGAACCACACCACCGCTGTCCTCGTGCAGGACCAGGGCGCCATCACCGGCATCTTTACCAGCAAGGACGTCGTGCTTCGTGTCATTGCTCCTGGTCTGGACCCCGCCAACTGCAGCGTTGTCCGTGTCATGACCCCCCACCCCGACTTTGCGTCCATCGACATGACCATCCAGGCTGCTCTTCGCAAGATGCACGACGGCCACTACCTCAACCTCCCCGTCATGAACGAAGCCAGCGAGATTGTCGGCATGGTCGACGTCCTGAAGCTGACCTACGCCACGCTGGAGCAAATCAACTCCATGTCTACCGGCGACGGCGAAGGCCCTGCGTGGAACAAGTTCTGGCTGTCCATCGACGCCGAAACCGAGTCCATGGTCTCCGGCGACGGCAGCCAGCATCACACAAACCTTGGGTCTCGCATGATGACGCCTGACGTTGGCCGTGATCGCTTAGGAGACAGCGTTGCACCTGGTGACTCGGCTTCTCACGTTGGATCGCATCACGACGTAGAGGTCCCGCCCGGCGATATTCCTTTCCCCTTCAAGTTCAAGGCGCCGTCGAACCGCGTCCATCGTCTTCAGGTCGTTGCCTCTCAAGGCATCGAGGTCTTTGTAGCCGCAGTCGCCTCCAAGCTTGGCAACGAGGTAGAGTCTATTGGCGGCGTGCCAACGGCCGAGGATGGCAAGCTCGGCAACACCGGCTTTGCCGTAAGCTACATGGACGACGAGGGCGACACCGTCTCCATCACGACTGATAACGATCTGCTTGAGGCCATCCTGCTCGCGCGCCAAGGCCGCCGTGACAAGGTGGAGCTCTTCGTTCACGACCCCGAGAAGCCGCCCGTTGCCGCCGTCGAGACGCCCGTTATCGCCACCCCTCCCACGCTGACTGCGCCCGTAGTCCGCGAAAGACGCCGGGTGTACGACGAAGACGATGAGGATGAGGATGAGGATGACGAGGATGACGGGCCAGCGCCTGCGCGTAGATCGCGTCGGACGCGCAACGCTACGGCTCCTGTGCAGGAGCAGCTGATTGCGGGCGTCCCCAACGATCTGCTACTCCCCGGAGCCATTGTGACGCTTGCCGTCGTCATTGTCGGTGTCTTTACCATTGCTCGGGCTACCAGTCGCTAGACAGAAACGGGAGGGGGGCTGGGTGTAACTGTATAGAAGGCAGCGAGCATGTTGTACAAGTCCCATTGGAGTGGGGTGTCTGTTTCTGTTTTTCTTTTGCTGCAGGTAGATTATTTACTATGTAATATGAATGAGCCTTGCTTTACGACTGATTATGAAAGATCATCTCGGAAAACCCCTCTCGGCCTCTTTGCAAGCTGGAGTGACTGCTGGGAAGTAACCGGCGGCGATTGAAGCAACGTTGCACGTTTTAATCTGACCATTCTTTTGATGATGATGAATGGGAAACAACGGCTGGAGCGACACACCGATCTTTGTCGAACAGCGTCAAGGTACACCAGATCGACCCCCTTGGGAAATAACCCCCCTTCTCCCGCCGTTTTGTACTTCTCAAAGGGACTGCTGTGAGTGTGCTCTCCGCGAGGCTTTGTACATGAGCAAACGCTTGAGCTTCCTGGCAGAGTCGAGACGAATCTTGATTGAAAAAAAGAATCTGTGCTACTTGACATCTGGACTGGTAGAGTTGCCTATTCTCGGTTCCCCGATTTTGAAAAAATAAATAAATAAATAAATAAACAAAGTGCTCTTTTTTTTCTCTCATCATCGAATGACTGCCGCGCTCTCATCCATCTATGCTAATAATATAAAAAAAAGAACAAACTCACGCCAAGTGCTGGTATAGTTGGCCAAGCAACAGAAAAGGAAAACATGTTATGCCACAACCGCAGCAAAATGAAAAACCCAGCGCGAGGTTACCAAACGCCACGCATATACGTTTCGAACAAGGACTAAAAGGAGACACGCTACGACCAGGTAGTCGCTGCCCCCTCAAGAGTCCTGCTTTTACTGTCTGTACCGGGAGAGCTGGGCCATTATGTTCTGCACGGCGGCCGAGTCGCCGTTCACCGGGCCGCTGGGTGTGGGCGGGCCGTGATGAGAAGGTCCGGCCGGGCCGCCAGCGTACGCACCGCCGTAGTGAGCGGCAGCCGGTGCTCCCGGAGGGGCTTGCGTAGCAGGATTGCTACCGAGGGCGCCGAGGAGGGTCTGGATGTCGACTTGCCCGTGGCCGGGTTGGGGCATGGCCGTCGCTGGGGTGGCATTGGGTGGCGCTGTGGCGGCCATGGCAGAGAGCACTCGCTGCAGGGTGGCGTTGTCGACCTGGCCCACGAGCTTTGCGACGTCGGCCATGCCGGGGATGCTGGCAGCAGGGAGGGGCTGGCCATAGGCAGCCGGAGGATGTGCAGCACCGCCATAGGGGTCGCCGCGTGGAGGGTGCTGTTGGACCGAAGGTTGGTACGGCTGCTGGTGGTAGCCGGCGTACGGCTGGTGAGTGTACATGACAGCGGTAGCGGCAGCGGCGGAAGCTTTGGCGCGGAGGACAACCTCGCCGGCCGTCGCGGGGTCCAGGTCCACGTATTGGTCGAATCGTACGTTACTCGAACCGCCTGAACGATCAAACACCTGCACGGGGATCTTGCCGAGAGTCTGTGCGCGCATGTCGAGCTCCACGACGGCGTGGACGCCCTCAGCAGCCTGACGCTGAATGACCTTGTCTTTGGGAAATCGGGGCTTCAAGTACATGGACTCGGCTCGCAGTCCTTTGTCCCTAAACGCCTGCTCGACCCAGCCGAGGAAGTCCCGATGAACTTCTTGCTGGATAATGATTTGGATATCAGGGACGTCGGCACCGTACCTGCTAGGTAGGTCGATTTCCTTATCTTGATGTCGCGAGTACCCGCCATACGGGCTGTTACTTCGCTGGCGGTACCTGCCCTTGTCCTGTTTGCCGTAGCTGGGCGACCGCGAGCGATTGCGACCGCGGCCGGAGCCGTGGAGCTTTTCACGGCCGCCGTATGAGTCGTCGCGTCCGTGGTGTCCTTGACGACGGGGTGAGTGATGGCGACTGCCGCGGCGGACATCTCTGTCGTGGTATTTGTCGCCTTTGCGTGGAGCATCTCGACCGCGGCCCCCTCGCTCTGGACTCTTATTTCGCTCTTTTTTCGACTTGTCTTGAAGTTTGGACGCTTCGAGGTCTGTTCTTGTGTGTGAGCGGCTGTGGGGAAAGTGCAATGATATAACACTTACGAATTCGTCGACCCTTGATTTCGAACCCTTCTAGATTTTGAATAGCCCGCTTGCCCTCCTCAACGGTGTGGTATTGGACGAAACCGTACGCGGATTTGAGAGAGATTTGAGCCAGCCTGCCGTATAGGTGGAAAATTTCAAAGACGTCTCTCTTGGAAACTTTGTCACTGGACAGGTTTCCTGGCACATGTTAGCATCTAGGCTCTAGTTTGGGTCGTTGGAAGCGCGCACCGATGAAAAGACGCGAGCCTTCAGGGAAGCGGTCCCACTTGGCTTCTGACATGTATTGTCTCTCGTCGGCTATGAATTGGTCCCAGAGACGTTGAAACTCGTCGTGGGCGTGATCGACTTGGGCAGACGCGATCTGGGGGGCGCTCGGCGCTGAGCTACCGTGGAGCACCTCGGGAGCCAGTGGGAGGGCAGCGCGAGATTCTTTTAGGGTTCGGGCAGCCCCAGCTGCAGCTTGAGGTGTTTGTACTGCACCCTGCGAATGCATGTGGCTATACGAATGGGTTGTTGGTTGTTGGATAGGCGGGCGAGGCGGGAGTGAGGATGTGGAAGCTAGGGTTGTTGGGCTGGCATTGCGGCTAGTTGTATCTTGCTGACCATGGGGCTGGATAGCGGATGGGCTGGCACTGCCATGCGGTTCATCGGCTTGCAAGTTCAAGACGGGCGCGGTGTCGACTTGCGAGGGTGGTTGCGCATCAGAATGGGTGTCTGTAGGAGAGGCCGAGGTGGCATCGGCTGCTTCAAGGGCTGGGACATTGGTATCAAGGCCTGCGAGTGACTGGGCAGCAGGTTGGGAGGCTGGAACAACGGGCTCACTTGATGAAATCTGGATCTGGTTGCCAGAGGCGGAGACCGGGGAGCTGGCGGCGTCCTCCTCATTCTGTGCTTGGATGGGCTGGGGTTGGCTGCCCGTGGCTGGCGCGGCTGATACATCTACAGAGGCATCTCGGTCCTCCTCGGCTTGGTCTGATCCAACGGGAGAGTCAAACATTTTTGCATAGTCGTCGTTGGGGTCTTGGTTGCTGGTGTCAGCTGCGTCTGGTAGCTGAGGCTCGGAGTCCTCGGCGTAGGCGCCATCGAGGCTATCGTCGTCTACAAACTCGTCCTGAGCGGCCGCCTGGTGGTTAGTGGGGTTGGCCATGGGTTCGATGGCCGTGTCTGGCCCATCGGCGACTGCAGCGACCATGGCCTCGATGGTATCGACGGTGTCTTGCAGCGCGGGGACGACGAGGGAAGCGGCGGTGTGTACAGGGGAAGGGGAGACTGGCGAGAGACTGGCCGCCGTTGCGTGGACTTCAGGTTCCTGTTGGTCCGTCATGTGTGCTGTGTGCCTTGGCTGCGTGTCCTTCAACTTCGAAACAGAGCAGTGGAGCTATGGGTGAAGGCGTAGATCAGGACGATGTTGGGACCGCTCCATGCAGTCGGGCCACAGAGTGTGAGAGCTGGCAAGGAGATGTCGGCTAGTATTTAGATGGAGAATGTGATGGGCAGCCGCGTGAAATCTCGTTTGGTGACAGTTGTGTTGGCCGGGTGGCACTGCACTGAGTGAGCACTTTGGGAGTCACTGGGGCGCGTGTTCCGATGAGAAGAAGAAGGGCAGAAGTCTAAGAGAGAAAGGGCGAGCGTGAGAGACTGCACTCGCAGCAGAGAAGAAAGCTGTTGAGAAGGGGTAAGTTGGATGAGAGGAGAGGAGAGGAGAGGGTGAATGAAGCAAGTTGGTTGGTGAGAAAAAGAGACGGGACGAAGAATAATTATTAAACCATGAATAAAATAAACATGGTGGCTGACAGCCAGAAGTGACTGAAAATAAAAGAAGGGCAAAAAAAAAAAAAAAATCAAACCAGGCCCCCCCAAAGTTGCCCGCGCTAGGCGATTCTAAGCCAAATTGCATCTGGCGGCGGGAGCGGTCTGGAGGGGCACTATAGAGTCTGTCTCTGTAGACAGGGGGCGCTGGGTAATAGCAAGGGAATGGAATGGAACGCATTGCATGGTTTGTTCTATATGAGACGCGCAGGCTATCAATTCGTGTACTACAGAGTACAAATATTCAAGGTGCTACACTCGATTTAATAGGGTTATCCCGTGCTTGTTGGGTGCTCTGCTGCAAGGTTGTGCGACGCCCAGGTTTGTCTTGAATTGCAGAGAACACAAAAGACAACAGTGATGGGGGCCGCGTTTTATAGTGACGCTTTCACTAAAACCACTCACCCTCTATCATAATAGGATAAGTATTACGTTGTACTATATTACCGAGTAATACTAGATGGTATTTTTTCCTCTCTATAGACTGTTTTATTCACTATAAATATATAAATATATAAATGTAAATACATTTTATTTTATATATTTAAATAAATCATAAAATAACATAAAATAAAATAAAATAAAAGTTAATTTGGATGACAAATATTCATCTAGCACTACTGGTCCAGAGCTTGATTTTGGCACTGTCATCATCCAGGTCAGCCATCGCACAAACATAAACGCAGAGCAATGTCCAAAGCTCCTCATTGTTCGACGTACCATTTGATAATAGACACCCCTTTTCCGGACAAGATCCAAGTGATTACCCTTTTCGATTATACGACAACCGTCATCCAAAACAAATATAACGTCCGCGTTTTGAATCGTGGCTAGCCGATGTGCAACGGCAATCATGCTTCTGCCCTTGGCCGCTCGCTCAAAAGCCGCTTGGACAATTTTCTCACTCTCAGAGTCGAGAGAGCTAGTCGCCTCGTCGAGAAGGAGGATTCGAGGATTGCGAATCAGCGCACGAGCAATGGAGATGCGCTGCTTCTGTCCGCCCGATAGGGAAACGCCGCGAGGGCCAATGTCAGTGTTGTAGCCCTCGGGCAGGGACGCCACGAAGTCGTGAATCGAGGCATCACGACACACGGCGTGTATTTCATCCTCTGTGATGGTGCCAGGTTCAATGCCGAGCAGAATGTTCTCACGAACCGTGCCTTTTCGAGTCAACACTAAAGCAAAGCTGGGACCGTGAAACTGCTGACTGACCTTGGAAGAGAGCAGGCTCCTGTGCGACCAAAGCAAAATGTTTGCGGTAGGCGCAAGTGCTCACATCTGAAATGTCCCTCCCATTGCAGAGGATTTGTCCCCTCTGAGGCTCGTAAAACTTTTCCAGCAAGGATATTATGCTGCTTTTACCACACCCCGATGCACCAACGAGTGCAACAAACTGTCCTTTCTGGAGCGTCATGTTCAGTCCTTGGACGGCAGGCTTTTTCCGGCCTGGGTAACTGAGGTGGACATCACGGAGCTCAATCTCGATGCCGCTTTCCGAATCAGGAATGTCGGTCCCTTCATGTGACGCTGTCAAGCACGACTCTCTTGCGTCGAGGATGCGATTGGATGCGGCGGTCACTTGGGCGGCGTTGGGACCGAAACTCAGACTTTGACCAAAAGACTCGGCAGCATTCATCATGCCCATCAAGCACACAAACAGCGCCATGACGCCTATCTCTCCACGAGCAAAGAGCTGACCTCCGTAGTAGTATATGAGTGCCTGGCAACCCAGCGTGGCGCCATCAGAGAATCCGAGGATCACACTAATCCAGCGCGCCTTCTTGAACGCAGCAACGCAATGGCTGTGACAGAGCTTTTCGAAGCGAATCGAAATGGAGTCCTCAAGTGTCAAGGATGCCACAGTACGAAAGGCAGCAATTGCTTCCGAAGCGAACTGAGAGCTTTCGGCAAAGACCTCGTCATTCATCTTCTCGAACAAAAGCTCATATCGGAAGCGATAGTAGCCTGAGAAGATGCACACTGGCATGACGGCACAGAGCGAGACGAGTCCGAGCTTCCAGCTGTAACAGAGAGCCAGTACGATGCCGCCGATGATGTTCCCAATAGAGATGCAGACCTGGGCGATGTTCGTGCCCATCATCTCCTCGAGCTTCAGCGGATCGTCTCTAACACGGGAGACCAATGTCCCGTGAGAATGACCTTCCTGGTCGTAGTACATGGCTCGCTGAGAGATGAGTGACTCAAAGTAGCCAGTCTGGTATTTTGCGCGGATGAAAGACGCCACCAGGCCCGATGTGATGAAAGTCAGAAAGTATACGACGCCCGCTGAAGCCGCAAAGACACTCCACATCCCAGACATGAAACTCATCTCATGCATGAGTTTGGCGTGATCGCTTTGGTAGTTGAAAAGACTGATCGTTCGGGCGAATAGCCAAGCGTACAACGGTTGAGCCGCACTGGCCGCGACGCAAGTAATCAGGGAGAAGCCGATGATGCTCCAATATGTCTCAGACTCGTAGAAGAACCGACCAAAACTTGCGAGAAAGCTACGATCCCCCTCTGTTTTCTCCTTCATGCCGGGTTCGCCAACGCAGTCATCGTATTCTGACTTTCTTCTCTGGTGGGCTAGACCGTCTTTGTCCTCCGTCGCAACATCGTCTTCAGTGTCCTCGTCTGTCGGGTTGCCGAGGAAAAGAGCTTGATCATTCACCAACGTAGCATAGACGCCGCCACTCAAGGAGATGAGTGTATCATGCGTTCCTGACTCGACGACCTCGCCTTTCTTCAAGACGACAATGCGATCCGCATTTCTGATCGTGGAGAGGCGGTGGGCAATCACGATAGTCGTCCGTCCCTTGGCTGCCCTGTCGAGCGCAGCCTGTACGATACGCTCACTGCGGACATCTATCGCACTGGTGGCTTCGTCAAGGATAAGAATGGCCGGTTTCTTGATGATGGATCGGGCAATGGCAATGCGCTGACGCTGGCCACCAGAGAGTCTGGCGCCGCCATCGCCGACCATTGTGTCATATGCCTAGATGTCACTGAGTGTTGGTTGCTGCCAAAACCTGAAATGTGCAAGCGCATACCTGGGGAAGGTCCTCAATGAACTCATCGGCGAATGCCTCTTGGCATGCCTCCTTGACAAGCTGCCGCTTACGCTCCTCGGAATCCCCCTCCCATGCAGAGCCGACCAAGCCACGGGCCACGTTGTCATAGATTGTCTCGTTGAACAACAAGGGCTCCTGTTGAACAAGCCCGATTTGTGATCTCCACCACCTGATGTCGAGGTCATCCAGGGCATGGCCGCACGTCTTGATGGTTCCTTCCAAGTTGACAAAATTCCCCATCTGTCGGCTCTGGGCTCTGTCAGATTCATCGCTAGTGTCATCATCTTCTCGGGCCTTGTTCTTGTCTCGCTGTACCGCCTTGGGAACAACGTGTTGCCGTGTGAGGGTGTACCAATGCTCGATGAGACCGACGATGGTGCTCTTGCCGGAACCGGAAGGCCCGACTATGGCAGTGATGGTGCCAGCTTCGATGCGCAAATCCAGCTGGTTGAGAACCTTGACATCGGGTCGACTAGGGTACGCGAAAGTGACCTTGTCAAAGACGACATCTTTGGTTGCAGAGACATCGGGTTCCTTGAGCGAGCCTCTTTGAGGCAGAGGGGCGTCAATGACGGAAAAGAAGTCGCAAGCAGCTACTGTGGCCTTTCCCATAGACTGCATAGGTGCCGAAATACGATCCAAGGAAAAGAAGACATTGGCAAGGGAGGAGACAACACTGCGTCTACGTTAGTTTGTCAATCGTGCGTAAAGGAAATGCCATCTTACACTGTGACAGCCCCGACGTTGTCGACCCTGTTCTTAGTGAAGATCAGAGTGCCATACCAGAACGACAGGGCAATAGTCCCAAAGACGCCCAAGAACTGCATGTATTAGTTCATCGTGCCGGCGGCGGTTGTGGCCCTGAGCTTGTCACTTACGGTAAAGGCAAACTGAAGCGACCTGATCGGGCTCGTAGCTCGAGCCTGCCTCTTGGCCTCTGCGATCCAGGCGCCATACTTGTCAATGATTTGCCGTTGTGCGCCGCAGGCCATGATGATTCGAACACTTGCAAAAGCTTCACTCGCAACAGTCGCCGCCTGAGACTCTGCCCTGGCCTGGCGCGCCTGTCCCTTGACGGTGAGTGGGAACAAGATCCCCGCGACCAAGACGACAAGCACAAAGCCCGCCGAAGTGACGAGTGCCAATTCCCAGCTCCACGTGAAGGCAACGATGATGGAGGCAACGATGAGAGCTGTGTACTCAACAAAGATGCCCAGCTTCTCCGAGATGCCCAGCTGGATCAAGTTACCACTGGATGTAATGGTACCGACGGCGTGGCCTGGTGGCAGGGTGTCGAGCACGTGGATGCTCTGGCCAAAGAGCTGCTGCATGTAGTGTAGTTTGATGGCGGCCGAGAGTCGAATCCCCATGACTCGAAAGACAAACTTGTGGATGGCGCTGAGGCCGCAACGGGCGATGAAGAGAGCGAAAACGTAGAGGCTACAGGGCTGTCAGTAAGGCGGCGGAGAGAAAGCGGACCAGGATGGCGCACCACAGCCGGTCTATAGTATCTTGGAAGTCGCCGGAGCCCTTGTCGGTGCTTCCGCTACCGAAATCGCTAAAGTTGTTGACAAAATTACCTGCATAGCATGTTGGTCATGTAGATGGCAACTATTGGGGGCTCAGGTACCAAATAAGACGGCCATCAAGGGCGTGGTAACTCCAGCCATGGCAGCAGCCAGCACACCTGCAATATACACGATCATGTCCTGTGTTCTTCTGTACGTAAAGATGCGCTGAAGATCCAAATTAGCGACTAACCGATACATGTCGTGAGAGTATACTAACTAGGTAGTCTCTGAAAGTGGCAGTACGCTCGCGTCGTATATCATTCGTTTGGACCGTTTTAGTGCCCTGATTGAGGACGGCAGGCTCGCGCGGAAGATGCATCTTTGTACCAGTTTTGGTTGGACGATCCATCGTTGGTTTGTTGCCAAAGGCACGGGTGCAAGTGAAGACGGGATGATTTTTTTTTCTTAAAAAAAAAAAAACGAAGAAAGAAAAGAGAGTGAAATAGAAGAAAAAAAACAAAGAAGAAAGAAAGCAAAGTGAAATAGATATCGGTATTATATCAGACGTGTTCGAGGCAGCTTTGACAAGGTCGAGTCGAGCTTTCACAGGCAGTGGTCAAGGAGGAGGAAACTGTATTCAATTTAAACAAAACAAACAGTGCTCTGGCTAGCCCATAATTTCCGACCAGAAACTGCCAGACTGATTCAACTGGAAGAAGTGAGTCATGCTTTTTATTTCTTTACAGCAGCAACTCATTGGCTTTGATATCACCAGCAGTTGCAGTTGCAGTTGCGGCCACGGATAGCAAAATAGTATCCGGCATGCAGCGCCCCACTTGGATCACGGCTGGGACTTGTCCAATTGGCTACCCAAAACCCACTTTTACTCGGATCCACTTATTTATCGGCGTTTCGGACCTCAAATCTCAACTCGACCCGTCACCCTTCAGTCTTCAGTCTATTCAGTATAATCTGTTCAGTATAATCAGGGTGACTCCAGGCCTCTCAAATGGCCCCCAAGACCCGTGCTCAGAAACCGACGGCATGTGCAAACTGTTCAAAGTCCAAGGCCAAGTGTGTCTGGCCAGATGACCTCGAGGGACTTGAATCATCAATCTGTCAAAGGTATATATAAGATTTTTTTTTTTTCCCCTTGTTCCTCCAGCTTTGGCCCTTCATTGCCCCTCATTACAAAAGCTAAACTTCCAGGTGCTCCAAAAATGGATTGGCATGCGCATCATTACCCCCTAAGCCAAAAAGAACACGAGGAAAGGCAACGTAAGAAAATATCAGCAACACAGCAGAGGCTAAGCTGATGTGTTCAAGATCTTCAGTCACGCTCAAGTCATAGAGAAAAAACTAGATGACATAATGTCCTTTCTAGCCCAAGACCACAAACTGAAATCGGATATGAAAGGGTCCAACTCCTCCACTGCCCAGGCCGCGCCAGAAACAGCACCATCGCATAAAAACGACCCTGCGACTGCCCCAATGCAAGGCGTACCATCATCCTCCAACGAAAGCGAAATCATCACTGTTGCCCCGGGTTTTGAAATAACGTTCGCGGAAGCGGATCAAGTCCTCCAGCAGTTCACGGCTGAGATGATCCCTCAGTTTCCCTTTGTGGTTCCGCCCGCATCGACAGCCCCCGACTTGTTGAAGAACAAACCACTGCTTTTGAAAACGATGGTCTGGGTCTGCAGGCCACCGAGTCCAGACTGCAGCAAAGAGTTTGAACGATGGTTCCGGCAGCAGGTCGCACACCAAACCGTCATTCTCGTCAACAAGAGCTTGGACATTCTCCAAGCTCTGCTTGTATTTTTAGCTTGGTATGTAGAACTGCTGAAAAGAAACCCAATTCGTCTTGTCTCGCAAATTTCTGGTATTTATGCTCTGGTATTCATGCATCGAGTCACTCATACATACTTTTTCGTTTAGGAGTGATGTTCATTTCTATGCCAATGCCAGAGAGACCAGCCTCATGCAGCTAGCATTGGGGTTGGTTGAAGACTTGAGGCTCACAAAACGACCCGGTATCTCTAACCGGGCATCGGAATCCCTTGTTGAAGATGCTGCTCGGCTGAGAAATGACGCCAAACCTCACATTCAACACTCGAATGATGATCGAAGAGCTGTCCTCGGCGTGTTCTATTCTACATCAATGCAAGTGCTGCAAAAGCTGTCTCTGCCGCTCGAATGAGCACTGACCATATCGCTCTAGTCTCTCCGTTTTCATGGGAAAAGCATCCCGGCTAGAGTACGCATCTTATTTCGATCTCTGCTGCGAACATCTCCTACAAGGGATGGAGACGCCCACCGACTTATTACTCGTCAAACTCGTGCGTCTACGACATATCGCAAACAAAGTACAGGATAACTTTCCGTTGGGAGAGTACTCGGGCAATCAAAGCTCATGTACCAGTATGCACTTTCTCGCTATCGCGGCGGTGCAGAAGGAGGTGGATTCTTTCATTGGCCAATTACCGGATTCTTTGAAGTGGAATGGTATGTTTTATATTTGCGCACTTACCAATCATCAACTGAATTTTCTGGTCAGCGCTGTTGCGCAGTCAATGCGCAGCAGTTCGTATTCGACTCTTTGATCCTATACTTCACGGCCATCGGCCCAATAATCTCGAGACCTCTTTTCCAAGGTCCCAACTAGTATGGGATTGTCTTCGGAGTGCGAATGTGATCTTTGACACATTCCTTTCGGCGCCATCGGACAGTTATCTGCCGCTTACCTTTGCCTCCAACCTCCATCTTGCGCTTGCAATCATCAAGACGACGAGAGTGTTGCTCACAGACGATCCTGACTGGGACTTGGGAGCCGTGCGGTCGACCTTTAACATTTCAGACGTGCTACAGCAGCTAAGCGATCGATTTGACATTTGCAGCCGCCTCAACCATCCTAGGTGCACGGCGCTTGTTGAAGGCCGACCTTATTTTTCAGAATACGCAGAGCGCTTCAGGTGGATGCAAGCTTCATATTTATCAAAGATTGGAGTTCAAAACGCAACTTCCGACCACACAGTTTCACAACCATCATTTCTAACCGATTTTGACCAGCACCATAGCTTGGAATTTTGGAGGCAGTTGTCGACATCGGCTTACAGCATGTTTCTGTAAAGGCACTGCCAAGTACTTTGCCTGTAGAATCATCACTACTACCACACTATAATTCAGTAGTAGCTCTCCCTTACATGCCTTTTCCTCTACTACACCTATCCCCTCTATTCCTATAACCACTCGTATATACTAGAGTGAAGTGGTGAAAGTAGGTAATAGTTAACTTTTATCTTATTATACTTAAAATGAATAAGCTTAAAGGTTAACTAGACGTTCTCTTTTTTTTCTTTGTTTCTCTCTTTTACCTTTCTAAATTTTTTTCTTTCTATAACCCTCTTTTAATTAGCCTTCTATAACTATTAACTAGCTAATACTTATAAGCTCTTTTAAATTCCTCTATCTCTTTCTAATTCACTTTTTTTTTAATATTAACAAGGGGCTTTTATTATATATTTAATACAATATAGTCAATTTTAACTTGAATAGTGTGTTTATATTAAATTATTTTATTTTATAACTAAATACTTGTATAGAAAGATAATGTAGAGTAGTTATATCAGTAGTCTGTCCACTCTCAAGGCTAAGCAAATCTACTGTGGGTCACGAGTATCCTGTCTCTCGAGCAACTCAAAATCAGGGCATAATAACGGTTGGAAAGTCTCATAACATGTGGCCACCGTTTTCTAGTGTATATCGCACGGCCAGTACCGCTCCGTTTCTCGCCTCGACCTCGGCTGCATCGGCTGCCCGGATAGGACAAGCAAGATACAAGCGCTACAGTGCCTTTGATGCCGACCTCGATGAGGATGCCCTTGCCGTAGCGCGGAAATGGCATGCCAGCTTCGACGCGTCTCAACTACCCAGCGGCACAACCACATATGCTCGATCGAGCGGCCCAGGCGGCCAGCATGTTAACAAGTGCGTTTCGATTACGTTCTTGCACAGTCATTCATTTCTGAGTGCAATACTAATTGTGCGCAAAGAACCGAAACAAAGGCAATTTCCGTCTTCGCAGTCAAGGAGATCCTATCCGTCATCCCGCCTATCCTTCATCCCAGTATCCGCTTGTCGCCGTATTACACGGCTGGCAGCGACTCTCTCACCTTCCAAGCCCAGAATCATAGGTCCAGGACAGCCAACGCCGATGAAAATCGCAAGAAACTGGCCTCCATCATTAGGCAGATATACGAAGACAAAGTGCCGGCGGTAACGGGCAGTGATAAGCATGCGAAATACAAGGAGGTGTATGCGCTTGCTTGTACACCGTTGGGCCTCGTTCACGCTAACGATTCTGCATGCAGGACGAGGCGATTTCACGATTCTAGACTCAAGGAAAAAAAGTTGCAGAGTTCTAAAAAGCAGTCTCGACGTGGAGGTGACGTGTGAGGCGCGCGCCGAGACTACCCCCCCAAGCGTTCGTCGTTGAACGTTGTCATCTTACACTATGCTAGGATAACACTTGGTTCAAGATTATCATTATACCAATTCCCGAGCAGGCCAGCGTGACACGCTCGAGATAGAAGTACACATACAAGACTACTTGCTCTCTCTCTCTCTCTCTCTCTCTCTCTCTCTCCTGTCCGTGGCTGTGACGCCGATGCTATACGGTGCGGGCCCACTTCCTCCGCTACGTGAGCCGGCATTCACAAGTGGTCGCCGGACAAGGGGAACACCGGGGCGCCAGAACCCTAGTACTTTCTGTTCAACCATCCATAAGTCGGCGGTCTTATTCCCATGTCGCCTTATTCTGCATCATGAGCCGTGATTCGGCGTCAAAATGACTCGAGAGCTGCTCTTGTCTTCAGCTCCCCGCAGCATTGTCGCTGACTAACGCAACAACCCTCTCGCCGATTACCGCCGCCTTTTCTCCCCCACCTGTCGCTCCTCCACTGGACAGACAGACAGACAGACAGACAGACAGACAGACAGACAGTCAGACAGACAGTCAGACAGACAGTCAGACAGACAGACAGACAGATAGACAGAGCCAGAAGTCTCGGCCATTTGCTTTCGGCTACGTATTCCTCGACTCAGAGTTCCCAATACTTCCGCTGCCCACGATTACCCAACTTACCGCAACCCAGAATCAAGAGTAGACTGCCATAGTCCCTTCTGAGCTGCAGGCGCAACGCAACGGCATCTGTCTTCTTCGACCTTGGACGAACCCGCTCAAGCCCACGCGTCGACCACCAACGAGGCCTTGCATTGCGGATATTTCACCATGACAAACCAGCAAGGGACTGCCTCGCCGCAGCCCACGATACAGCCTTGCCGCTACAAGGTTGGCAAGACCCTCGGCGCAGGCTCGTACTCGACCGTCAAAGAGTGCGTGCACATAGACACAGGTCGCTATTATGCGGCCAAGGTCATCAACAAGCGCCTCATGGCCGGGCGGGAGCACATGGTAGGTAGACGGTGCCAGCGACAATCCCACAACCCGTCTGCACACGCCGATTCGCTAAACAACGACCACACAGGTTCGAAACGAGATTGCGGTGCTGAAAAAGGTGTCAATGGGCCACCAGAACATCCTGACGCTGGTCGACTATTTCGAGACGATGAACAACCTGTACCTGGTAACGGACCTGGCGCTCGGCGGCGAGCTGTTTGACCGCATCTGCCGCAAGGGGTCGTACTTTGAGTCGGACGCCGCCGACCTCATCCGCGCGACCCTGTCG
The DNA here is from genome assembly GCA_002968875.1 of Cordyceps cicadae. NCBI lineage: Eukaryota > Fungi > Ascomycota > Sordariomycetes > Hypocreales > Cordycipitaceae > Cordyceps > Cordyceps cicadae. The sequence goes on along the minus strand of MWMN01000048.1, from coordinate 140,416 downwards.
GCCGTCGCCTACCTGCACGACCACGGCATCGTGCACCGCGACCTCAAGCCCGAGAACCTGCTCTTCCGGACGCCCGAGGACAATGCGGACCTGCTCATCGCCGACTTTGGCCTGTCGCGCATCATGGACGAAGGCCAGTTCCACGTGCTCACCACCACCTGCGGCACGCCCGGCTACATGGCGCCCGAGATCTTCAAGAAGACGGGCCACGGCAAGCCCGTCGACCTCTGGGCGCTCGGCGTCATCACCTACTTCCTCCTCTGCGGCTACACCCCGTTCGACCGCGACACCGACTTTGAGGAGATGCAGGCCATCCTCAAGGCCGACTACGCCTTCGCGCCCGTCGAGTACTGGCGCGGCGTCTCCTCCCACGCCAAGGACTTTGTCCGCCGCTGCCTCACCATCGACCCGGCCCGCCGCATCACCGCCCACGAGGCGCTCCAGCACCCCTTCGTCGCCCGCGACGCCCCCACCGACGGCGCCGGCGAGAACCTCCTCCCCACCATCAAGAAGAACTTCAACGCCCGCCGCACCCTCCACGCCGCCATCGAATCAAGAAGAACTTCAACGCCCGCCGCCGAGGCCCAGAACCTCATGATGGACGGCGCCCGCTCCAAGGAGCCCTCGCGCGACACCACCCCCGCCGCCGCCGTCGCCGCCGTCGCCACGGTGAAGAAGGAGGACAGCGGCGTCGATGCCGGTCGTCCGTCGCCGCCCGCGCCACCGCCCCGCGAGACGAGAGATAGCGGCTACTCGACGCAGCCCTCCGAGGGGG
>MWMN01000048.1:113161-136326 GCA_002968875.1 Cordyceps cicadae | reverse complement strand
GCAGCCCTCCGAGGGCGGCGGCGGCAGCGGCGGCGGCGCGGGGACGTCGCCGCCACCGCCGCCGCCGCCGCCGGCTAACGACACCGCACCGGCCCCGACCAAGACTGGCGACGGCGGCAGCGACGTCACCATGGGCGGGACGGCCCTCAGCAGCATCCCCGCAGTGCTTCGGCCGGGCCACATTGCCAACAAGGTGGTTCAAACCAGCAAGGGCCTCTGGGGCGGCTCGCCCGTGCGAGATTGAGGAGGCAGCAGCTCTCGCCACTTCTCCATACCGTCGTCCACTGGGGCGCGCATGTAATGTTGAAGGTTCACTTCATGTCATTTACCTCTTCCTTCTTCCTTCCGTCTGTCGTCTGGATACAAGTACTCTACGAATGCACGGGCCATGAATGTCTGATGTCGGCAGGCTCAGCACATGTTTTCTCTACAAAATCAAAATCCCGTCTTCATGTTCTCGCGTCTTTGCTGTGTTTTTGTTTTCATATTGCTTCTACCTTCTAATGTCTAGCGAGCGGTATCTTTGGTTATGAAAATTTGACTGTCAACTCAACTCCCCCCCTTCTTCGTATCCATCGTAGGCAAACGAAGGACCGAAATTCTCAATCATTAGTAGGACCCAAAGTTTTCGAAAAGAAAACTCGACACGCAGTAAGTCATGTCCTGGGCCCCGTCTCATCATGTCCGTCATAGGCAGGGCGTCAGCCAGAGCCCTCCTCGTGGTATATATATAGCGAATGTTCAGTGCATGGCCGGTTTTCCCGCTGTTCCATTCCCCGGATACAGCCCCCAAAAAATGATCCTTGCCGTTCCGAAACCCTTCCCCATGCACGAATTAAAATAATGTATGTATACATTACGTAGTTCTATCGGCTCGTTTCAAACACAACGTGGCCGTACGTAAAAAAAAGATGAAGTAATAGAAAGGCAAAAAGCCAAGTCGTAAGAATGCAGAGGCCAATTCGATGCATCACTCCCAAAGCGTATTAAGATTAAAATTGGCCTCGCAAGTCTTGAGAGATGGCGTAAGACTCCGACCAAGACTTGTCGAGTCAGAGCTCGTCAGCCTGGGAATCAACTCATGTCGTGCGCCAAGTCGCTGTGCCGATGAATACCAAAGATGTAATAAAAGGTATGTCGAAAAATAAAATGAAGAAGTCGAAAATGTTGTTCGGACGATTCGTCGTGTGCAGAGAGAGTTTCGGGAGGTGTCGAGTGAAAACTGCAACAGAAGCACCGTGGAGAGGCTCGAGGTTCGTGTCGAGTGTTGATGGATGGGCACAGCGTCTCATCGGACAACAACCTCGCTGAGTTCGACGTCTCTACGTTGGCTGTTGCCATCCCATTGAAATTCGTGCTCGTCATCCAGGTCCAATAGCCCGGGTATTGTCTCCTCGGACGTGACGGGGCTCAAGGTTCCGCTACTAGAGCTGCAGCTCGAGCTGCTGCCGAGGGTCCAGTCATCGCTTTGGCTCGAGCGCCGGTTGTCAATTATATTGAGACCAAAGTATTGACCGTATTCTTCATCTGTGATGGCATGTCGGTTGCCGACCTCAACGTATTCATATTCCCAGCGCGTCAGCTTGTCGGCCTGTCTCTGTGGAAGCCATCGAGCACGGGCAGTGTAGAAGAAAGCGGCGGCGATGAGGCCACCTCCAACAAGATCAACAGCGTAGTGGTGGCTCAGATACATGGTAGCCCACCACACCCAACCGGCGTAGACAATGAAGAAATTGCGGAACTGCGGGAATGCATGGCTCATGAATAGAGCTTCGAGAACAGCATTCGCGGCGTGCAGAGAAGGAAACGCTCCAAAAGGGAGGGGGGCGTTGGTGAAGTTTGTCGTGTACAGATCGATACCGAAGATGGCGTCGACACGCGCAAGGCCGGCTGGCGAGCCATGCATGCCATACGCGGCTGGCGACAGACCGTTTTCATTCTCATACCAGGGTGGCGTGCAGGGGAACATGAGCTGAATGGTGACTCCAAGAATGCTCATCCAGCCAAAGGTGCGCGCGAACACGTTGACAGTTCCTGGCGCGGCAAAGATGAACAGTATGAGAGAGCATATAGCCGGCGCGCCGAAATGTATGATGCCATAGGGCAGCCAGGCAAGGATGTCGAGAACGGGGTGCTTGTGGGCGGACAAGATGTTTGACAAATTGGCACCGTACAAGACGTTTTCGAGGGCTGGCAGAACGCGAACCCAGATATGGGGACGGTATTTGTAGTCGATGAATCTGGACATGACGTTAGAAACAAGCCAGGGTGGCGCCGTACAGATTTGACGGCCACGTCAGCTGGTCGGCTCGGCGAGTGAACTTACCGACTACAGAAAAAGTAGAGCAGCCAGATCCAAATCATGGATGAGGGGAGAAGAATTTGACGCGTTGCGGGCATGAGAAGGAGCCAGGCGGAGCCGGCGAGGGCAAAGAACTTGAGCGCAGGTGCCGAGGGCGCGATGTAGAGGGAGAAGAGGGTGAGAAAGAGTAGAAAGACATATTGCAAGTCTGACTTTTTGAAGTCATGTTTTTGCAGATCGCGAATGCCATCCCATACACTAAAGGACGTGTACAGGCTCGTGATATCCTCGACACCTTGGTCTCTGGCGTTGGACTTTGTCCGAGGGCGGCGGCGATTCTGATAGCGCTGGGGAATGCGGTTGAGGAAGGCCAAGTTGAGGTTTTCGGTGAGCAGGTTCGGCAACTTGGGCTTGGCCGGGAGAGGCCCGGCGCGGTCGGTCATGACTGTATGCGCGCCGGAGGCGACGGGATCGGACGAGAGCAGAGCGTCAGGGTCGCAAGCGCGAGGAATTCGAGAAAGTTTTCCGCCTTGTATTCTAGGACAAGGTTGGCGTTGCTCGGCAGCTCTGGAAGGTGAAGTGGCGTGCTGCCAGCCCAGACGCAGACAGGGAGCCTTGGAGAGCAAGGCAGGGAGGTGGTCGAGAACCAGTGTCGAGAGGAAAAAGGCCGAGGCTATTGCATGCTATCCAAAAATGAATACAGGAGACGAACGGCGTTTGTGTTTGGAAAGCTTCTTTGTGCCCCCCTGATGGCCCTGCGACGAGGACGAAGTCGAGTCGAAAAGGTCGGCGCTTGCGTTTCGATGAAGATGGCGAGTCTGGCAATCGCTGGCACGTGCCCAATGCAGTTCGGTAAGGGCAAGAGGGGAAGAGTCGAGCCCGGGTAGAGTTGGCGAAAGGCGAACGTAAGAATGCCAGGAAAGGGAGCAGTGGGAAGACGAAAGCGACGAGCGCTTGGACAAGATGATGTGGGAAAAGATGTCGGGATGTAAGAGGGAGAGGAGGAGAAGAGGGAGGTGGAGGTGGAGGTGTGCGGTAGAGGAATGAGGTGTGGGAAGAGAAGGAGATTTGGGTGCGCTGGGGGGAAACTGCCTGGAGCCTCAGGGCATTTGAATGATGACAATTGGTGGGAAGGAGACCTGTTAGTGCAGTCCTGTTCCTTGCCATTGATTTTTTTTTAGTTGGTTTACATGGTGGTCCGCTAGCTCCGGGGGGGGGAAGGGGGGGGGTCTCACCCGGAAGAGCCGCTGAACGGCCAGAGGCACGACCACTTGCCTGTGGCAGCAGACGCTCTTGTGCCACTCAGTGGTTTGAGGTTGCAAGCCAGCTAGGTCTCCAAGATCTGTGCTAGCAGGGAGCGTTGGGGGGGGGGGGGGCTGGTTAGGAGGTACAATAGTGCATTAGCAGTGCCGCCCCCTGCAGTGAATGTGCTGAGGGCCTGCAAGTTGCCATTGCTTGTGCACCAAAGCACGCCCAAAAGCAGCCGGCCAGGCACACAGATCCAAGTACATACAACAAATACAACACACAGGCGGCGTCTGGGGTGAAGGAGGCATGCGCAGGCAGGCAGGCAAGCAGGCAGGCAGGCAGGCAGGCAGGCAGGCAGGCAGGCAAGCAGGTTGGTGCGTGCCGACCGACCAGGGTGACACGGAAGCAGCGGGAAGGGGAAAAGGTACATCTGTCAGTGGGCCGAGGTACCTCCTGCATTTCAGTGGAGGACCTAAAATAAAAAGCCCTTTTTAAATAATCTGTGCAATCTTTTTTTACAGAGCTAAAATCAGCTAGCGCCACTGCAACATCTGCTAAGTTATTTAGCAGCAACTCAAGTCAGTCATGCCCCATGTCCATGTCCAGCATGCGCCGAGTCCTCGTTCCACCACCGGCGCGGTCGGCTTCTGTTAATGCCCCGGCACGGCGGGACACTTCGGACATTGGCGACCCCGACAGCGACAGCGACAGCGACAGCGACAGCGACAGCGACAGCGACAAGCGACAGTGACAACGACAACGACGGAGAACTATGCAGCTAGCGAGCTAACAAGACGAGACACCTTTTTTTTTTTTTTTTTTTTTTTCCCTGTTTCGCTTTTTTCGAATCTGACTTCAGCTGAACGTTGTCTTAACTCGAGGACCCCTAGTATCTTGCCCTGCGGAGCAAAGTCAACTAACTAGTCTATTACGTAGGTTGAGTTGGTAAGTTGTTGCGCTACCTACCTACCACGGTGCATCCGCAACGGGCTTCCCTTGCTAATGAAGAAAGAGGAAAAGGAAGAGAAAAAAAAAGGTTTGGTGGCTCTGGAATTCCCCGCCATGATTTAATGGGCTTGCCCCCAGGTCTCAACGGGATGATGACTTGTGACAGAAAGCGTAGAAAAGCTTGAGCTTCGGTCACCGGCAGCCACGGATATGGTGGGCGCCGCCAGATGAAGGTCATGGGTCATGGGGTTGAGCCTCAGCAGCGTGTGGCTGGTCAGCTAGTTGGACCAGTGTAGCCGACGAAAGAGGCAACCTGCAGTTGGCGTCGACAGCCACGTCATGATGGTTCGCAGCGGCACCTCGGCCCCCTTTGTATTTGTATTTTGTACAAGCCTGGCCAACTTGCGTTGACAAAAAGCACACGACACACGATGGATGACAACAGCGCCTGCTTGCTATGCGAACTGGTTTCAAAGGCAAGCATTCGGCCTTTGATGCAGTATGTCGTGCGACAGTAAACAGACAACTAGGAGAGGCGTGATGTCCGATGCAGCCGTTGCCGTAGCCAAAACTTGTCACGGCGCAGCAGACAGGTACCTACGTACTTGGGTTGGATATAGCAGCAGCATCAGTAGCGAGCTCGGCCGCCATTATATGCGAGTGTGCCAGCATGCGATGCAAACATGGCATGGTGCGGCGTGCGGGAGACCGAGTACCTTGGCGGCAGCTACTCTACCTCATGCAGACATCCGTATGTGTAGGCATGTCGCGGCTGTGGTGGGCAGACATGTGCAGGAACGTGAAAGCGGTCGTGTGCGCAAATGCCGAGATGCAGCTCATCCATCACAGATCGAAGAGGGGGGTCGCGTATCGGGCTAGAGGCACAAGTATGTAGGTACAAGGTAAAATGTAGGGCTGGTGGTACTGTATCTAATTATCAGGAGGAGGAGGCGGGGAGTTGTTGATGAGTCGGTGTGAGGGAGGCAGCTGATAGTAGTTATTAACTTCTGACGTGGAATCTCGCCCTGCCGTCCTTGGCGAGTGGAATTGGCTGGCTGCCTAGGATGGCAGAAATGGGCAAATCGTCACTGTATCCGAAGAAAGCGAGACAGAAACATCTTGGCGCTACGCCGACTCTGCCTGTACATAGGTAGGCAGCAGGGTAACTATGTAGGTAACAAGTAATCCGTAGGTAGGTACGAAACTTAGCAGTCCAACTATCCGTAACCCGACGTTGCAATTTCGGTCACGCGCGCAAAAGCAGGAATAGTAAAAAATGCATGTTTTGCCTGCTTTTCATTGTTTTTCTACAGGTAATTTTGCCAAGCCATTTCCGCGTAAAACGATGCTGGAACCTCACCATCCACGATGCCGAGCGCGATTCCGGCAGCTAATTGGTCCAGGTTGGGGCTCAGGGAAATAACGCCAAGTCTTTTAGCGTCCAATCGTGCATACCTTTTTTTTTTTTTTTTTTTTCTTCCTTGCCCGCCTAGGAAGCAGCTAATAAAATGCGGTTGGGGGCAAGTGCATGGCTGACCGATGGGGCGGCTGCACTTGACCACCTCCAACTCCCCTACCTCTAACGAGCTACTAATAAAGTACCAGTAAGCTTCCACTCCCCTCCCTACCTCTCTAACTGCCAGCCATCCGCATAAAACAAAATCATGGCAGCTTGGCACTTCTATTTCTCCTTCAACGACACGCCAAGACATAGGTACCGGACATCCTGCTGGCGGCCGCGGGAAATTCTCTCAGAGATTCTGCCGAATCCTCCCGTCTCCGTAACGTAACTCGGCGTCATCATCGTTGTGGCCCAGGCAACGACACAGGCCTTTCTTTCTAGCCCTGCAGCCCTCAAGCCTCAAGCTCCCCCGCAGGAACCGTCGCCCAGCACTACCTACCAGGTACTAATGCTGATTAACCTAGCCACAATAACCCCAACGTCTGAGAGCGTGAATCAACCTGACTTTGACACAGCTGCTCCTGTCAACCGACACCAGCCTTCGCGCAATGGCTCATCATCGTCACTCTGGGAACCCGTTCAGCCACACAGTCCCTGTCCTGTTACTAATTTTGCTGCGTTTCCACTGCTGGTACGGACTAGAATAGTGGTCAACAACGAAAACCGCCTATGGAGCCTCTCAAACAAAAAAAGGAGGTTAATAATAGCCATCGAGGAGACGGGAAAGTTGGAGGATCACCGGCTGGGTGCATGGGAACCCGCTCCTGGCGCAAGCAATTTCCCACTTCCCGAGCCTTTCTTTTGACCAACTTGAAGCTGTCAAGCAAGCCCCTGTCTGAGCTAAATAACGAACCGCAAGCTCGTGGGCCAGAAACCGTGTCGTCACATTCTGTTTCCTGTCAACTTTCAATGCACTCGAGGAAACCCCCAAGATCAACGGACGGGGCAACCCTGGTAATATCAATGTTGCGGTTGCGTTTCTCTGCCCCCATCCCCCCAGCTGGACATTCCGTTGGGAACAATCGCGCCAGTTTCCAATATCGATTCGGGACGGGTTGACCTTGCAGCCCAGCAGCTTATTCCGCTCTATTATAATAGCAGGAGCCCGGCATAATCCCGTCTGTATCTGTATGGGAGCCCAAAGGCGAAAGCTGCCGGAAAGCCATGACGACATAGTACACGTTCCGTTCGTTCCTGGGCGCTCAGCAAAAAAAAAAAAAATGCGACACTTTGGCTGAAGCCCGGCCGTCAGAGGAGGTACTTTGGCTTGGCACTTGAGGTACTTTGTCAAGCCAACTTTTGTAACTTTGTCAAGCTAACTAGCTGGCAGCAATCAGTTGCACGGAACCTGCCTCGGTCCCGAAAGGCAATGGTCAGTTTCTTTCCAGTGGGGATTATCAACCTGACATTTGAATGACCGACTCGTGCGATTATTATAATATTCTTCGACGATTTGGTGCCTTGATCAAAACCTGCAACCTCCACCACGGTCTTTTCCATTCTCATTGCATCTTCTGAGAAAAAATAATAATAATAAAAATAATAATAATAAAATAGAGGATTGCAAGTCTGCCAGTCGCGTTAGATGCCTACTGTACCTCCCGAGAGCAACCAACGGAAAATTTTCCCATCATCAATCACGTCAGCCCAGCGTCGTCAGGCTCGTGGATGGGGCGTGTAATCTCCCCTGCGCGGCAACTACGACGCCACAACCTAGAACAAAGCCAGGAGAAGAAAACAAACTCAGAGCATGTTGTCAACTCACCAACTGACTGACCAGACTCGTTGGTTGAAAGAAAGTTTTTCCTTATCAGTGTGCGCAGTTGACGGAGACCTACATGGGGCGAGCATGGAGATGGGGGTGAGCATGGGTGGCAGCATCGTACTCGTCTTTGCCATATCCCACAGTTCCATCTCAAGTTCTTTGCGAGTCATCCGGGCTTCGCAACTCCTGATAGATGTCTTCAGGTAGTTGACTTCCCTTGCGGGTTGTCTCGCAACCCCGCTACTCGGCCCAGCCCGCGGGATGTACCTCTTCTCCCTCTCTCTCAAGCTTCACCGTTCGAAGTTGCCGAAGCGCATCCAACCAACGACGTAATCGATTCGCGCAAGAAGCCGTTGACGTCCCCATGGCAGCAGCAGCAGCAGCAGCAGCCCTCGACGACGAGATCGGTGAGTTATCTCCTTTTGGTCTTGGGCCTGGCTGTCTCGTCTCCACACGCCTCGTGCCGGCCTCACCGGCCGACTTTTGGGTATTGTGGTGTCATTGCCATTCCACAGGGGGATGACCAAGGCATTTCCGCGTTTTTTCCGTACACCTGTTCCATCATTCCAAAGAGCGCACAACCTCCCAAAGGGAAGCGTCGAGGCGTAACATCATTCGCGTCGCGCCGGCTGCAACGCCGCAGCATATAGCCAGGCTTTCCAGTCGACGACTGTAGAAGAAACAGAGAGGTAGAAACGGGCTGTTCATTATTTCCTCTACTGGGGTGTCACCGCCTTATTAGGCAGGACATCCATCCATCACCAAGAGTGGGACGAGGACCAACTCAAGAATTCGCCGGTCAACGTCAACAAAGTCACGTTGCCATCGGAGTTTTGCTCCAAGCCAAGGACAACAACCAAAGCAAAAAAAAAAAAAAAAAAAAAAAATCGGAAAATCCAAGATCAAGTGCCCTCTCTCAACAGTCCGATCGATACGTTTATTTCCTCACCGCTGAATATTTCCCACTCTAGAAGCTTTTCACCGGCCCGAATTTTGTGGACTTTTTTGGCTGGGCTGGACCCCGAAAGAGGAGGGAAAATTTTGGGAGTTGGTTTGCCTCCACTTGGGACCGGAGTTTGTCCTCCCCCCGGGACGGCGTTCCAGAAGGAAATTGCGTGAAGAAAAAAGTAAAATAGATGAATATGTAGACTCAAATGAAAAGCAAAATTCTCAAAAAAAAAAAAAAAAAAAAATTGGCGCGTTTGTGTGCTCAGGAATGCTACACCACTATAGCGAGAACTTGGTTACGGCTCTGCATCGTGGCTTCTTGCGGCGTAGCTCCAGCGCCGTCTGGACCGTGATGCAGGGTAGCCGGGAGCCAACTCTACCTCGGAGACATGGCAAGATCCCAGAAACTCGTTTGTCTCGTCAAAAGCACACGGGAAAGTGTCTTTCTCGTTTTTACTATCCTGCCCTATCTTGCGCACCAGTTTTTCGTCCAACGAGCAAACGCCACCTCCCCCTTGATTGTTTTTCACCCAGCTCCCCCAATTCTGTGAATTTCGACCAACAGACGTGTAAAATTCAAGAAAGATAGAAAAACAAAAAGACAAGCAACAAAATAGTTCCACGCCCAAGCGCCTTTCACAAAAGTTCCGTCTCAAAAGCAAAATGTATTCCCTACACTGCTACCCCCTACCCCCTATTAGTACAAGCGACGCTGCTACATCCTGGGTATCTCCATGCAATGGGGATGTGCAGCGTCTTCCCTTGATGCCCGGGGCTCCCATTGGGTGTTGCCGCCGAGCTGGCCAGCCGGCAATGTGCTGTCCTAGTCCTTCTTGGTACGCACCGTCTTCACTTTTGGTGATGCCTTCACTTTCGGCGACGCCTTCACTTTAATCAACCCGCTCACGGACGGAGATGCCTTCACTTGCGAACCCGCACCGGCCGAGGCAGCCGAAGCTTTTGTGAAGGCGGGAATCGTGGGCAAAGGAACCGGCGTCTCTGCCACCCCCTTACCAGTAGATTGAGGGGCAGGAACAGGTGTTGCGGGATTGGTTGAAAGTTTGGCAGACTTGGTCTTGGCAGGCGTTGGTGTAGCAGGCGTGGCAGCGACCGGACGTTGAGATCCCGTAGCAGGACTGCCGTGGCTTCCTGTCTTTTGTTTCTTTGCTGACGTGACCGCAGAGGCGCCTTGCTCGTTCAGCTGCTTGGCAGCAGACGCGGCCACCGCAGCGTCCCCATCCTCCAAGTGGCTGTGCTTTCTCTTGCCCTTGACACTCTTGATGGCCTTCTTGGGTTCGAGAGTTTCTTTCCCTCCCTTCTCCTGCGAGGCTTTGGGTGCGGCTTTCGTGGCCGGGCTTTCCTTGACCGGAGACTCTTTGCGTGTGACCGGAACAGCCTTCTTCAACGGTTTTGTGCGGATAATTTCGGAAACCTTTGATGCATCAATGGTTGGTGTAACTTCGATTGTGTGCTGGTAGCGAACAACTTCCTTCGCAGTTCCGCGATCTAGCAAATACGTTAGCAAAGTGCCTCCAATGCCGCGGCGATTGAAGTTTTCTTACAAGGCTCCTTTGCGGAGGCGGCGGTGGAAGGTATCATGATCTTGACACTTCTTCCTTGCGGCGCGGCATTGAAGGAAATGCCATACTTGGGGTCACCATTGCAGGGCAAAACACGGTCGTCTAGGCCAGATGTATTCACGGGGAATTCGGTGACCTCCAAAACACTAACGGGAGTGTTGGCGGGTAAAGCAAAGCACCATATTTCCTTGCCCTGTAGCTCGGCCTCATTACAAGCGCGAGCGATGTCGCGACTTGCGCTTTTCGCATTGATCTTGTTTACCTCGAAAGGCGGACGCGCGGGCCGGGACAGTGCAGCCTGGTCAGCCTCTGACTGTTCATTGGACTCGGTCATTGAGTCGTCGCTAGGGTCGTCCTCAGGGTCCCCGACCTTCTCGCTCTCGGCTTCATCCTCACTGGATTCGTCTTCAGACGAAGTCGCTTTGGGTTTCCCACTCGAACTGCCGTCCTCGTCACTGTCCTCTGAAGAGGCCTCGCCAGAGACATCGATCGGGGGAGAGGAAGTCTTGGCCTTGCTGATTGCAGCAGAGTCTTTCGCCTTCTTTGCACTCTTTGAACTCTTCTTGGGGAGGGTTGAATCGTCGTCACTATCTGGAATCTCATCCTTTGTACGGTGGGAGTTTGCGCCTCGTCGTGACTTGCCGCTGAGGTGGAGGTTGATAAGGCCATCATCTTCAGAGTCGTCGCTATCCGAATCACTGCTGGTAGGGGATGACTCAGAGTCGCTCTTCTTGTCGGCGAATGCTACCTTCTTAGCTGAGGTGGGCTTCTCAACATTTGCCTTTTTTACGGGAGTCTGGTCTTTAACCGGCTTTACAGCCTCTCCTACGGTCTTCTTCGGCGACTGGGTCTTGGACGGCGCTGTCATTTTCGCGAGCTGTGCCAGGTCAATGTCACTATCCGAGTCGCTGCTAGAGGAGGACTCAGACTCGCTGCCGCTGTCGGGAAAGGCGGCATTTTTCGCGATCGTGGTGGGCTTCTTGGTCTTTGATTGTTTCTCGGCGGACTCGTTTTTCTTAGGCTCGAAGGTTTCTTCCATGATCTTCTTGAGCGACTGAACTTTGAACGGCTCTGCCATCTTGGCGTGTGTGGAAGGCCACCAAGCTCTATATCTGAAGCAATGGTTGAAGTTGAAGAAGTGAAGTTCAATCTTTTGGCGTGGGCATTTTTGGATCAGTTCACTAGCAACCAGTGCCCGCAAAATTTTCTCACGTGTAAAATGGCCCGTGCGTGGCGCAGCTTCAACCACCTTTCAAGCTCGATGCTTTTCAGGTTTGCAAAAACTTGGGATGTGTATTTGTTTAATGAAAAAATTACGCATTGAAGCTGCTTTCTTCTCAGAAAATTTACTGCTTTTGTACCGATCGAGCCTGCATTGGTCTCTGTACTTTCTGTCGAGCTTGGTATCAACATGGACTTCTGGAAGTTTTAGTGGAGACCCGCTATCGATAACCGTACCTCCATCCGTCAAGACAAAATGCTCTGCCACTGCCACTGCCACTGCCACTGCCACTGGAACTGCAACTTCACTGGCTGGTTGCACTTAATTTGATAACAGCCATGGCGAGAAACTTATCAACGTCGATTCAAGTGACTCCGTTTTGAATGCGGGCATACTGCGAACAGCATGCCGGTTAGCAAGCGCCGAAAGCTGGAGAAGGGCCGAGAAGCACCGCAATGTGAGTCGAGTCTGAACAGCATCTAGGGCCCGCGCAGAAACGCAGAGCAAGGTTTCTGACTACCTCTTTCTACTTAAGCGGCCGTGAGCGCCTTGTCTGCTCTGCGTCAACGCGCCGCCGCTTCCGTGTTAGACGAGGCGATCCCAGCTCCGGAAGATGAAGCAAAGCGACGAGTTGGGAATCAGTTCAGCGCACTGCAGCACGTCTCGCAAGTAAACCAGAGTCCAAGCACGCCCAAGAGCCCTGCTCCTCGTAGAGATGGCACACCAAGACGCAGGTAAAATGCAATTTCCACTTCATTTGGCTATTCCGGGTGACTGATGTTCTATAGCGCCGAGAACGGCGTCACAGCATCAGACAGCGGTGCGGCAACTCAACTGGCCGTCCCATACTCGTCCTTTCGTCTTGGTAAACACAATTACCGGAAGCACGAGAACGGATTGAGCGAGCTCCGACTCTCTAATAGTGAGGTAAGATTTAGTGTCAATGCGTGCGCTGCGGATTGCTAAAGGTGTGCAGCGCTTTGTTGTACTTGGCAGCTTTGGCATGAAAGTGCGATCGGGACAAGTTGCTATACTTGGTACAACACTATCTATGTCGGAAGACCTCCACTGGATCTATGCACCACAATGCCATGCATTGCCCGTCATCAGAACGTCAGAAAAGACACGCCTGGAGCTGCACAGTGCTACCGCCAATTGCCAGATGCTCTGCCTCTCGTCTCTATCGCCATTATACCAAGGCATTTGGCATGAAAACGGAAAGAACCCGAAAGAAAGGAATACCATTGGCGACGATTCGTTTAAAATTGTAGGTTGAACAAATACGTAAATTTGACAATCAACTGACATGCCTAGCTCTGCACCTCGGACGATGCCCCCAAGAAGAGTGTTGTACAGGAGCTCAACTCACCACCGGAGTGGAACAAGGCGATTTCTGACATTGCAAGCTCAAACAAGGTTGGCCAGCAGACCCAAACATCTACTCTGATATGCGGCCCCAAAGGTGCTGGCAAGTCAACGTTCTCGAAGCTACTGACAAACCGTCTTCTCACAACCATGGACGGAGCTGCCGCGGAGAAGACATTCTCAGGCATCGCAGTCATTGATCTTGACCCGGGCCAGCCAGAATACTCGCCGCCTGGGATTGTATCTCTAATTCACGTCACCAAGCCCAACTTTGGCCCCCCTTTCTCACACCCTGGCTTGCACCAATCGGGATGCAGAGTTGTGCGTAGTCATGCTCTGGCATCGGTGTCACCAGCGACGTCCCCGTCTCTATACATCCAATGCGCGACGGAGCTGTATGAAACATATCGCAGGACATTGCGAAACTGTCCGCTGCTGATAAACACGCCAGGATGGATCCTTGGAACCGGCCTGAACTTGTTGGTGAAACTAATACAAACAATGACGCCCTCGCAGACTGTATACATGTCTGAAGAAGGCCCTGTTGACGTGGTTGAGTCCCTTCGTTCTGCCACAAGGTACGATTTCTTGACGCTACCATCACAGCCTTGCACATCTACAGCAAGGACGGGATCCCAATTGCGCGCTATGCAAACCCTGTCGTACTTTCACTCAATCGAAATCTCTGCAACCGCCAACCCGCCGATCCCGAGCTGGGATGTTAGACCAATCTCTTCAGCACCACCGTGGGAGGTGCGCTATGCTTCGCAGAAGAGGGGGATAAAGGGCATTCTATCCTATGATTACCAACCATCGCCTGAACTATTTAGAGCAGCGATTGATGGCATGGTGTTGGCCGTGGTGGAGGTTGAGGACGAGCAAGCATTTCGCGAAATCATTGCTGGATACGACACAGCGGTTCAACAACCGGGTGCTCCCATGCGGAACTCAGCTTGCGAAGCTGAGACTGAGAGCATCTGCCCCGAGCCGGACAAATGGACTAACGAGCTGAAGATTCTTCAATCGCCGGAAGGATTACCGATAATCTCCAACGCGAATGACGCCACGCTAGATCCCAACTACTGCCGTGTAATGGGGCTTGCTCTTGTGCGAGGCGTCGACACCATCAACAAGAAGTTGCAGCTCATCTCGCCGGTCGCAGAAACGCAAATACAGAGCGCGCGCTCTCTGGGTCATGACATCGTTCTGCTGCATGGAAAGTTTGACGCGCCGACGTGGGCGTATGCCGAGGATTTCTTCTACCAGCGCGCCACGGCGTCACTCGAGGAGCAAGCAGAGCTACAAGATGTGGACGTGACGTATGAGGGCGCTGGCGAAGAGAGCCCCGATGCCGCGCAGGAGGGGGGTTACGTGGAAGACGTTCCGGGAGATGCGCCTGCGGTGCCGTGGCTAGAGATCCTTGACGGCCATCAGAAGCGGCCTGTCGGGTCAGGCGTCTGGCGTGTGCGGCGGGATCTAGGGCGCAGCACGGGAGACTAAGCTCAACCTAGCTGCTTGGTGACAAACGGTTGAAGCAAGACATGGCATGCTCCTGACTTACTAGCCGAGCATCCTGTGAATCACACCCTGGCTGAGACATTTCCGACAACCTGGTTACTGAGATTCCACCAGGACCAACGGGACGGGTGGGCAGTGTGTAACACGCAACACGCTGATGTTTGTGTGCAGCATGCACATCCCAATGCTGTTGCTTGCATGCCGTCTCAGTTACGCAGCGCGGAAGGAAGGCAGCAATGTACAACCCCCCGTCGCGTTGGGGGAGGATCATTGCCATTTTTCACTACCACGAGCCTCTTATCTGCCGTGTCTGATATCCGTAACAAAAAAGCCTGAGAGGCCAGGCGCTTCGTACCGAGCTCGTGAGCCGGCCAGCATTCGAGAAAAACTCGGATGCAACAGGGTACGGCAGCGGTTTAATCAACAAAAAGCAAAAAAAGCAACCCCAGCTACGTGTCTCGGGTCTGGCCAGGACACGGCGGGGCTTGTGGAAATTCCTCAATGTCCCTTTATGAGATGCCCATGTACAGAGGAGGCCAGCAACACCGGCATGGCCAACTGTTGAAGGCTGGGCCGAGCGATTGCCGCCATGCCGACGAGAGGGTGTATGGGGCGAAACAGTTGCAGAAGAAGACACTCCGTTTATTATGCTGTATTGGTGCTGTGCAATGTGACAGATGACAGCATGATTGTGACCTGTAAAGCGGTGGCCGGCGTCCAGAACGTTGGCGGCTCGCACTGCCTGCCTGGCACGCTGTCGTGCTGCTGCTTTTCGATTGTGAAGCAGACGTTTTGAGCGTCCAATCGCTCGGTTTGACGACCATTTCACTTGTAAAAAAGTTGGCTGTACTGCGGAAGTTGGGATGTCTTCCTCGTCTCTGAAGAGCAAAAGCACCACAACCACATCCCACATGAGTGGCAGCTCGTCTGATTGGCCAGAGTCGAAGGAAGCCGCCATTTAGAACCCATTGATTACTCTGGGGATATATTTCTCGGTGGGAGAGGCTGAAGGAGGGCTGACGACGCCGCGATGGTGGGGGACGACCAGCCAACTTTGTGACTGACTGGATTGTAAGACGGGCTTGGAGATGTCAGTGAGTAAAGAGACAACAACAACAACAACCCGCGGAACAGCTGCTAGTTGCGCCGCCGCCTCCCTTCCTCTTCGTCTCCGCCTCGTCCTCCTCGTCCTTGTCGGCTTTCTTCCACCCTTTCCAGGCTAGGGGCATGTGCTGGCTGTGGTCGTGCGCGGTGCAGGTTACAGTTCCTACCAGCACTCTGGATCCATCCTTTCTTTCTTTCGAGCATTGGCTAGCAAGAGGCTCGGGCTGCAGTCACAGGATGAAGGAAGGGAAAGGCCCGGGATCAGGTCAAGGACATGGATTGGCATATGTTTTTGTGTGTCTGAGTTGGCCAACGCCAGTGGGTCGCATGTATGCATGCACCTGGCCGAGAAGGGAAATTTTAGCCTTTTCCGATTTGTGAACAAGCGACAAAGCGACAAAGCGAGCAGGGCGACTCGCCCGCCTTAGTTCAACGGTGTTGCTGGGAAGATCTAGGTTACGCTGACGGGAAGTACCGGAGTACCGCTGCTTGCATAGAGGAGAAAGACTGTCATGTCCGAGCGGTCCTAGGCAAACAAACATGGGTATGGATATGAGAAGTTGTAAGTAGTAAAGGAAGAAGATATCCAGCCGTAAGGTCTTTGACTATCTACCTATGTAGGTACGAATAGCGAATAGTCGTTTATTATTCTCGCTCAACTTACACGGAGTGGAGATGGGCATGGCGGCCTTGCCGGGGAGGTACTTGTCCGTACATAGGTAGGTAGGTAGGTCACCAAGTACCTCGGTAGTAGTTAGTTAGGTAACTAGTCAGTGAGTTGATAACAGGTTTTTACCTAGGTACCTGCTAACTCAGTAGGTAGGCACCTACTCGGCACCATCAGGTAGTACACTGACTCCCTAACTTTTAGCGCCCAGGCATCTACCTGTAGTACTAATTTAGGAGGTGGCTAGCGCTGTGAAGAACAAAACCGTTCGCTGGGCACGAGTAGCGATTTGCTAAGTACCTAGTCCAGGTGGCCGTTTCTGGTAGTTCTTGTTTGAGCTCGTTCAGTTTCCGAACCTGGATGGCCCAAGGCTGTCTCTCTTTCGACCACAATTCAATTCATGCAGCGGCAGCCAACGTGGCTGACCGTTAACCCCTCCAGCCCCTCCTGCCCCTCCCCTCCCTCATCTGGCCGGCCGTGGCTGGCAACCGTGCAGTTTTGTTTTGTACTTGTCGCATTGCAGATTGCAGAGGAAGGAGAATGGTGTCGTTTTTCATTGCTGAAATTTTCCGTCTGTTCTCTCTATCTTTTCTTTCCTCTTGGCGTTTTCATTCGGGCTGACTCGCACCGTTATGCGCACAGTTGGTCCTCAAACTAATAAGATAGGCGATATCTATACTCCGTAGTCCCTTACCTTATTTAGTAACTTGGTTAGTAGGTAGTGCTAGCTGAAAAGAAGGAACCTGTACCAAGGAAGGTATTTGTCATGGTCCGTTTTTACTGCAAGATACTAGGCACTGTACATACCTACTTGGGTACATATACAATGGTGAATACCTGCCTGGTAGGTACTTAGACCTCAGTCTTAGCAAAGCTGTCGTAAGCTGCTGAAACCTGCCAGGTAGGCAAGGGCCTTGCAGAGCACTGAGAAGCATCAACGAGGCTTCGTCATGCATACGAACGAGGTAAGTTAGGTAGGTAGGTATGCAGCAGCAACGCAACAGAGGAGAAAGGTTGTCAGTTGTCGCTCAGTCGGACATCCTTGTCAATCGCGCGCGATGCCCCTCTTGCCTCCAAATTCAGCCCCAAGCCCAGCGGCTACTAACGACTAACCACGTACCCGTACAAAAAAAACCTACTATTTTTAACGAACCGTTGCCAGGTTGTATGTATGTATGTATGTAGGTTAGTACACCTAGCCTCCTCCTCGGTAGGTTAGGTACCACCTAAATAATGGAATTCACTTAACTTGTTATTATTAGGTAGGTAGGCAGTAACTTAGTACCTGGACCACAGGCCGTCCCCCCCCTCCATCCTCCGTGACTCGGGGGACGACCGACCAGAATTTCCACAGTTTCCCACTATAATCGGCCCCATAATACAGCGTCAACCACCCCTAGATCCTGCTGGAACCCTGGTCAGGAGCTGCTGCTGACAGCCCTGTCTCCCAGTAAGAATTCAGCAAGGAACCCGCCGACTGCCCCCGCGGCCCCCCCCGCGCACTTGCCCGCCGTTCTCCATCTCTTTTCAACGTCTTCTTAAGCTCTCTCCTCTCTCTCTCTCTACCTCTCTGGCCCTCTGGCCCTCTGCCTCTGCCTCTCTACCTCTCTACCTCTCTGCCTGCCTCGGGCCTTCAAACAACAGCTATCAACTATTCAATCTCACTCACACCTCACGCCTCACGCCTCGCACCTCACACCTCACCTCACGCCTCGCACCTCACACCTCACCTCACACCTCGCACCGACCCTTCTCGTCCGCTCTCGCCCTTTCCGGCTTCCTTCCGCCCACCGACCGCGGACTGCATTCTCTCTCCATCGCGCAGCACACGGGCATGCTGCTGCGCTCTTCGTCCTCCGCGTCATAGATGGACGCCAACCTCGAGGACAACAGCCAGGCTCGCACTGCCTGTACCGAATGCCAGCGGCGCAAGCAGAAGGCACGTCTACTCCGAACCCTACCCTCGTTCTGGATTCTCTGCGCAACCGCAGGTCATCTTTTCATCACCCCTACCAGTCAACCCGTTTGATCCAACAAGCAAGCAGTCTACTAACAGTGAGCCAGTGCAATCGCCAATGGCCTTGCAATCACTGCCAGAAACGCAAAGTCGCCGATCGCTGTCGCTTCTCCCAACCCACCACGTCTGCCGGATCATCAGAACGGCCGCCCGCCAGTGCGAACCGAAAACGTGCCCGGAATCGGGACGAGCAGTTGGATTCCAGCTCCGATGAGGATGATGCACAAGATTTCGCGGCCATTGGCTACGGTGGTGCGCACTTCTTCACCAACCTCGAGGTTCAACCCGAGGTAGGACTGATCATAACCACCCATCCTCCATCATCATACTTGGCTAACCTCGTCTCGCGCCTTGATCAGAAAAAGTCAAAGCCTCCTGCGAAACAGCATTATGAAACTGCTTCTCATTGCCATCAACTCGAACGCGCTCTCCAAGTGCTCCCTCCCCGCACGACAACAGGCAAGCATCACATTATCGGCAACGGCTAAACCACCGTTATCTTGCAAATGTACCAAAATTAACACTTTTACAACAGACTCGTTAGTGCAGAACTTTCTCTCACGCGTCAACTATCATTACTACATCATTTATCCTCCTTCTTTTTTACAAGAGTATCGCGAGTGGTGGATAGCCCGCTTCGCCTCCCAACCACTTGGTCTTCAATGGACCTGCCTCCTGCTCATGGTATGCGCATGCTCGACTCAATATACAGACCCGGGCCTGAAAAGAAAACTGGAAATGGAACTGGGTGAGCCTATCTATCACCTGTCCAACAGATATCACAATGCCGCCCGCGAACTCCACTCCGTCATCCCGATCAGCAGCAACCACATTCTCAACGTACAACACCTTTTACACTCTAGCTACTGGTACAAGTCAGAGGCGCGCTTTGTTGAATCCTGGCATGCTCTCAGCACCGCCATCCGCGAAGCCCAAGCTCTTGGCATGCATCAAGACCAGCTCGCCGGCTCAATATCCGAATTTGACTTTGAAATGCGCAGGCGTCTCTGGTGCGTCCTGGATACCTGGGACTGGCAAATATCTGCCCTCCTGTCTCGACCAAAGCTCATTGATCGCTCCGAGTGCAAGGTATCACTACCCGCTCTCACTTTGGAAAGCTATTCGCCTTCACCATTGCTACATATGAAGCTCCAGTCCGAGGTTATTGGCGAGCTGGCACGCCGCTTTGGCTCCCCACGAGAAGTCACGTCCCCAGCTCAGATTGACCAGTACACGGGCGTCATTCTCAAATGGATGAACAACTTCCCGCAAGTGTACAGTCTTGACAATCCTGATACGTCAATCGACTCCAAACACACCTGGGCCACCCTCCATCGCCACTACTTACATACCATGGCCTATTCCATGTTGTTGGACCCTTTGCGCGCATACATGGCAAGACGAATGACGGCCAACTCGCACGTCGATGACTTGAGGATACGCAACGAAGGTATTGCGTATACATTGAAACTCATGTCGGCCTTGTCCAGCTTCTTTGAGTTTTTGTACCCCAAAGACGCCAAGTTTCATTGGGCTCTGTTTTCCATCTTTGACACCGCGGCAGTCCTCTGCTCCGTGATTCTGCACGACGAAGACTGTTACATCTTGAGGCGACAGGAAATTCTCATGGCCATCGAGTCTGCCAGATCCATGCTCGAGCGCTTAGCAGCTGAAACACGCACTGCGAAGACGTCATCTCAGATACTATCAAAGCTAGCGAAACGTATCGAAAACCCGCATCTTTCCCCGAGGATGCCCAGCCACTATCATAAGCGCGCTAGAGCAGCCGAAGAATCACTCACACCCCCCTTTTTCCAGCATGGCGACGTGTCCGTCGGTTCGAGTGACGTTGGAAGCGTTGACGACTTCGACACTTATTCAGTTTCGCCTGTTGGAAGCGGCGGAGCGGCCCATAGCATCTCTAGTACCTCACCTGCCTATGGGCCTGGGTTCGTGGACGTTTCGAGAGGTTATTCGATGCCTAATATGGGATACGACACAACATTTGCCATACAACAGGCAAGCCCCGATACTGTTCTGATGCCCGCACCACAGAATCCATACATGCCACCCACTCCGCGCGACTCGTACGCACAGATACCTTGTGATGCAGTTTTTTCGGCTGAGCAACTAGGCGAATTGGCGGCTCTGTGGAACTACCAAAGCCTGGATCTCAATTTCGTGCCCAACCAACCCGGTTAAAGAATTTTCCATGTCACCAGGAGCACCCGATTTCTGTGCTCTGTCTTTTGAAATGCTGTACACGATTTGGATGAATGTTTCAAGTAGTTCTATACCCACATATTTGGCGCTTTTCTTTTCATGTTGACGCTGCTTCTTTTTTTTTTTTTTTTTTTTTGTTTTAGGAACAATATGGGGGAAGGAATCATGTACAGGCGTTAGTTCACAAGTGTTCAATTGATTAAGTTGCGGGAAGACCAGATGCTGAACTGTCCTCGCCAAGACAGCCCCGAAGGTTTCAATTTCTATCATGTGCATCGTCATGTTATGCTACAAGGCTATCACGGTCAGTGCCAACCTGTGAGCTCCGTAGACGATGAGGGATAGGATAGGCCGGGAAGTGAAGAAAGAAATAGAAGAGCCAAGAGCCAAATGAAAAGTAATGAGAGAAGAAGAAGAGAAAGAAACCAGCAGAATAGCCAAGAAGAGGTGGCAGAAGAAGAGGAGGGGGGAGAGTAGGAGAAAGAAGAGACGGCGACGAAGAAAAGAGTAAAGAATTGAGAAGGAGAGAAGGAGAAGGAAAGAAGCAAAGAAGAGCAAAAAAGGAGCCAAGCGAGGAACCAGACGAGGATCCAGACGATGAACCAGACGAGGATCCAGACGAGGATCCAGACGAGGATCCAGACGAGGAACCAGACGATGAACCAGACGAGGATCCAGACGAGGATCCAGACGAGGATCCAGACGAGGATCCAGACGAGGATCCAGACGAGGATCCAGACGAGGAATCAGACGAGGAATCACAGGTAGGCCATCTGCTGGGCCAACCATTATTCACTCATCAGGGACTGGGCTACTATCTTTATTACTACTACCGCTCTCATCCTTTAGTTCACGGTCTGGTTCGGCCTGGAACACTTTCTCATCGCCTTTGTCATTGTCGTCTTCGTCGTTGCCATTTTCGTCATTGTCATCTTCATCATTGTCGTCTTCATCATTGTCGTCTTCATCATTGTCGTCTTCATCATTGTCATCTGCGTCATTGTCGCCTTCGCCATTGTCGTCTTCGTCATTATCGTCTTCGTCATTGTCATCTTCGTCGTCGCACCGAAAGAGGCGTAGGTGCCTCGGCCCGGTCTCTCTCCACGCCGCAACCCACTCGTTCAGGTCGCATTCGTACGCGGGCGGCGACGACAGCGCGCTCGGGCGGGGGACTCGTGCATCGGTCGGACGAGGGTCCACGGGCAAGGCCGAGGGCCTCGCTACCGGCGGCTCAACGGTGGGAAGGCTATTCTCCAGTCAAAAATGTGAGAAGCACGGCCAAGTGGAGCTGTTGTTCCTCGGCGCATGTTTTCCGGTATATATATATATATATATAATTTTTTTTTCTTTCTCTTTTTGGAAAAGACGGGCGGGGGAACCAGGTTGGGCAGGGGGGACTGACTTACAGGTTTGGGGAGGGCGGGTTGACCAGGAGAGACGGCGACTTAGCCGTGGAAGATGTGAACGAGAAGGACGACACGGTTGACGGCATTTCGGCCTAATGCTTGTTGATTGGGGTGTGTGTTTTTATCTTGTAGTTTCATATAAAAATGCAGGATGGCGACGGCGATGGCAATGTACAGGGCGGCATGAGGAGATCAAGGCACAGCAAATGGACTGACATGCAAAGCGTGTCTGTCATGTGCGGAACCAAAGATGTAGAAGAGGGCGGCGGCATACAGGTGAGCGGTTGAGAACCTGGGGAAGTGGGCAATCTCGAGGGCTCTATATATGTATATGAATTTGCCTGGAAGCGGTGCTGCGGTGAAGGAGTGATGTTGCCCCTTCTCTTGAAGTGCGTATTAATCAAGGAAGTACATAACCTCAAGAGACTAACTAGAGGCATGTACATTTGTTGAGCCCAGGGTAAGGGTGTGATCTACGTTGATACCCTATGTATGCAGCAAGACAGCCATTCTAGGCCCCTACATTGCCACGGCCTGAGACTGTGAGACTTTGGATGTACCGGGAAACGCGTGTCGGCAGGGACATCTGTGTTGGGCACTCAATCCAGTCGCAAAGCTCCAAAAGGAAAAAGGCAAGTGACCTTTCTGCTTGGAAATACTGGTTTACTGATGTGCTGATTTGCTGGTTTGCTAATGCACGGCTTCCCGAGACACCAATGAAAGGGGGGGGGGTGTCGCCCAGTCTGACCGCGAAGTTGGTTCAGCGTCCATTTTGGGCAATTGCGTGTGCATGTGCAGCATGCGTAAATTAGCCATAGCCGCCAAGTTGATTATCTCGTGGAGTGCATCGAGTGGTGGCCCAGGCAGCAAGGCGGCGGCGGTGAAAGCCGTCAGCCAGCCAGCCCAAGGCGGATGGGGAAGGGATGCTTCTCAAAGAGAGCAGGCGAAATTCTTTCGGGCTCGACCCGGGTCCTTACCATGTTGTAGACGCTGCCAAATAGTGTCAAGTTCGGTGTGAGACGTTTGCTGCCCAAGTCGCAGTCGAAGCATCAAATCGGTTGCCAAGTTGGATCTTTTGCACTGAGGATACATCCCTTGCGTTGCGGCTCGCCTGAGAGTCCACTGCAGCGTGCGAGTGGACAGCACATCTCGTACTTTGAGTCAGTCTGCAAGGCACCGACCCACGCGTGAAGATTTCAAGGCCGGGGAAGCACAAGGGCCTCCAGCCCAGCCTTGTTCGCTGCCCAACAGGAAGAGTGACGGTAGTCCCCGGAGCCATCCTATGGACTCGGATGGGGAAGAAAGGCTGCACATGATGTTGATGATGCAATATTGCTTTGATGTTCCTGGATGGCGTCTCTTTTCTCCTTTAGGGGGGGGGGGGGGGGGG
>MWMN01000048.1:49440-110563 GCA_002968875.1 Cordyceps cicadae | reverse complement strand
GGGGGGGGGGGGGGGGGGGGGGGGGGGGGGGGGGGGGGGGGGGGGGGGGGGGGGGGGGGGGGGGGGGTTCATGCAGGTGCAAGTTGGTGATGAGGGCGGCCGGCCAGCGGAGCAGCAAACGGAAAGCGTTTGCAACAGCTGTTTGACGCGGTGCAGTGCAAATAAAATGGGAGAAGAACTGGAAGAACCGGATGATCCGGACAACAAATCTTCATCCCCCCATCATCATCATCATCATCAGGGACACGACCTTCTTTTTGTACCGCGCCGGAAGCAACCTCAAGTCCAGCTTTGCCAGCCGCCGTCGCACAAGAACAGAAGATCTTGCTGCCCGACAACACCAACAGAAAAGCCATTGCCTCGACCAGCTGGCAGCCATCAGCCCAACATCTCAGTCGATTTTTTGCTTCTCCCGTCTCTCGCTCAATCCAATCTTCATTACTCTACTCGATTTGGAAATCCTCGCTTGCCTTTTTGGGTTCGAGCAAGCCCCTCGTCTGGCAGCAATGGGTTCGCACGCGGTTCGCAAAGGCCACCTCAACATCTGGACGAGCCGACCAACTGCACGCTGCCCGTCCGTGACACCGAACATCCATCTACAGCCATCAATATAAACTTATCCCCTAGATGCCCTTCTCCGGGGAATCATGCACCCCCGACTGGCCGCCCGCTCACTGGGTTGAGCTTGGCTGTTGCCTTGGGCTTGGTTTGTCTTACTTACAGCGCAAGCATTTTGCATCATGCACGTCGAGAGGGGGGCTCCGTCGGGTGGTATCGCCAGAATAAGAATAGACCATCCAGGCTCCTTTTTTTCAGCTTTTGTCGATTTGTTACTTTATTATAGGCTTTCCAGCGTCGCCAAGAGAGACGGGTGGCTCGCGCCGACGCACTCCTTTCTTCTTCTTCTCCGCGGGGCTTCGACCCGGCTATCTGGACGATGGCATGGCGTTGTCGTCATTCGGTTCATATTTTTCCTGGAAAGGCGCCCCAGCCGAAGACAGGGTTAGGAACGCAATGGTACAAAAACAAAATAAAAAATAAAAAATAAAACACCCGGCAAAGTGGTGCTTCCTTGCCCCCTTGCCCCTTTTACTGTCGCTTCCCCCGAGAAGGCTGGGTGGCTTGGCCCAGCTGATCGGCTCAGGTGGAGATCTCGGACGTCTCATTTCTGAAATAAAGAGAAAAAAGAAACAGCCCCCGGAGTCTTGTCTCCACGGTCTCTTGTTGGCTGGATCTTGCACGCTTGACAGCTTGTTCCCGCCCTCCCCGGTCCCATGCCCCGGCCCCGGCACGGTTCCCAAACTGTCGGGACGACTGCCCCTCTCCCTATATGCAATGGGAAGTAAGTCTGAACTTCATCATACGGCAAGTACAGCTGGTGGCAACATGGATTTGTCTCCTATTACGGATAGCTATCTCACCTCTCTTGGGAATCTTGGAAATCTTACCCCCTGTAGTACATTCTGGGCATCTGTCCTCTGCTAGATCTCTGTTGGGCCTTCCATCTTTTTGATGGCCCCTTTCCTTCCAGGTTTATAAGTTTTCATGCTTGTCAAGGCCCTCTATATGTGTCAAGGGCAAGGGATAGCTACATGTTGCCGCCCCGGGTACGCGTCCAACCGAATATGATAGCTCGTCTGTAGACAAACAGGGCGCTGGAAAGTCCGCCCTGGTATCCTTGCAGACAGGGATATGCTGATGAGCAACAATCCTAGTCCTTATCCATTCCACGTGGCGCGGTACCATATTAAACCACGCCGACAATGGCATGACTCTCACGGACCGGCGAGAATTCTCTAGAAAGAAAAAGGAGGATCAAAGTTTTGTGGTCAAGATAGCTAAGTAACTGTATAAAAAGCAATTCCAACAGAAAATGGGCCCAAATTCTTGTAGTATCAGTCAGTCGGTGCAGGTTCCTGCCGTAGCAGTCTCTGTATCACGCCTTGAGCTGGGGCGTCAACGCCATACAATTCCTCGGCACGAAGCAGGCCCAATATCCTTTTCTCGTAAGCTCTTTCCTTTCTATTGCAGCTCCTAGGAGGGCTACGGGTCAGCGCGAGATGGCATAGGTGACACCACCGTGAATGAACAAGGATGTGGGAAAGGGTGTTGCTCACTTTGGCTGGCCGAGGATGAGAGTTTCTGTAGATGAGTGTAAAGTAACTCTCCCGACATTTCCAACTCTGCAACCAAGAACGATTTTACTGCTTAATAGAAGCGGCCCAAAACAGGTAGATTTCAAAAACTTACTCGGAGCGGCTTTGGTTGGTCGCCTCCACGCCGGCCATGGCAGCGGAATAGGAACAGGACAAAGGAACTCTGGAGTTCGAGATTTGGAATGTACTGATAGTGTATACGGATAAGTAGCTTGTGCTGTAGAATGGGAGAAGAAAAGAAAAATAGAAATGTGAGGACGGCGGGTTATATACACAGAAAGTCTAGGGGCGCTGCAAGGGCCGGCATAGTTGGAAAGGGAACTCGCAGGGATTCGAGGCTGAGATGCAAGTGCACTTGTCAAAAGCAATGTTAGCAAGGCAAGGAGAGTAAAGAAAACATCAATAGTATGTCTTGAGATATTGGGTACATCACCTTCAAGGTAGGCAACAAATGTTTGATCGGCGTCGTGGGCGTCGCCATCTTGAGAGAGACGCATCCGCATGATCAGTTTTATCCGAACCCATTCGTATGATCTATCTAATTTGACAACAATGCAAAAGTATACCAGGGACATAGTCTCAGATGGGACTAAAGCGTTGCAAAGGTTGACTGACAGCGGAAGCATATTCTGCAGGGTACAGGGTAGGTGTCATACTCTGCAGAGGGCGAAGACGACTGCGAGGTGCATGTTGTAAAATTCGACTTTTGATATATCGATACATAGATTAATCAAGCAGTTTTCCGTCTCCTTTTTCTAGCCATTTTCCACTTCTTTGAAATACCTATTTATTTTATAGGACGGCCTTCGCTGAGCCACAATGACGGGTAATTTCTGGTCGTTGATGTTCGGAGCATCCCGAAACTTTCAGGGGCCAGTGGGAAATTAACGAGCAGAGAGGATCCTTCATCTTGAGCGAATTAATCAAAAATATTTCACCACTTTTCTTCAGCACAAATCAGCGTGCCGTATGTGCCCATGCTGGCACTGGGACTCCATTCCTACCTAGGTAGCCGCTGGGGTCGAGGTCGTGGCTGATGCAGCCTGTCATCATGCATGGGCAGTTTGTTTATGGTGCACAGCCTCATCAGGCTAGGGAACCTGTTTGCCTGGAAATCTCATTCATCTCTTTGCTCTTTGTCAAACCCTCCGATCATTCAGCCTCCCCAAACCAAGCGCCGTTTCAACGCTGGGCCTTCCTTTTCCGCCAAGGCCAACCAACCTTATTCAAACACTTCCACCACCGTCTCCATCTCCATCTTGATCCATCCCTACTACCCGCATTCGATCGCACAAGAGTCATTGAAACCCCCCCTCCCCCCCCCATCTCCTTCCCCTCTCTCCCCCACGTTGCCGAGAACCGCTGGAGGCCCGCAACCATCTAGCGTGCCCCTTCCTCTTCTCACGACGCCCGGCCCGGGAGAGAACGGGAGCGGATGATGCCGCGCTTAGTACCGAGCTTGCTGCTGCGTCAGGCGCGCCGGTGCCTCAGCCTCAACCTGCTGCTCGTCTGCGCGCCGCTGGGCTTCGCCGCCGCCGCCTGGTCCTGGAACCCCGTCGCGCTCTTCCTCTGCAACTTCCTCGCCATCATCCCGCTGTCCAGCCTCATCTCGGATGCGTCTGATAAGCTCAGCGATCGTTGGGGAGGCTTGATCGGCGGCCTGGTGAATGCGTCGCTTGGCAACACCGTTGAGCTCATAGTCTGCAACCCAACCCCCCCCTCCCCCTCGCCTGTCTCTCCATGTCATTCATGACTGACCGCAGATAGGTTGGCTTGCTTGCCATCACGCAAAACAATGTCAGCGCCGCGCAGTCCGCCATGATGGGCAGCATCCTCAACGACATCCTGCTCGTCCAGGGCATCTGCATCATCGTCGGCGCACGCTCCAAGGGCGTCATCGTGGTCAACTCGGCCCTCGTCGACTCGCTGTCCTCGCTCATGCTCGTCGCCGCCATGGCCATGGTCCTGCCCACCGCCCTGTACGCCGCCATCCCCCACGCCGACGGCAAGGGCTCCGGCATGAGGCAGCGCATCGTCTCCTTCAGCCGCGCCACCAGCATCGTCCTGCTGCTCGTCTACGTCGTCTACCTGTACTTTCAGCACAAGACGCACCGCTCCCTCTTTGACGAACAGTCCGACAACGACGACGACGACAGCGGCAACGGCTCCGACGCCGCCGACGACCTCGTCGACGCTTCCACGCCGGTGCACCATGTTGCTGGAACGAGGGACTGCGAAAGTGGCGAGGACCTGGACGACGGCACGCCCTCTATGCAGGACGTCTCCATCGTCATCCTCACGCTGGCGCTCAGCTCGCTCGTCATCGCCGGGTGCACGTACAACATCATGCAGAGGCTCGGCGAGATTGTCCAGGCGTTCCAGGTCAGCCAGACCTTCATCGCCCTGGTCATCATCCCGCTCGCGAGCAACGCCTCCGAGATGACGCAAGTGCTGGCGGCGGCCAAGAAGCACAAGATTGACTTTGCCATTGCGGTGATTGTGGGCAGCATCCTGCAGATTGCCCTCTTTGTCCTGCCCGCGCTCGTCGTCATTGGCTGGGTTGTCGGCAGCAAAATGGACCTCTATTTCGAAATGTCACAGACATGCGTTCTCCTCTTTGCCATTGTACTGGTCAACCAGGTTCTACAAGATCGGCAGTATACCTATCTTCACGGCATGATGTTTCTCTGCGTGTAAGTTTACGGGTCTATTTATTTATGCGACCATGTGCCTCAAATACTAATCCCGGCATCTTCTATATATCCAGATATGCCATTATCGCTACAGCTTATTTTGTCGAACCGTTTCATTAGTCACACCGCGCTGGCTTGGGGAGAGCCTTGCGGGAGAAACTCTTGTGTTGGCCTGATGGTATGCGCAACATCCGGCCGAACGAAAAAGACAATGCCCATAGAGAGGTATCTGGAATAGAAAGTTAGAGAATGTTGGGTAAATATATTTACGAAGAAGATAAAAGAAATCTATACGTACGTTCCCATGAGCATGCAGCCCTCAAAATACGTAGTCTTGCCATAGCGAATAAGAAATGTCATAATGGTGACGGAAAGGACAAAGACGACGGCATCGAACAGGCCAAACACGAGCACCATGGGCTGGTTGAGTCCCCAGGCGACAAAGACGAGCAACGGAATGTTGAAGAGCAGCGTGTCGAGGACGTTGGTCATGACGGAACGGATGGCAAAGTCAAGGCGGCTCATGTAGGTGCCGCCGCCACCGGCGTCCTCGGGCCGGGCGTGGCGGATGATGCTCACCGACTTGGCGGAGCTGACCAGCAGCGGCAAGACGACGAAGGCGATGAAGGTCTTGGTGATGCGCAAGGTCTGCGCGGCGGCGTCCATGCTGCGCAGCAAGAAGGTGGCGCAGACGACGGTGCAGGCCAGGCTGCCGAGGAGGCCGAGGCCGAGGGCGGAGGGGCCCGGGGCGGCTGCGGTCGGGGCTGGCTTGGGGCCAAGTTGGGTGTTGGTGCGGCTGTCGGGGTTGAACTGGGCGGCGCCCGGGTTGATGGGGAAGAACTGGCCGTGGGTGACGAAGCGGAAGGAGAGGTAGGTGAAGAAGAGGAGGACGAGGGCGGCGGCGGTCATGTGGGAGAGGTTGAGGATGCCGCGGTCGATGGCCTCGGGCGAGTCGAGGCCCTCGGAGCTGGTGGTGAGGGACATGACGGTGGGGATGACGAGGCAGAAGGAGGTGACCATGACGAGGGAGGACATGATGCTGGTTCTCGTCTTGCTGAAGACGGCGTCCTTTTTGCCGTAGCTGGCGTGGAGAAAGCTGCCACCGAGGACCTGCGTTGGATTTTGCGTAAGTAGTGATGATCGTGGATGTCACTCGTAGGGTCTGTTTCTGCAGGGTTGTCGCTTACGAGAAGCGCATAGTTGACTATGATGCCAATCATGGTTTGCTGGACGAGGGCGCTCTGGCCGTAGGTCAACGCCACGGCGCTAATCTATCAAGCTGAAGGTTAGCAGACAAAAAAAAAAAAAAAAAAAAAAAAAAAAAAAAAAAAAAAAAAAAAAAAAAAAAAAAAAAAAAAAAAAAAGGGGGACATGTAGCCAGAAAAGGAAGAAGAACAGGAAGAAAGGAAAAAAAAAGAAAAAAAAAAAAAAAAAAAAAAAGGGGGACATGTAGCCAGAAAAGGAAGAAGAACAGGAAGAAAGGAAAAAAAAAGAAAAAAAAAAAAAAAAAAAAAAAGGGGGACATGTAGCCAGAAAAGGAAGAAGAACAGGAAGAAAGGAAAAAAAAAGAAAAAAAAAAAAAACTCACAATAAATTCTGTCGAATTTCCTCCGACGGCACGGAAGAGCCCACCCCAGGCCCGGGCATTCTTGGTCATGGTGAGGACGATGAGGATGTTGAGCGCGGCCAGCGGCACCATGGCGGCGCCGTTGAGCAGGAAGACGAGCGCGGCGGGCACGCGCGGCAGCAGCGAGACGGAGACGGCGACGGGGACGGCGAGCAGCAGCGGCTTGCTCTCGCCGATGTAGTCGTCGCTCAGGATGGCGGCGAGCTGGCCTAGGGTGTCGGAGCGGCGCAGCGGCCTCGGCGCGTCCCCGCTGCTGTCCCGCCGTCGTCGTTGCCGTCGTCGTTGTCGGGAGGTGTGATCATCGTCGTTTGGGTGTGTCGACGGGTCCTCGGCGGAGGAGGAGGCGCGTCTGCGTGAAGAGGAGGCGGACGAGGTGGACATGGCGGCTGGGTCTTGGCGGCGCTGGCGGCGAAAGGTAGCGGCGGTGTTTGGGGAGCCCATGATATGATGGGAGAGGTTCGTGGGAGGAGGGCGCTAGTTTGTGGTGATCAGAATGCCAAGAAACCTCGGGCAACTTTGGGATTGCGGGCGGCAAGAGTTGAGAATAAAAAAGTGAGCACCGACTTGGCCTGCTGCAGAAGATAATGATGGTGCGTTGTCCAGTGCCCAATCTGTTGTCTGCAGGTAGTAGGCATGTGTGTATGTATGTATGTATGTAATGTACGTATGTAGTATGTATGTAATATGTAGGTGGTGAGTTGGTATTACCTAACTAACCTCACCAAGCGATAAACAGGGCACTTTTTCCTTAGCCACAGCCTTGATGCTGCTGCGCCTTCTTCTTCTTCTTTGTTTGCTCATCAGACTGGGCAAGACAACCAACTAAAACTCCAATCTATCTATCCCACACCACACCAAACAAACCCGCCCGTCTATAGCCCCAACTCTATTGCCTCAACCGCCTTGCCTACCTACCTGAATACTGGCTAGCGTCCGATGCTTCCCCNCGAAAACCCATGGACTCGCATCATCGCATCTCGGAAGAGGCGGTGGTCGTCGCGGACACCACGCCGCTGCTGGCAACCGGCCGTGCCCCCAAAAGCGCCGTCGCCGCCATCGCCGACGAGCTCGTCTACGCCACAAAGGCCACGCTCCGGTGCAGCGTCACCAACGTCCTGCTCATCTGCCTGCCGCTCGGCCTGTACGGCGACGACTGGGGCTTTCCGGGATGGGCCGTCTTCGTGCTCAACTTCCTCGCCATGCTGCCCTTGGCCTCCATCCTGACCTTTTCCACCGAGCAGCTCGCAGCCATTGTCGGGTCAGTCGCAGGAGGCCTGATCAACGCCACCTTTGGCAACGCAGTAGAAATGATTGTACGTGGCTGACCTCACTGTAGCTTTTGCCTGTATCGTCACCCCTCATCGCTGACAATCGCTTCTAGGTTGGCATCAGCGCACTCAAAGAGGGGGAAATTGGCATCGTGCAGTCGAGTATGATTGGAAGTATCCTATCATCCATCTTGTTGGTACGTCAACGTACTTGACTCTCACTTTCGTCAACGCTAAAGCCTCCTAGATCCTCGGCTCCGCCTTCTATCTGGCCGGTCAGGACAAGCAAACAGTGCACATCAACGTTGATGTGGCGGGCATCCTCACCTCGCTCATGGTGATTTCATGCACGTCTCTCATCCTGCCCTCGACACTACGAGCCGGCGACCTCCTAACAGAGAGCACCAATGGCGGTCCTGCTGACTACATCCTTACCCTCTCACGCAGTACCTCGGTCATCCTCCTCGTCTTCTACATCCTGTATGTGTACTTCCAGTCCGTCACGCACGCGGACCTCTTTGCCGAGGAGGAGAGCGACGACAGCAAGAAGCTGCACGCGGTGTCGAGCTGCGTGGTGCTCATACTCGCCACCCTGGGGATTGGCGCGAGCTCAGACGCGCTCATCAGCAGCATCGACGGCGTCATTGAGGCGCTTGGCGTCAGCCGCAGCTTCATCGGCTTGATCATCGTCCCAATCGTGGGAAACGCGGGCTGCTTCGTCGGGACGGTGCAGTGGTCGCAGACGGGCCGAATCAACCTAGCCATCTCTGTCATTGTCGGCGCGACGCTCCAAATCTCGCTCTTTGTCACCCCGTTCTTGGTGATTGTCGGTTGGATCATTGGGCGCGACATGTCCCTGCAATTCGACACGTTTGAAACCATTGTCCTTACAATGTCGACTCTGGTTGTCAGTTGCTTGGTACGCGGAGGGAAAACCAATTACTTTGAAGGCATGCTGCTAGTTGCAACGTAAGTGCTGAACTGATGATGATGATGATGCCGCGGCTCGATACTGATACAGGCTCAGGTACACGATCATTGGCATCGCTTTTTTCGTGCATCCGGACGAAGTATGAGGAGGAAATTGATGGCAGAAGGAGGAAACTACGGAAATGTTGAAAATAGATGAAAGGATATGTATGCATCTGCGCAATTGTAAAGAGATGTAGATGTCGCGGCCTAACCAGTGGCCCAATGACTGCCCTGAATTTCACGAAGCGAATCTGCCGCCATGTGATTAGGAAACAGGAAATGACAAAAGTTTGTGTTATTTATTTTCTCATCTTTGTCTCTTAAACGGCGTGCGATAAATTCCACACCGTTAACGTTACAGAAGCGTCTTCGCCACGGGCACAGCAGTGGCTGTATGTACACGCTGAATGTGAATGGCAGTGCACAAGCTCCAGGCTTGCGAAGGAGCATTGTGGTCAGGCAGCTTGCCTTGGACGAGGTATGTCTGGGAGGTAGTCTTGTGTACTATGCCCGGCCACCCTTGTACTAGCTGGCAACTTAATATTTATTTGATAATTTACAAGTTAGTGTACAACCTGAATTGTTTATTATTGAGCCAACTAATTTATACAAGGCAAGGCAAATCTAGCGGCCCGCGCCGTACCCGCCCAGGGCTTTTGCTCAGCCGCTCAGCCACCATCTGGCAGCTACTGGCTAGCTAACAGTAAGCCACTGAAGCTACTAGGTAATAAGCCACTGAAGCTAATAAGCCACTGAAGCTAACAAGCCACTAACAAGGAAGGAATCGCCCCCCTTTCTGCCTTTCTAGCTCCCCAGATAACTGACACACTTATTACTTACCTACTTGCTTCCTCTTCAAACATCCTCACACTTGTCAACATCTCGCGGGTCGGGCTGCTGCTGCTGCTGCTGCTGCTGCGCGACAAAGTCTCGTGTCTCTTTTTGGCCATGCATATCGGCGAGGCCATCGGCACGGCGTGCGGCGCCTTTGCCGCCACCAACATTGACGACATCTTCGTCCTCGTCACCTTCTACGCCGAGTCGGCCACCAACAGACGCATGTTGCCGCTCAACATCACCCTCGGCCAGTATGCCGGCTTCACCGTCATCACCATCATCAGCATGATCGGCTTCGGCATCTCCCTCGCCCTGCCGTCCGAGCCCATCGGCTTCCTCGGCTTCCTGCCCATGCTGCTCGGCTTCTGGGCGCTGATGGACGTCATCCTCTCCCGCGGCGACGACGGCGACGACGACGACGAGGATGAGCAGCAGCTGCACATGACCAACGGGACGCGCCTGAAAATCATCCTCAAGGTCGGCACCATCACGCTCATCAACGGCGGCGACAACATCGGCACCTACATCCCGCTCTTCTCCCAGACCCGCGGCGCCGAAATCGCAGTCTACGTCGTCGTCTTCTACATTGGCGTCGGCGTCTGGTGCCTGGCAGCCTGGCTCATCATGAAGCAGCGCCACGTTTTGATGATGGCGCAGAAATACGCGGAAAAGTTTATCCCCTTCTTGTACATGGGTCTGGGTGTTTTTGTCATTGTCAAGTCACACTGCTATCCGTGGTCCATCGACCACATCAACAGACGGCACCCGTCCCACCCCGGCCGACTGATCCTCGCGCTCAGCACGACGGGATTCCTGTTGCTATCCATCGCCGTCATGTTTGCCATCCAGTGGAGGAAGAGGAGGCAAAAGGAGGCCGCTGCGCAACCCCTGGAGGAGCACGACGGCGCCATCTCTACCGAGCTCGCAGAACGCGAGCCACAGCCGTCGACAGAAGGAGCGCAAACTAGTCACGACTTGAACCAAACGCCCGAAAAGCCTACTACAGCAGACACGTCATTGGCCAGCACGATACTGACAGATGACGAGAAAGGACGAATGCCGCCTTGATGCGCGCGTATGTAGCAATGAAAACTTGTACACGTCCCGCTAAATCGCTACTACTACTACTAGGCCCCCGGCCTCTCGGTAACAGTGCGTCACTTCTCGCGCCGTCAAACCTACCCAAGCATCATGGGGGCGTCCTCTCGCAGATAATAGTCGCACACTTGTCGCTTCAGCCAGAGCGTCAGATTCAGCGCGAAGCCGTGAAACAGCAGTGACACGGCCAGCGCAACGTAGAAGGGTAGCTGGGCAAAGCAGAGCATCTTGCAGACGGCCAGGAGCAGAGGCGAAGCCGCTATCCAGAGCAGACACATGGCGACAAAGGCCCTGCCCTCGGCCACGTCGGGGCACGGCGGCGGGATGGCGCCGACGTCTCGTAGGATGGGCGCAGCGGTGGACGACCCGGCGACGGCGACGGCGAACCAGACCAAGGGGCGCCCCTTGCTGATGGGCCCCTCGATGGTCAGCGGCAGCAGCGCCTCGACCAGGCAAAAGGGCTGGGGCACGACGAGGGTCTCGGTGGTTGGGACGAGCACGTGGAAGCGCACGCGGCGGCCGGCGGCATCGCCCAGCGCCTGCACGAGGGCGACGCGCTCGCACAGCATCCAGCGGGCGAGCACGAAGAGGTTGTGCGCGACGCCGGCGAACTCGGGCGGCAGCGGGCCCTCGATGTCGTGCAGCCGCTGAAAGGCGCCGACCCAGGCGGTGTCCGGGTGGAAGACGAAGAAGCGGTGCCCGTCGTCGCCGCCGCCGGCAGCGGCGCTGGTGGCGTTGTTCTCGCCGCACTTGAGGGCGACAAAGTCGCGGACGACGCGGGCAAAGGACAGCGGCGTGTGCAGGCTCATGGAGACGAGCGCCTCGGGCGACGGCGGCGGCGGCGGCGGGAGGCCCGTCACGTACCGCAGGTGGCGGTGCACCTGGGTCCCCTGGTAGGTCCGGTAGGGCAGGGCGGCGACGGGGCCGAGCGCGAAGAGGGCCCTGGTCCGGCGCTTCATCTCGGACGGGCCGGGCGGCGTCCACGTGGCGGTCGAGTTGTGGTGGTGGTGGCAGTCCGGCAGTATACGCGATGAGGAGAAAGATGCGCCGCCGCCACCGACGCCGCCGCCGCTCATCTGCCGACGCGAGGACAGCCACAGCCACAGCGAGGAGGCGTCATGGGCCAGGGTCAGGATGCTGTCCCTCCACTCCACGTAGTTGCCGACGAGGTAGAGGGCGATGCTGACGGAGTAGACAAACTCCCACATGGGGGGAAAGGAAGCATGGAAGGGCAGTTATTGTGAGAATACAAAGGGGGGGGGGGGGGAGGGAGAAAAAAAACCCCCCGGGGGGGGGAAAAGAGGGAGGGGAGGGGGGTTTTGGGGAAAAAAAAAGGGGGGGGGGGGGAAGGAGAAGGAAAAAAAAAAAGGAGCAGTTCATGTCTTTCGATGCCTTATGATGCGATGGGCTGCCTAATCTGCCGAGATGTGCGGTGCTTGCAGGGGACAAAAATGAGAGACATCGGATGTCGCTCTTTCCCGGCAAGTGCAGTGAGTGAATGAATTCCTGAACGCCCGGAAGAGGAGGACACACGCACACCGCTGATCTTTTCAACCATCTTACATAGGTATCTTGCCTATCTTCGAGATGGGTGAGTACCTACCAGGATGCTGCTAAAGGACACGCTGGAACGCCAACTGCGATGCCGGACAAGTCACTTGCCCTGGCCCGTGGTTGCATGGATGGATGCATGTACAGTAAAAGTATAGTGTAATGTGTATGTATGTAGATGGATGCCTGGGACTCGTGCTTTATAACGCAAGCCCTGGAAGCCACCCCCGGGTAAACGAAAACAAAGCACATGGAATCGGAAGCTGTCTACCCCATAGTCACTTCATCATGGCCATCATCGACCAGACATGCATCATCTGTCCATTCTGGCATCATCAAATTTCTGTACATGTCTAAACTCTGTCGTGAAAAGCCACTCGTGCATCCCAGCTTCTTCCAGCCACTCAAGTCTTTAGAAAAACTTGCTCTTCAGAGCTCCCATGACCAGCCCACGCTTCTGCTTCCCCATAAACTTGTTGACATCGTCTGCCCAGCCTTGGCTCTGCGCCTGCAGATTGTCCATGCTGTCTCCCATGATGTTGAGCTTCTCCGTCCGCTCCGCGAGCTGCCGCGACAAGTACGAGCCCCAGCCCTCCTGTGCACCTGCACCTCCCGCTGCAGCGCCTCCCGCAGCGACCCCTTGCCGGGCAGCCCGCTGCTCGGCTGCTGCCGCCTCCAGCATGCGCTTGCTCGGCGGCCGGTCGGCGCCGCCCACCAGGATGTCGAGATCGAGAACCGATACATACTGCGTCCCGGAGATCCACTGCATATTCGATATCGTTGGACGCGGAGGGCAGTCCAGCTTCGGGTTTATCAGCACGTCGGGGGACTCTTCCAGTCCCTTTCCAGTACCCCAGACGTGGATCACTTCCAACTCACTCGGGCCAGCCCAAGCAAAGATGTCACCCGTCTGCGTGACCACTGTTCCGGTGATCCTCGTAGGGTCCAGGGTGGGCAGTTCGGCCCTGCCAATCTCCTTCAGCGCGGGAATGGAAAAGGCGCGCGCAGTCCGGTCGCCGAATACTGCGACGATCGCATAGCCTTGCAGCTCAAGCTCCGCGACCGACGCCGCGTCGCAAAGCAAGCTGTCGAATTCCTTGGACGCGCCCTTGGAGTTGGCGGGATGGAAGATGCGTATCTCCGTCTGTGTAACCGCAACTACCGCGCCGTTCACCTGCTTTCCCTCGCGCAAACCAGCGACGCTTTGTCCAGTGGCCGCAGCAGGGCTACCAGTATTGACCTCGATGGCGTTGAGCGAAATCACTTTGCTATCCAGGGCCACCACACCAGCAAGCTGGACCGAATACGCCCCATTCGCCGCGGGAAGAAGCTTGAATGTGATGACCTTGCCGAGATTGGTGCCGACGAAGCAGCATATGCTCGAGTACTTGTCCTCATCAAGGGTCATCACTCCAAACTCCATGACAACAGGCCACTCCTTCTGAGGCGCAGACTCGGACCGACTGTGGCCTTTGAAAAGCGAGCCACGCTTTTCTTGCTTGGCAAAGTCCGTCATGGGGGCCTGGTATATTATTTGCGGACCGCGAAGATCGATGATGGTGAGGAAGCCCAGCTCGGATCCCACCGCAACGAATCCCACGTCAGAGACCTTGACTGCCGTGATTGGCCCCATCATCATCTCGTACAAAACAAAAGGCTGCAGGCCCTCCTTGAGATTTGGCTCTGCCCGAGAGCTTATGTCCGACAAGCCCTTGGGATTGGGGTCAATGGGAGGCGATTCAGCCTTTCCATGGAACCGATTCTTTCCCCATCGGAAGATGATGGCCTCGCCCGTTCTAGTGCCGACGG
Organism: Cordyceps cicadae; assembly: GCA_002968875.1. NCBI lineage: Eukaryota > Fungi > Ascomycota > Sordariomycetes > Hypocreales > Cordycipitaceae > Cordyceps > Cordyceps cicadae. The sequence goes on along the minus strand of MWMN01000048.1, from coordinate 96,552 downwards.
CGAATTCACCGGTATTGCTTGCCATGCTCATGCACGAGATGTCGACGTCATCGTAGCGATCAAGTGCGCGAGCAATATCAACCTGAATCGGCTGGGCATTTTCGATCTCGTCCGCATGGCCCGAATCCCAGATGCGAACTATGCTATCGGCGTGGGCTGCTTGGATGATGGTCCTCTCCTCGAAGCGCTTGCGAGGCCGAGCGCCCTCCGCACCGCCCTTGAGAATCGGCTCGCCTTGATCTCGTTTTTCAATCATCGACAGCCACCGAGGCCGCCCTAGGCTTGAGACGTTTATTTTGGTGATGAATGGGTGCACGAAAAACGTTGATGGGTGCAGTTGGTTCGTTGGACTGATAGGGTAGCCGGATGGGAAGCTGAGCGTGATAAGTTCCCCTGCGCTAAGCAGAGCAAGAATGGAGATTGGGTCTTGTGCGCCATGGAAGTGCGGAGAGGAGCGCGGGATCAGGAGGAAATCGACTGCCTGTGCTCCCGGCGGCAGCGCCAATGGGATACTACGCTTCCCATGGAAGTAGCTTGCGAGGGATTGCCAAGAAGATGTCGCGTAGACCGGGGTTATTCCAAGGTCAATAAAGGTAAGATTGTTTTCGTTTGACGTGGAGGCATGTCCGCCCGCAATGAGAAGGCCGGAATCGTCACAGTTGTCCTTGCAGCACCATGCGATCCTGGTGTACGGTTCAACGAAAACAGGTTGCGTAGGCGCAGACGACGGAACTTCTATCCCCATGGTCGTGAGGGTTCTTGCGAGAATGACCTTGGACTCCTTCAAGTCCCAGAAAACTAGGCTGCCGTCGTCATGCGCCGTCAGAATAAAGGTGCCCGAGGGATGCCACAAAGCATGTGTAAGTCGTGGTTTACGAATCGCATCCATGTTGGCGCCGTTTCCTCCAGGAGCTCCGCGCGGAACAACGTATTCGAAAAACTGCACCGCCTTGTTCTGCTTGAACGAGTATACCACGGCGCCGTGCGTGTAACCGATGAGGAGCTTGCCCACGTCGCGAGGATGCATCGCCATGCAGACCAGGGTCACGGCTCGCGCACCCGCATCTCTCTCGCGCCAGAAATTGGGCAGCCGGAAGGAGCGCGAGAGAGAATGGCGATCCAGATCGTACGCCATGACATCGCCATTCTGCAGACCGATAAAGGCCCAGTCCAGCATCGGATCAACGACCAGGGCCGCGACGGTCCCGGCCACCACCTGCGCGCCGACCCGGGCACCCGTGTTGAGATCCCATAGCCCGAGCTCGTTCTTGTTGTCCAGGCTGACAATGTGGTTGGCCGAGAAGTGCAGTTTCCGAAACGACGTGGCTCGCGGGGGCTGCAGCACCTTTTGCACCCGGCGCTGACCAAACACATAAATCTTGCCTGCGCCAAACTTGCTTTCGCTCGTACCGATGGCCATCAAGGACTGGACTGGGTCGTACGCAAAACAGCTAGTTGATTGGACAGCGCAAGTTAGCAAGGCTCTTCTCGCCCACGTCCAGCCTGCCTGTCGCGCCTGTACTGCACCTGATCTGAGAGTTGATGCCATAGCGAGCCTGGTAGTCGGGCGTGAATAGCTCCGGCCGGATGCTGGCAGACAGGTCATTCTGGATGCCCGCCTGCTTTCCTCGTAGATACCCCGCCATGATGTGATGCCGTTTGAATGGAGATGCAGGATCAAAGTTTCCTGCCAAGTCAGTGACACGCTGCGCCCCTCTCTCTCTGCCGGCTTCTTGGTGGGGCAGCTCCAGGGTAGCAACCAGCCAGCACCACCACTTACTTGCCTGCAAACAACTTCTAATTCCAACATGCAACAACATCATCATAACCAGCCAAGTCGTCCAGGCGCCCTTCCAATCGCCCCATCACAATCCACAGTCACAATCACCGCATGTCCCTTCAATACTCGCTACTAATCTTATTCCATTGATATCGCTACCGAAATCGCTGACTAGCTAATGTCCTCCACCGCCACCTTCCGCCAATTGTGTCTTCAAGTCTCTCCCCGTTCTCATCACGCATCATCGCCGACCATTGCACATTCAAAAATTTTGCAGTCTGTCATCCTCACTCTTCCACTCCGCCCCCATTCTTACCTACCTAGATAAACCACATGGTAGATCTAAAAAACTTTCGCTGTCGGTCCTCGCCCTCCACAGCGTTCGGGCCAACCTGTCCACCTAGTGGTAGAAGCTTCGGCGCATCTGATGCGACTGGCATTTCAGAAAAATGTCCTTTCGCCTCCTGGTCCCGGATCATCTCATGGCCCTTGCTGCCTTGCTGAAAGCCATCGCTGCTATACGCATTCTCATGTGCTCGGGCCCGATCGCCCGCGAGATGCGCATAGTAGACAGCCGGATGCAATGACACTGGGGTTGTCGATCTCGCATACGAGTAGCTCTGATGATAAATCATCTTCTGCAACTCGTTGGCCGGCATCTTTGCCTCGTCCAGAATAACGTTGTAGTGGACTGGACGCGCGGTGCCTTGGATGGCGACGTGCGAGCAGAGGTAGAAATCCCACAAAAACGGATGAGTCACCTCTTTCTCGACAAGAGTGCCAGGCAGCGCGTTTCCGTTCTTGTCACCCTTTTGTGGGAAGAAACGGATGTGATGACGCTTGGTAGCCACGATCACGGTGAATTGGGGCAGTGCCTGGTTAGGCGCGACACGGCCCAAGTAGCGCTTGATCTCGTTGATCTCGTGCTCGATGACCTGTGCAAACTGACCCTCAGCAACACCATCTCGAAAGTAGATAATGTGCTTCGGGAAGACGCCGTGATTGGCCTTCCAGTTCTCTGCCAGTTGTCCAAACATAAAGTTGACGTTGCTCGATGTCAACATCTCAGTCCGGTATCCGTTGGTTTCAACCGCTGCTGCGTACCGGTTTGCATCCCGGTCAACAGTCATTGTCATGGCTGCAACAGAAGCTGTAACACCTCCCGGTGCGGCGTGAGACACGTCAACTCCAATTATCATTGTCGGTCGAGATTCGGGAAAGTAGGTGGCCGACTTGATCTTCCATGGAGGGATGGTACGAGCTGTTGCGCCCCCAAGTTTGGCGTTGACCTTCATACACACGTTTGAGTGGTATTGGCCGTTATTTTCTGAAACAGCCCGCCCATTTACCACCTGGGTGAGGATACCGAATCGACAGTCGGCAGATTTCTTGAGGCGCATATAATGCGGACTGTTTTTGTGCTGTACAACGACGAAAATGAGCTGCGGGTAGCCCTTGGTGGTGAGAATCTGGGAATGCGCATAGTGGAGGGACTGGGCAACATCGCCTTTCACGTTTCCAGGAGGTGTCAAGAGTAGAGGGTCTGCCGTGCACTTGCCACCATGGCCAATGAAGGTGGTTTTGAAGGTCTGCGCGAACGCCTTCAGTTGGGGCAGCTGGACACAATTATCCAGGACCAAGAATCCCCAGTTCTGCAATGGAGCGAAATTCTGTTTCCAAAATTTCTTTCCCCGAAGATCCCAGCGGCCTGAGAACTTTGGGTCCGCGGTACCGGTTCCAAAATTGACTGCTGGCGGCGCGAGCACTTTAGCATCAACTTTGGTAAATTGAGGATCAAATTGGACCCCATAATGACGCAAAAATGGATCGCTTGACATCTTGAGGTCGTTAACATGCGATTGGATGTCAGCCCGTCTCTCCTTCGGTCGTGTCACTGCGATCTTGATCATGGCAGCTGTCTGATCTGGGCTGAGTTTGAACGGATATCTCTGCATGGGCTCGACCACTGCGAATTCCATGGGGATGAACCCGCCTTTGCCAGCGTCAATGAGGGGCAGGTTTCCAAAGCGAAGGAAGGCCTTGTACTTTGTTTCAAAGTATTGTGCCACAGACACTTGCTGGCCATCATGATCAAACTTGACGTTGCGGGCCGTGCCGCCTTCTGCGCCGTATTCCTGTCGGAAGGCAAGGTCTTGGATGGTGTAAACCTTGTCTACTGCGGCAGTGCGGTTCGGATGGCGGACTTTAAACTTGAGCTTCCGAAGCTTGCGTGCTTGCTTGAAGGCATCGCTAGATTCGTATACGCCCGGCTTACTGCCGCGAACCGGCTTGAGTTGATTGGCAAGCTCATTCGGAGGCAGAGCGCGCCAACGTCTGGGATCAATGGCCGCCAGGTAATTGACAAGCAGTTTGTCGACAGTTTGATTACCGACCCAAAAGCACGTATTTGCGATGTCGGCATTCAAGGCAAGACCGGTTCCGCCTCGGCTGAGGTTGTGGCTCAGCCTAACAGAGGCGTATGTGCCCTTGCGCACCTCAACAAGAGAGCCATCCATCAGGGGGCGACTCTGGGCCACTCGGTTGTAGAAGTTTCTTTTGATTGCCAAAAGATTCTGCGACGGCCACTGTCGAATCAGGTGATCAATAAAGTTCAATGCCTCATTGACGGAGTTGTTATACTGGACACGCTGCTCCAGATAGCCTTTAAGTGACGACATTTGAACCTCGGTGGTCTTTCTGAGAGTCACATGAAAGATGTTGTTGTTCTGACGACCAGGCTTTTTCTGTTGAGGTTGGGGGCGGCCCTCGTCGAGATTCACAGTGAAGCGAAGCTCGCCTCGATCAACGAGCGCAGGAGACCAGGCCAGCTTGTTGCCGTCACAGATCCACATCTCGTAGTTGTACTTCTGCAGGGCTGCTTTGAAAGTTGGGTGTTCCCAAATCTTCTTGAGAATCACGCTCTTCTTGTCGGGATCGGGTGACAGACAAACCTAACGATTGTTAGAACTCATTGAGTGGAATGTAGGATGTGGCAAGGTGTACTCACGTCATACTGGTATATCTTCTTTGAAAAGTCAAACTTTGTCATCCGATATTGGTTGACTTCAACAACAGCGGGCGATCCTTCCGTATTGAGGTTGTTTCCTCGGAGGGTAAACATGGACTTTTGCGTGTCGGACACATACGCATCTGGGGGCAATTCCATTCGGGTATTGCCTCCTCTCTTAGCAGGACCACCAAGGCGGGCTGGGTCAAAGCCGGGGCCTTGATTCCAGCCAGGCTGGCCGGCACGAGACGGGGATGCTAGTCTGCTTGCATCTCCGCTGCGGACAGCAGAGGCCTGCGAGGGGGCGCGTCCTGAAGGAGGACCGCCGGCATGCGGGGGGCGGCCACGGTCAGCCATGATCTGGCTCTCGAGTTAGCATTGATTGTCATGTGGAGGGGGGTTGGGAATTTAGGGCAAGACGTCAAATGCCGAAACATCTTTGGCCAGCGCGGGGGTCGAGGTAGTACGGCGAACTCACCACGGATGGCTAGGGACCAGGTTTGAAATCGAATGATCTAGGGGAAGACCTCGAGAGCAATGAAGGGTGACTTGAAGGCGTCAGGGCTTGCGCTAGGGTAGATGAACGATGATCAGAAGCAAGATGCTGATCCGAAGGATGTAGGTTGAAGGAACAGGGAGAGAAGAGGTGAGGATGGAAGCAGGGAAGAGGAAGGGTTAAATAGTGCCTCAAGTGAATTGTTTGCCAGCTGGCGAGCCTTCGGCAGCTGGCAAAAACAGCAGTCTCGGCAGCCGGCAGCTGCAACGGTTACCATCCGTGAATCTACGTGCGTTTGCAGGTGCACCGGCGAGGTGGTCGGTGTGTGAGAGGTGAGAGAGAGCACGAGGTAGGCAGGGCAACAAAAATTATAGGAGACACATGTGCAATGCCGCCGTTCCTGTAACCTGTGCGAGATCCAAATTGATCGACTCTGGGCCAATTGCTCGCTGCGGCTCGCCCTTATTATGACACAAAATTCCGAGATAGGGCTCTACAAAAGCCATGCCGTGAAACTATGGGCTCGCCACGTCGATACATCGCACCGTACAACAATACATTTGTTTGGGATCAACGTACAGAAGGAGTACGAATGCGAAATTTGCGCAAAGTAGGTATTCGTTATTGAAACGTCTTAATTGTCGGATATTGCGTAACACGAGGGCTGCCCACCCACACACACACACCTACGCCCTTTCCTGGAGCGCTTCAGGTTGAGGAAAAAGCTTTTGCATATATTGCCCAATTGCAGAAATACAACAACTATTTAAACGCCAAATGATGCGACAAATACAGGCAAGCGAAACATCCCGTGTCTACATGCAGCCTTCTTTCGCCTTCCACACCTCACTGGTACCGTTGGCCACCGTATTGGCTGGGTGGATAGCTAGTATTCTGCGTTCCTCCCCAGCTCGAGGCAGGCGCCTGGTAGCCGCCCGCGAGCTGAGAGTTGCGATACCCAGAGACAGCTGCAGCCTGGCCGTAAGGGCTCATTGGACGCGCAAAGTCACCGGACGCCTGTCGCGTATGCACCTGAGCCTGCTGCCTGTACTGGCCTCCGGTTGCTGCTTTCCAAGACGCATAGTCCGGTAGTGGCGTATCTCGGAGTAGAGAGACCATGTTTATCGCATTCAGTCGCTGTGAGTCGTAAGTGTAGGAGGGAGGCAGAATCCCCAGCAGGAAGGTAATGTCGCGTTGTAGCGCCGACGTTTGGTTACGTCGCTGCTGATCGAGGCGGCGACCCGCAGCACCCTTGAGCGGTGAAACACCACGAGCAACTCGCTTGGGTGGGTTCAGCTCATCCTCCTCGAGGCCAAAGGGTCGCTTGGGCGAAGCAGTCGCACGAACATATTGGGGCCGTGGACTCTGCTCCTGTCGAACAGGGCCAGGGGTTTCCCGGTCCGACGCAGGCTCTTCAATAGCGGGTGGGGGGATCTTGGGGCGCATCTGTACAGCTTTGGACACAATAATCGGCGTATGAACCGGGTCGAATCTCTCCGAGGAGAATCTCTGGTTAAAGTACTGCAACTTGGGATCTTCAGGGAACAGTTCCGCCATGCGCTCCTCCAACTTGGAAACCTGGGACAGCTCGCCGTACTGAGATTCGTATTTGTGGAAGTAGACGTATAGAGGGCGGGCCTTTGCCAGAGTTTCAGGGTTTGAAATTAGGCGATTAACGCAAGTCTCAAAAACAACGCGGGCATCTACTGATAGTTAGCTGCGGCTTGAATGATAGGGAGCAGTCGGGAACTAGACATACTTGTGGTATCGTCCTTGGAATGCAGGAATTTCAGGTACTCAATCATAAAGTCTTCGTCGTTGGGGAATAGACGGGCGCCTCGTTCGAAAATCTTGGCCCCAACAGGGTCTTTGTATACAACTGACTCGAGAAGAGCGACAGCAACATACACGTCACTAGTGAGGCGGCCCTTGTGCCGCGCATCCGTGAATACTTTGCGGAGGCCACCTTCATTTTGGTTACCTTTACCTTGGATCCTTCTCATCGCACGTGCGAGGGCAATCCAGACATAAGATATTGTGCGAGACAGGAGTTGGCCCTCAGCCGCGTACGCCCGCTGAATGGCCTTGATGCGCTCCTCCCCCGCAGACATGCCCGCCTTGTCGTTGTCGTTATCTTCCCGCTCGATGGACTGCTGCATCTCCGGGAGCTGTGCGGCTGCCTGCCTGAGGGTCGATACTTCAAGCTTCTCACGTTCCTTAACCTTGTCGCCCATGGCGTACAGTGTATCGAGGATAGCATCGTAGGGTTTGCGAGTCGCCTGGGCATATTCGGATTTGTCGCCCTCTTTCTTGGGATACGTAGCTTCAATCCGGTCGGCATACTTGAGAGCCAGCAAGACACTCTGAGGATTCGCGGCAATGCCTTGGACAAGAAACTGTGTGCCGAGCTCGGTTTCTTTTTCTCGGATATCATTTTGAAAGCACCATTCTGCAGCGTCTACCCACATTTCCGGCCAAAACCGCAAGGCCATCAGAGCTTGCTTGTAGCAGTACATGACTCTTTGTGTGTATGCTTTGGGGTCCTCCTCCTTCAAAACTAGGGGATCGTCCTTCTCCCAAGCAATCCACTTGGTCCAAAAATCGACTTGCTCTCTGTACTCGGTGTCACCATTAAATCCAGGAGCCGGTGGCAGGCGTGGCAGGTTGACCCGGCGCAGCGACTTTGTGATATTGTCGAGGGCGATGTTACCGCTCTTGGCAGACATATAGCCGGGGGAGCGTTCTTGGATGAACTTCCGGCCAGTGATCTTGTTCAGGCCCATCTCAAACTGGTCGTATTCTTTCCATAACGTGTTTACCGTGGACATGGGCACGGTGATGGCGCGATGATAAACTTTGCGGAGTTGGTCCATTTTCTGCTGGTCCTGCCAGCCGGTACCCCCAATCAGGCCGGGCCCGTTCTTGATAAACTGGACGTAGTCTAACCATATATCGCCAGAGTCTCTGTCAATACCAATGTTGTCGATAACGAACTCGTACGATTGAGTGACCGTTTGTCTCGCTTGACCGGAGGGATCGTTGTTCAGATCGTTGCGGCGTCTGATATAGTTGAGGTAAACAGTCCAAAGACTGACATTCGGGACCGTTATTAGACAGCGGCCAAACAGTTGCTCGGCGTCGACGAAGTTGTCCAATCCGAGCTCCAGCTCAATCCATTGAACCCAAATATCGCTCTAAATGTTGTCAGAAATGAAGATGCTAGGCGGACGACTTCTGCTCTTACCGAGGTAGGAAAGACCTCCAAAAACCGATGATAGACTTTTCGCAATTCTTCGAGTCTGTTGTGAGCTCGATGCTCTGCAATGAGGCTCAGCCAGGCTTCCATGTCGCCTCGGGGGTCTTCTTTAATTCGAGCCTCAAAGAGGGTTACCGGATCGAGGCGAGCCATGCCTGGCGGTAGAGGCGCGAAGCCTTGCCGATCAGGAGCAGAGGCGTTATCCTTGCCAAGGCCGTGGTTGCCAGGCAGTGTAGGGCGCGCGGGCGCTGTATCATCCTCGTCATCGGATGCCTCGACAATAAAGCCGCCGGACATCTTAGGTCTCGAAGTCACTGGGGGGGCCGAGGGGGGCTCTACTTCAGTCGGCGCGGCAACTGGCTCAATGCCAACCGATTCAGGGTCGTAGTCCGCTCCATCGTCGCTATCGTCGTCTTGGACGTGGGTTGGGTCGTACGGATGCTGGGGATTGAGGTCTGGATGCGATTCGTTGTAGTCGGCCTGGCCAGCTTCGGGCGCTGCTGAGTTCTGATGGGATTCCGCGTCGGACGTCATGGCTGGCGTGTTTCGAGGATACGATCACAAGGAACACCGGGCGCAGTTGGTCGATTGCGCTTTGCTAACGCTAGTTCCAGAGACTGAGTAGAGACAACCGAGAGCAGTGTTCCTAAAAGCTGCAGGCGAATAGGGAAGTTATGATGCGAGGGTAGTAGTTCGCGCGGCGCACAAAGAACCACAACGAATCCGTCGCAGGCAGGTCCGGCGCGAAGCTTGCGCTACCAGCTCCTCGTACAAGCCCTGATCAGAGATGCGGCAATCCAATGACCGATTCGATAGTACCGATTTGTATCGCAAATGTGAGGCCAAAGATTCGATGGGATAGGGTAATATGCGCGTGTATAGCAAGACTCGTTGAGGTAAAGTGCAAACTGTCCAGTCGAGAAAAAAACATCCAACGTGCAGAGAGCTGGCGCGCCCCAGTAATAAAGAGCTTTCCTAGAGAAAGAATTGTATGTATGCGTAGCCAGGTCAGAGTGCGGCAGAATCCAGAGGGGACTAGCCTTTAAAGGCGGTGAGTGTGGCACGATGACACCTTCGTTTTTGGCGTTTTGGCCGTTTGTCAAGCCACATCATTAACTACAAGGGTCAGTCAGATACGGTGGTCATCTACTTGCGAACTTGTTGGTTATTATTAACTCGAGCCTTGCTTGCCTTCGCTTTCATGTTTGTATGTAGTAGATCGCAACACACATCAAAGAACAGACTAGACTAGTTAAAAGCATATCTTTATCCAGCATCAGGCAGTTTGGGCCCTGTCTTTGTACCATTTGTTGATATAGAAGAAGTCGCACAGGACAGTGCATAACGAAGCTGCAGTGTCCGTCCCTCAGCTGCTAGTTAGTCGCAGGTATGAGATGAGATTCACAACAGCACGCAGACAAAAGCCTGCCTAGACGAACAGAAAACCCCTGATTACGTATTTGTTCTCTTTTTGTTTTTGTTTTAGGCCTTTCTTTCTTTTTGCATAATAGTTTCAGGTTCTGTGCTCTCTTTCACTAGTTACGAGTATGAACAATGAATGCTAGTGGGGAGCTCCTCTGTTGCGAGTCCGATTTATCGATAACCTGGCTTGGAGCCAGCTCAACCCGAACTTGTCATCAGCCTACCACCAAGCCTGGCCAATGATGACAAGATGTCCACAACAAATCGAGAACCGCCCGAGAGTGCCCTCGACGCGCGGGTCGAGGACTATCTGGAAGACAAATTACAGTCGGCCGACGACCTCGACACCCTAGACACGCTACTGGACACGGTCGACCTACAGCTCACGCAACTACAAACCCAGCTCGATTCCGCGGTACAAGAGCTCGATACAGCACAGCGCACAACGGACGACCGATATGGCGTATTGCAGCAGCGGATCGCCGAGTTCCGCGCCCTGCAGGATAGCATCGACGAGCGCGTGCGCGCAACGGTCGCCTCGGACGCCCCCGCCGAGGCTATTGCCCGCCTGCAGCGGCCGATGCAGAAGCTCAAGGCTGTTGACTTGGCCAAAAGATACCTCGTGCTACTCCAGGACGTCGAAAGGCTGCGCGCCGAAGCCAAGGTGCACCTCCCTGGCAGTCCAAAGGCCGCTCTGGAGCCATACGCGCAGCTCAAGGAACTGGCACTCACGTTACGCGGCCTGCCCGGCGCCGAGGAGCTGCACCTTGTGGACCATGTGGAGGCCGTCACGGACAGCCTGTGGGCGGAGATGAAGAAGATTATGTCGGACGAGCTCGAGGAAGTGCTCAAGAAGCGTGGCTGGCCAAGGGTCGACCCGAACTCGGAGATGGACGAGGAATGGATTGAGTGCTTCGAGAAGCTGGTCGACATTCAGATGCCCGAGCTCCTTCACAGTCCAACGGTGGTACCCCTGCTGCCTGTAGACGTTATGGCACGCATTTTCGTGGCCGAGTTCCGGTTTCACTTCCTAAGTGACAAGCCAACCAGCAAGGCGCAGTCCATGGGCACCCACTGCTTCCCCTGGTTCCTGTCCATCATCGAAAAATGGGAAGACTTCTTCTGCGACAATCTGGCACCGGTTCTCTCTCTCAAGTTCCAGGACACGCCCGTGGCGGGAAAGTCCGTCTATGCAGACCCCGTCTGCGCGTTGATCACGTCCATGCTGATGGTGATGCGGGAAAAGGTCCATGCAGTAGCCCGGGAAGCTGCTGGAAACATGCCGTTTCTAAGTACCTTCATCAGTCAACTCGTCACATTTGACGAGACAATTCGGGTACAGTTCAGGTATGACGGCGGCGACGCACAGAAGGATTGGCCAGGGCTCACATCCGAAATTCTTGCCGAATATTTTGAGTTGTGGTTTGAAGCCGAGCGCAAATTCGCCCTGGAACGATTCGAGGCCATCTTGGAGGCGCCAGACGCGCGCAAGATTGACTACGACTACGCTGTGGCGGGTAAGATGAAGCCGACGTTCGCTGCGGTGCGAGTGACGGATCTGCTACGTACTATTACTACAAAATATGAAGGACTCTTCTCACTAAAACACAAGATGAGGTTTTTGACCCGCATTCAGCTAGATATCCTGGATGGCTACCATGAGCGACTTAAGGGATCGCTCGAGGCATACCAGTCCATGACTTCGGCATTGGGCCGTACGCTGCACGGCGCGACAAGAGAACAGTTGGCTGCGCTGGAGGGCCTCGGCGCTCTCGAGACGCTATGCAAGATTATTGGGAGCGCTGATCACATTTCCAATGTTCTGGTGGAATGGGGCGAGGACGAGGTGAGCAAAAGAATTGTCTCGAATGTTCTTCAATATGCTAACAATTCAGTTCTTCACTGAGCTCTGGGATGATGTGCAGACCGCAGCCGGGTCCGGTAACAGTAGCGAATTAGACGGAGAACAGGACCTCACAAGATCGCCCCGACGCCAAGGCGGCATCTTCGCCGAGACCGTTGATGCTTACAACAGCCGCCGGAAGGCCGCCGAAGATGTTCTCGTGTCCACCCTCGCAGATGCACATGCCAAAGCATTCCGTGCCTATACACAACGACCACAATGGACGACAATCGGCGACGCTGACACACCTGGTACGTGCCCAGAAGCCCTGCATCTGATCACCGCTAACTCTCGAGGAAGACCCGTTGCAATTCTCAATCACGGCTGAACTAGATCTACCGCTATCCAAACTCGAAGAAAACTTCAAGTTCTTGCACAGTGCACTCTCTAGCGCCTCATACGACCGCGTGTGGCACCGGGCGCTGAGTAAACTGCAGGATCTAATATGGAACAGCGTCCTGATGAAGCATCAATTCACGATTCTCGGCGCGACCCAGTTCGCACATGATAGCCACGCCCTTGCAGCTGTCGTTGAGCGGCACCTGCCTGGGGGCTCAGCGCGTCTGGAGGAGCTTGGCGAGGCCGTGGAGCTGCTCCGTCTGCCGGCCGCACCGCCCGGGGAGGCGACGGAGTCTCGTGGCATGACGCTCGAGCGGGCCAGCGAGCGGGCCTTTACCGACAACAATGCAGCGCGAGCGCTGCTGGAGGAGATGCAGCTGCTGATCCTCACGCCGACGGATGCACGGCACGTGTTGCAGAGGCGGGTAGAGAATGACGAGAACATGGGATGGTAGCGGGAGAAGCTGCAAGATACCAACGATAACGACATGACGGGAAAGGCGTGGTCTAGGAAAGTTGTGTTGAACATGTACAAAATTTGGAATATTCTATATAGAAGCAGGATTAGTTGGACAATGGGAGAAAGTAGTCTGATTTGAAAGGAAACTTTTATGGTGTATCTTCTCTTTCTTCTTCTTCTTCTTCTTCTTCTTCTTCTTCTTCTTTGACCTTGTACGCCGTTGATGAAATGCTCACGCAAGCAAGTCTATATTGCGAAGAGCAACCACGAGGGGATATCCGCCCCCCAAGTAAAATCCCAACTAGAGAAAAATAAAATCAAGAACAAAATCAACCCGACATCCAGACGATACCAAAAGTCTAGCCGAGAGCGCGCATCGTAAACTCAACCACCGCAAACGTGCCCGCGCTGACCGGCATCGCCCGCAGCAGCGTCGGGCCGATGCCCCTCCAGAAGCCCGCGGCGCCGTCCGCCGCCCACGTCGCCGCGAAGCAGTGGCGCATCGAGCGGAACCGGCGCGCCTCGCCGAAGCCGTCCGTCTGCATCCTGCTCTTGACCACGTCGAACGGGTAGGAGGCGAGCCAGAGGCACTCGCCCGCGAGCCCGCCGTAGAGCGCCACCTTCCAGGCGGGCACGTCGCGGCGGTCCACGCCCGCGCGCCGCGCGTCCGTGTTCATCATCCACTCAAACGCCGCGAACCACGCGCCGTACGCCGACGCCTCGCGCAGCAGCGTCACCGCCGTGCCGCGGTACACACCGCCGAGCACCCCGCCCGCGCGCACCAGCTGCCGCACGCAGTCCACCGGGCCGGCGTAGAGCCGCCCCGCGCCGTGCGGCTGGCTCTGCAGACGGATGCGGATGTGCTCGATCGGGCTGGACAGCGCCGTGTTGGCGACGCCGGCAAAGGCACCGGCCGCCCAGTACTGCGTGTAGGCGAGGCGCTGCGGCTGCTGCTGCTGGCCGGGAGCGGCGGCGGTGGTGCCGCCGTTGCGCCGCTCGAACCAGCGGCGGGCTGCGTGAAAGGCGGCGAACTGGACGGAGACGCAGGCGCCGATGCCGACGAGCGGGGTTAGTGTGCCCTTGTAGAAGGCGAGCGCGCCCTCGCGGCGGTAGATGGAGCGCGCGGCGTCGAGGGCGCCGGCGTACTGCGTGGTGGTTTGCAGCCGCACCTTCACGATGTCAAAGGGCTGGCCGATGAGCACCTGCGCGACGCCGCCGGCCGCGCCGGAGAGGAGGTCCTTGACGGCCTGGGAGGGGCCCTGGGGAGCCTCGATCTCGACGAGAGGCGCCTCCATGGCTGCGCTGGTGGTCGTGGTGGTCGTGGTGGAGGATGAAGGAGGTCGGCGAAGTTGTCTAGTGGTCGGCGAAGTTGTCTAGTGGTCGGCGACAGTCTTCTCCGGTGTTCGGCGCAGGGTGGGGAGCGGGAGTATAATTGGAGATCAATTGAGACGTGGTCAGCGCCGAGTACTGACGCAAAGAAGGGATTCAATATGCGAGCATGAGGAGGAGTAGGAAGAAGGGGGGGGGAATAGATGACGAGGAGGGAGAAAAAAAAAGTTGGTGGTGATGGAGGTGGAGGGGCGTCGGAGAGAATGTCGTGCTCGGCCTTGTCCATGACAAACGGAATCTGGCGGGCCAATTCTCGTTTGTCATGGGCTGGCATCAGGACCCGCTAAAAAAAGAAGAACCATCCACCCACAGCGCTTGTTCTGCGCTGAACGCCCTGAAGCGCCCTCCAGATTTCCCCGCGAGTTGGTCCTGGTGTTATCGGAGCGCATGAATAATAATAGTACAGAGATTTTATTAGACCTGCTTGGATTGATAGGAAAGGCTACCCGAGGCCGGCCCCTCGTTGTCACCTGCCCCTCCGCTGACCGCCGACAGCCGACAACCGTCCGGGGGTTTAACGTTCTAATGTCACCCGTCTTTTCTTCACTGCACCATTGCTTGCTAAGAAATCGCGACTTATTTTATACTTGTAAAAAACTTGAACACTGAACAGCTCAATTCCCCTCGAGACCGGATCTGCCAATCCCCTTTATTAGCCCCAGCTCCATGACCACAACTTATTACCACCATTGCCATCAGCATCACGCCTCTATAGAAACGCCGTCAAACACCCTCCCAGGCCGCACCCTGTCTCATGGGTTCACATAAGGCGGCGGAATCAGCTTCGCCCCCTTGAACCTCTCGATGTGCAACCTGTCAACGTCTACACCATGCAGCACGCGCACATTGACCGGGTGCATCGTCAGACACCTGTCTATGTACCCACGCAAGCGCTTCCGCTGCTCCGTATCCGCGGACGGCAGCCGATCGACCGCCTCATCGGCCGTCATCGCCGCGTTTGACGGGTTGCTCATGCTGACGCCGCACGTGCGGCAGAACGGTTTAGCCTGCACCTCAAGGTTGAAGCTGTAGAAAGCCATATCCTCTGTGCGGCCGCACAGAACGACTTGTTCGGCCTTGGGATACACCCAAAGATACGCGTTCTACCATGGTTGTTAGGGAGAAGCCTGGGAACGAAATCATCAAACCAATGGAAAAAGTCCATCCGTGATGGTACGTACCCGCTCGCAAATGCTGCAGTCGCACTCAATAATGCCAGAGTCCTCATCGTCCTCAAGACGTTTGATCGTGGCCGCAATGGTGAGCTTGCCGCAGTGGCAGCTGCCCGTGTACAACTCGCCGCCTTCAACCTCGACCGTTGGCACCGGGCCTCTGTGATTGGGTTCTTTGTACGGGGATCCAATATTGGCACCATCGACACTAAGCACCATATCTCAGCTTCTGTACGATACATTAATGGCGTCTCGTGTTAGGAACACAACTTACGGCGTGCGTTTGATCGTCCATGTGTTAATTCCTTGGATGGCGTGGACCTTGGAACGTCAGTTGAGCGCCGAAGCTACTGCCCACGACAACAAACCTACGTTCAGATAAATATTCTTCGCCGGTGCCTGCACGCTTGGAGTCGTGACCAGCACTGCAGTGCCGCAGTTCGAACAAAACTAATAAATCCGTTAGCCATCCTGAACCTTTCATCACATCACCCGAAAAGCAGTCACCTTGTGGCGCAATGCCTTGGCCCCAAACGTGTAGTCCGACAGGCTCTCCAGCGACCCCTTGACCACCGTGAAGTGCGCCGCGTCCGTGTTAGCTCCCACAAGTAGGTAGCCCTTCTTCCAGCATATGCTGCACCGGCACTCCGTCGCCGTCGTGATCTCGGGCAGCTCGGCCTCGTACACAAACGCCCCGCAGTGGCAGTTGCCCCTGTAAGTCCGGAGGGGGCCTGTCTCGTCTGTTTCCATTTGAGAAGCCTTGAATGGGGGCTGGATATAGATTCTTGACGGGTCCTTGGCAGGATTGATAGGTAAAGGCCAAGTAATAGGATGTTGTTGCTCTGAGCAAACGGGCTGTTTGCGGGGCTGGAGGGTGAACCGAAAGTAGAAAGAAACTAGGCAGCGCAACGCGCAAGGCAAGCCTTAGCCCGTGGTTAACGCGATGGAATGGAGAAGAGGGACTGGTTGAGGAAGGAATGCTTTCAAGGACTCAGTTGTGAGGTGCACAGTTCAAGTTACTATTGGGTGCTCAAGAAGCAGGTGCTTCAGAGGCAGAGGTGGGGGCAAGATTCGCAGAACGCTCCTTCCTCTGTAGTTCATGACAGGTTCTACCAAATCAGACGAATTCGACAGTCAAGCTTATTCATGTGGACTATGGGCCGAACGTGTTGGCAGAAAATCACACCTGACTATCGTGACGCAGCAAGTCAACTCCGTATCCTGCATTGACGCACAAACAGGTGTTCTAAATGGTTTGGTGTCCTTCTTCGAGTACATCTAACGCTTGCCAGACCGCGCCGCCGTATCCTCCTCATAAAACTCAATCGCTTCCTTGAGCTTGCCTACTACCTCTGGCTGGTTGCTAAACGCCCTCTGCAGGGCCGTTTCCAGCTCGGCTTCAACCTGCGCGAGAGATCGTGCCCCCGGCCGCCCAGCCTGCGCGTCCCGGACCCGGCCCGCCCAGCGTCGCGTGAACCCGTAGATGGACTGCCGTAGCAGCTCGTCCAGCTGCTCGTTCATGTCCTCAACCGTCAGCGTCTTGGCCGTCACCGAGGACGAGACAGGCTGCGTGCCTCCCCGCGACCACAACTGGCCGCCCAGAAAAGTGCCGACGAAGCCAACAAGGTTCTGTGGACGCAGCGTCTCCCAAATCTGTCCAAAATGCTGCATGGCTGGTGGTTGGCTGCGAATATCGCCAATTTCGAGCGATAGCAACTCGTTCTTGATTATCAGCAGGTTCTTGACCATGAAGAGGTCTGCGTCCGTCCCGAGTCTCTGGGATTGGATGCGCGAGGAAGCTTGCTGCAGCACCAGGATCGTTTCGCGCACAACACGGAACACCACTTGACTGTTTTGCGACTAACAAACTAGTTAGTATAGAGCACTTTCCCTTTTCACGTTCCCTTTCCCTATTTTCGAAAATACTTACAGATCTCTCCTTTGGCATGGCGCGATCAAACATTCGCAGCAGCTCGACCGCTTTCTGAACCAACGGGTACGCATTGGATGAGGACACGCCGTCCACCACGGGGCCAATTTTAAGGGCATCATCCGCCACAGTGCCCTTTGTGACTGACTTTGTGATTTCCGTCTCAAAGGCATTGTCCACAAATGGCCACAGGTGCTCCACAAGGAGGCGAGCGGCATATTCCCTGTACTGCTTCGGCGCAATTGGATCGTCATCGTCATCACTCTCCGATATGCCATACTCATGCGCAATCCATCCGACAACGTTGCACACAGACTGAATATCGGCCGTCTCAAATGCAGCCTGGAGTTGTGTGGCCATGGGCTGCAGATTTCCGGGATGTACCATTGTCGTTTGCACCGTCTTGATAGACTGAAATACCGAATCATGGGCATTGTTCCACGTTGGCTCAATGTTGAACACCTTGGCAAATAGACTGTTTTCGTTGTGCACTCGCTCGAGGGTTTGCTTGATATAATTTCGAGATGCAGTCTCCAAGGATAGGTCCTTGGCTTCCTTTTGATACTTTTCCACATCGTGCTGCGTCATGATTTTGACATCGCGGTCGCGAGTCGTGAGATAGGTACGCAGCATGCTGAGGGTGGAGCTGGAAAAGATGGAGGAATTTCGTATCCCGTCGTCGAAACGGCCAAACTGGTCATACACGCGCCTTGTAACTTTATGGATATTTGGGAGCAAGTCATACGAGTCGCCGAGCATTTCCTCGAAGCGTCCGTATGCAAGGGCATGTCGTGTTGACTCGGAGTTCGTCGCCAATAATTGACGCGCTATTTCTGACGACACCTTTTCCAGCCTCGTATTGAAGCCGTGGTCTAGCAAGTGCAGACATTTGGTTAGCAGCGCATTGTATCGTGCGAGATACGAGTCCCGCTCGCGGTATGTTTCCTAAATACTATTGTGAGCTTTCCAGTGCATCGTTTGCGCGGTGTCAAGTTTCGTACGTGGTCCTCCATGAATGCGATACAGGCGTCAATGTTCTCCACCATTTCTCCAAAGGATTCATCGTCGACCAGTCGGCCAGCGCCAGGCGCATTCAATCTTCTCGTCGCATTTTCGAGATACGAATAGTAGTAGTAGTCGGTCCCGACATCATTTGCAAGCTTCTCCAATCGGGTCTGTTCGGTAAGAACCTCTTCGCATTGCGCTTGAAACGTGGAGGTCTGCGCCTCGACGGATTGGAAAGAGTTGGACAGTTTGGTCAAGAGTTCGAGAGTAGCATTCGCATCAGTTATTAATCCGTCAAGGTGTCTCTCTGTAAGGCACAATTGGTCTCGGTAGAGCCTGAAGCGTGTGAGCATGTAGTCGTCGCATTGACCAAGGCAGCGCCTACAGGTATTCTTGCTGGCTAGCCTCGAGAAGTTGCTCAGCATATGTGTGGTTCGTTTGCAGATCGGCCGTAAATGCTGTGGTTGAGGAATAATTCGCATCCGTGCTGAGAGCCAATGCATGCCAATTTCTATTTCGACGGTCGCTTTGTTTCGTTTGCGAGGAGCGTTGATGGCGCGCTTGCTGGGCGTGGCGACAATCCGCATAGGAGGCTGCCCGCCTCAGCAGGGTTGCTTCTGGGGGTCCGTTGAGCTCATCCAGGTCTTTTGTAGCTATTCCTATCGATTTCGATGTCTGCTGGTCTTTCCCGATGCCCTAGAGGAGAGTAAGTGCCTACTCAGACACCCCGCAGCGGGGGGAGGCAACTGACGCTGGGCTGCTGCAGAAGCGATTCGCTCCGCTTGTGTCGGCTGGTGGCAGTGCTGCTCGCAGCATGCTTCCCGGAAGCTTCTGGTACAAAGCTGTACCATGCATCCTCGTACATGGTGGCCGGGAAGCGGGTGATGTAGGGTAGGGAGCAGGGAGCTTGGAGTTTTGAGGTGTTGAGGCCACGAGCGTTAGGTGGAGTGTCGGAGCTTAGAAGCTCCGGCTGCCGGTAACGGTTGCAGCAACGCGAGCATTTGAGCAATTGCTTGAAAAAAATGATTTTGACTACAGTATTCTGAAATTGATGGATTTTTAGTAGACTTTTGTGTCTTTTTAAGAAATCTTGACTGCTCGTACTATTTCTGCGCTCTTGTCCAATAGTCTCGACGAAGTTGTGCCTTGTCGCATTGTGTACTGACGTCGCATCTTCGCATCTAATGGTGTCTAGGTAAATACTTGCAGGAAAGCTTGGCAATTTTTTTCTGTAAAGTTCGGGTCATTCTTGTTTGTAGTCCCGTATTTATGCTTCGTAATTGTAAAGTAAAAGCGCAGGGCAAGTTGCACAAATCATAAGCACCTTCACGTCGTGCGACAGCTGCGACAGACTTGATTGACAAGATATGGGCCAGGTTGATCACATTGGCATGCGACCAAGACGAGTACGGCTATACGTCACGTCAGGCAAAGCATTACTGAATACGTTTGACTTGATACCAGTAACAGACACTCAAATATCGGCCTCGTATTTGAAAGATCAGCTCCAGGGTAGGAACCCATGAGTATGGCATCGTCTAGCCAACGCAAAGCCACAGCCTCAACGGACACAAAGCAACATGATTTACTTTGCATTTAGATCGTCGAGGTCTTTGTTATAACAAGCAAAGCTAGATGTATTTCCCCAGTTTGTGTTTGGAAGAACCCAAGTCGGTTTTCAACGCTGCGACAATGTCTCAGCACATCTAGCGTAGAAACTACAGCACCCGTTGTACATAAATCGACAGCAGCATCAATGTGGCACTGTCACCAGCCAAGGTCGACCTACTCCCGGCACCAATCGAAGCCTTTTTCTTCCTTCCTCCTCCTTTCCCGACCAAGGCTGGCGCTGGCGTCCGCACCTCCGAACCAGGCGGCCCCACTCCGGCGACGTCACCCCTTGTTGCTGCGCCAACGCGGCCGCAGTCCAAGTAAATAAAAACGGGGACCGCCAAACCGCCAAGCTGCAAAGTGCAAAGTGCGGTGGCTGGGCCAACCATCAGGCACCCAAGCGCTTTTGAACTAGCCATTGATTGCACTGCATTATTCGCAAGGTTGGGTTGCGCAACCAGCCTGGTGCTTCCTGCCTCTCTCTTTTTTGAACGCCCCCCGTCCCCGACGAATCGCCCTCTTCTCTCCCAGCCTTCGACATTTCTGAGCACCTTGTTCAGACAATTTCAAGAAAGGAAAGTTGCATTCCACAAACCACATACTCACACACACACACATACCACACCGCGTACAAACCCACTTGACTGAGAAAGAAGATCCCCCCCTTCCCGCATTCCTCCCGAGATTGAGCACTTCTTCAGCGTAACAGGCTTCTAGATTCCGTTCTTCTGATTTCGAGGCTCCCTCCATCGCCGCATTCCAGTCCGCCCGACTTCGCCTCTACGAGACCCCCCTCTTCGACCTACCTCCGGCTCTGTCACCGCCGTCGCCGATTTCCCGCGTGCCGCATTCCAGTCTTTCAGCCGTCCTTTTTTTTCTTTCGAAATCTCTCCTCTGCGGCCCCGAAGCCGGAACGGAGGTGTCATCGGGGAACTCGACAAAAGTCACGCTCGACAAGAAGCGGTCAGACCCGCGTGACTTGTATTGATCTTGCCCTCTTCCTCGACAACAATTCAAGAGGGCCATCTTTCCATACCTCCGCACTGCGATAGCTCCCACGAGCCTTGGATCCCATCCGGGGATTCCGAAACCTACCACCACCACCACCACACGGACGCCCCTTTCCTCCCTAACCGCCCGCCATGCCTCAATTCCAGGTAGGATGGACGCGGTTCATCCCCTTCCTCGGGTACCACCACGTGCTCATGATCCTCATCGCGGTGGCCATCATCCTGCTATCGCTGCTCCTCGCCGGCTGCTCGTCGTCGTCGCCCCTCATCCCCAACATCTTCCTGCTCTCGCTCTACTACCAGAGCTACCAGGCGGCGCCTGATACTGCCCAGGTGTACTACAACGTGCACTCGGCGCTGGCCAACATTGCCGGCGGCGCCCAGCTGCAGGCCCGCGTCGGCTACTTTGGCATCTGCGTCAACCCCGACGGCGGCTCCTGGCTGTGCAGCAACAACGCGACGGCGCTGGCGAGGCAGGTCAGCCAGGACCAGGATCCGTTGAACCTGATCTGGCTGGCCGCCCAGTTTAAAGACATGATTGTCTTTCCATACCTGATGTAAGCCCCGGCTCCGTCCCCCCTTCTGTCCATCTGTCCTTGGAGGTACTAACACGACTTAGAATCATTGCCATCATCTTTGCCTTTCTCTGCGTACTCCTCCTCGCCACGTTCCCCTCGTGGTACGAAGAGGAAGACTCGGAAGGCTCCGAACGCATCGTCCGAGCAATCCCCTCGCGCGCCGTTTCCCAGATCGCCCTCGCCATCATCTTCATCGCGTCCATCTTCGTCCTCGTCTCGGTGCTGTGGCAGCACACTGCATCGGTCGCCGCGTCAGTCATTGCCCAGGACTTTGGCAACGGCGTCGTCAAGTCCGGAGTCGGCACCTCCGCCATGGTTCTCGGCTGGTTCTCGTTTGCCCTGCTCATCATCGTCACCATTGGTCTCATCGTCACGATATTGACCATTAGCGTGGTCGAGAAGCTGGTGTAGTCGCCGCAGCTGCTTCAAAGACAATCTCAAATTTTATTTGCTCTTGTTGATTGATTTATGCGAAATGTGGCGGATATGCTTTTTTTTTTTGAAGGGAAAAAAATCATCGCAAGAGACCAACCATGATAATACCATGTACAAAGATGGAACCAAGCGTCGCAAATTGACTAACATCTACATCTGACGAGCTTGGACTACACGAGACTGATGGCGACTTTTTTTTTTGGGGGGGGGGGGAATTGGTACGCATCCAGCACCGGCGTTTTATAGGATCTTTTTCTTTTTTCTTTTATACATTGTTCATCCTTATTGTACGACGAGAGGCTTTACTTTCGATGACGACCTTGGGTCAAGCTTCCTGTGGGTGGAAGATTTGAATGTGATTATGGATTTGATGTTTTTTTTTTTTTTTTTATTTCTTTGGCTCTACTCGCTGCTTTCAGAAGGCTGGAGAAGAATGACAGACTGTGAATAATGGGAAAAAATGTGATAGACTATACGACCTTGAGGTAGTCGCAGAGACCTACTCTGACAATTCAAGATTGTTCGGCTTCCTAATTTTTCTGATGCTAGGAATTGTGACAGTTGGTACTCTCATAACTTTGACAAGTGAATGTAAAATAAAGGGCGAAAAACATGGAAATATATCAATTCGACTGCCAATGAGGCTATTCCCAGAAGCAGCAACGCCTGAACGCCAAGAATGACCGCAGCTGCGCTGCATGCAATGTACAATTCGAAAGACCCAATCTGCGTTTCTGTACTGTCCTCCTGTAAGATAAGTAAAATGCCCGCTTGTTCATGTTGGACGCCGGAACGGATGTGCCTCCGTGTTGAGAACCCATTCGTCCAGACTAATGACATCGGGGCCGGCGTAGAGCAAGTAGTAGTACTTGAGCGTCTCGGCGAGCCAGAAGCTCTCCATGGAGTCTCCCATCGGTGGCTTTTTGACCATGACGTCGGAGATGGCCGTGCTCGCGAGATCCGTGTCGGTCGCCGCTATGGTAGCTTCATACATGGCCCAACCCTTGTCCATCCACGTAGGGTCGCCGGTGATGCGGTACATGTACCACACAGACTCGATGGCTTCCGGCCTGCGGGTTATCAGCGGAGGCTGCATCTGCAACTGAATATGGGGACATACCGAAGAATATAACTTTTGTACAACACGCGGGAAAACCCAGCTGGCAACCCAGTGGCGGTGACGTAGTCGTGGACATACTCCTCATGGCTCTGCGGACGTTCAGGGATGCTGCCATCACCAGACTTGGCGATGGAGCCGTACTGCAGCTCCCACTCGCTGATCTGTTGGTCGCGGTACGATTTACTCGAGTCCAGAGACTCGTACCACTTGGCCTGGTCAAATTCACACCTCTCGAGAGAAGGACAGGGCATCATGATGGAGGTCTCGGGCATGAGACCACTGGGAGTTTTATGATAGGCCCAGACGCATCCATCTGTCAGTCGCTTGGCCGTCTCCAGGTCTTGCGGGCGGTCAAAGATTTTGGCGCCGAGGCCGTACATGCCGCCAATGAAGCAGGTGAGATGCGTCGACTCGTATTCTACTTGCAGGTCATTGGTTGGATCACCCTGCGTCCTGATTTTGGCGGAAAAATACAGATCCCACTCCGTGTCATTGATCATGGGTCGATACATGAGCCATTCGTCGACGGCGTTGATAGTGTCTTCGTGTAGCTTCTTGTACTTGGGTTCGAGCCCACCAAGAAGAAGGTATTGCTGGAAAGTGGTTAGCATAACGTATGCAAGTCTGACCCGCTTGGATATTACCTTGGGAAAATATTCGTAGGCAGAGTCTTGTGATCCGCCCATTGAAAAGGACTGCGAGTAGTACGACGACGGGGCTAGGCTTTCACCGCTGGCATCAAGGTTTTCAGGGAAAAGGCCAGGAATGGCGGCTTTGCCATCAGCCTGGAACTTGATAAGAGCATTTGTGATACGGTCAACGGCATCATAATACTTGTCTTCCTTGGTCAGTTGCGCGAGGCGAGTAAACTCCATGGATAGAGTAGCGAGTTCGGCAATGCCAACAGAGCCAGCTTTGTGCTTCTGTGATACGTATTGCGGCTGCCAGCGATAGTAGAGTACAGGCATGCGGTTGGGTGTATCGAAGACGCCGAAGAGCACCTCGGCAAGCTCAACAGCTTTATCGAGCAGGATTGAGTACTCTCCCTTGTGACCACCACTGACATCAAAAGCAGAAAGTAAGCCTCCGAGGTAGCGGATGGTGGTTTCAAAGACGGGGATATCACTCTTTTCGCTAAAGGTAAAGTCAATGTTGGCGACGCCATTTTTGACTGCATCATCAAACTCATCCCTGAGACCCGCGATCCAGAGTGTATCCAGCGAGTCGACAAGAGTGGCAGCCCAGCCGCAGAATGGGTCCTTGAAGGAGCCGGAGATTGGCCGCAGCTCATCGTGCATCCAAGCGTGCTTGCGGTATGAGTTCCACGATTTGGAGATGGAAGCTTTCACTTTACTGAGGCGGGCTTCGCGCTCGGTCTTGTCGGCGGCAGACTCGGCTTTAAAATTGTACTGAATCGGGGGAATGGTCTTGGCTTTGCCAGTGGGCACAGGGACCAGGGACTCGGTCGGGACGGGGAAGTCTTGGGTAAAAGATCTCCAGTGGATTCGAGTCTTGGAGTTTGAAGGCGTCGCGACTGACTTGGTGGTGGCAGAAGTTTCATTGTCGAGGCCAGCCATGGTCTCCTTGACTTGGGGCGCAGGACCGGTGCTGCTTGACTTGAGCACCGGTGCCTCGGCAGGGGTCACTGCATTTGGTTTTGGCGTTGGCGATGCAGCTTCGTTCTTGGATACGGAAGCAGCAGCGACCGGGGACTTCCCAGCGCCGAGGATTGGCTTCTGGCCATTGTCCTGGGCGGGCAACCTGGAATCGGCTTTCTGCTGGGGTGCGGTGGTGTCCACGCCTTGGTGGACAGGCGATTTCGGCGGCGCGCGCGCGTCGGGAAGGCGGTTGGGCGCCGCATCCCACGACTTTTGGGCAATGTAGACGAGGCAGAGGAGGACGAAGGCGACGATAATGTAGCCCTTGTATCTTCGTCGCAGCATGGTGGGCGAAGAGGCGGGGCGTGTCGTAGGAACTGGCCAGGTTGGCGAAGCAGGACGGCGCCAAAGACGATGAGCCGGTTGTGTAGCTGACCGACGGTGCGGCAGTTGAGTTCGGTCGATGCGAGAAGTCGTCAAGGTTAGTCGTTGACCATTGTAGCCGACGGATGCCGGAGGGGATAGCTCGATGGTAGGTAGGCTGGAATGTCTGCGGGGAAGGGGAAGGACAGCAGGCAGCCTGGTGAGTGAATTGACGGGATGAAATTGACGGGATGAAACGACAACGTAGTCGAGGGGTATAAGCAACGGCGGATTCTTCAAAGAACAGATGACAGATGAAGCTTGACAGAAGAGACCAAGGGCAAAATGAAGCAAAGAAGGAGAAGGCGTTGAAAGATGCAGGTGGGAAGGAGACAGGCAGCAGGTGGTTGGAAGTACCTAGGTACCTTGGGTGGCTTTTTTGGCGTCGATGGTACTTTTGATACGGGCGCAAGGACGGACAGGTATTCACCAGGTATGGTGAATAGAAAAAACGGACTCGCGAGACGGCTCGAGGTAATTTAGTGAGTGGTTTTCTCCTAGCTATAAATAGAGATCAAATATCAAGCAATCAATACGAAGTGCATTAGTGGCAGACCCTTTAAAAGCTCCGCTGGCAGTAGCAATGAACAATCAACTCTGTTCCTCGCAACCAAGCGGTAGCGACAACGTGGCGCAGCCCTATCTGCCAAAAATCAAGGTGGCTCCTGATTTTAGCAGTATTTTCCCTTCACCTTGTGATAAAGTTTGCGTTTATTATACGGAAATTTTGGCCTCCTCCCCCACCACGGTAGCTACCCAGCTACCTAACTTTGCGGGGGAACGCGGCCTTATTCCCTACTGGCGGGTCCCCCTGGACTTCTTTTATTTTATGAGTGGGACCAGGCACGCTTTATGACCAGACAGCGGAGGCGGCTATGGCACAGACAATTGTCAGGATGCCCCGTACATATGTACAGCACGGATTCATCTTCGCATATCTCGTCATTACTCATGGCAACGTCTCGGAAAACTTGCCAGGTAGGCAAGTTCCTGTTTACTCGATTCGCCAACCAGTGATTTCGCATAGACAAATCTCATCACGCTCCACCTGACCTGCGCCACCTGCGCCGCCACAGCCAACCTTCAGTCTACATCGAACATACTCGTCTGTATCGCATCTCACATCTCACGCAAATACCAAAACCCATCAACTCGTTAGTTACTGCTTCATAAACACCCGACATTACCTCCATTACAAGCTACCCATATCCTCTCCCATGTGCCCAAAGACATACAGGCTATATGTACAACGCTAAATTTGTGCCAGAACAAAAGTAAAATAAAAGAACCCGATCAAACGCACCAACCTCTTCCTTCGCCAGCACCATCCCATCACCACCTTTTCATCACGACTTGTAAGAGTCTTTAATCTTGAAATACACCTCCGTATCATAAAAGTTGTAGCTCGGATCCCACTCGCAAAACGGATGCTGAGACAACAGCACCTCTGCCGTCGGTCGCTCCCCAGGATTCCTACATCGCACCAGTTAGCTCAGCTCGCCTTCAAATCTCGCCGCCAACAAAAACCTACACTTGGAAGCAATCTGCCATAAACGCCACCGCCAGAGGTGTCAGTTCTTCCACGTCCTCGGGGATCGGCGGCGTCTCTCCGTTTGCAATCTTGTAAATCGCCCCGACCGCCTCTTCCTTGCTCCACGGTCGACGGCCGGCAAACATCTCCAGCACCACGCATCCGAGGCTCCAAATGTCCACCTTGGCACTGTACCCCTCCCCTTGCGACCGAATCACCTCCGGTGCCATCCAAAACACGGAACCCTGCATGTTGTTGGTCTTGTCGTTGCCGTAAATGTTATCTGTCTTCTTCGAGATGCCGAAGTCGCTTATCTTGCACGTCCCGTCCAGGTCCAGCAAGATGTTGTCCGCCTTGAGATCGCGGTGGAGGATACCTTCGCGATGCAGATATGCCAGCCCCGACAGCGTCTGCCTCGTCAGCGATGACACCACCGACTCTTCAAACCGTCCGTGCTTGCGTAGGCACGAGCCGATGCTGCCACCCGAGATGTACTCCAGGAAGATGCTGATACTCGTCTCCTTGCGCTCGCATCCCAGGTACTGCACAATGTTGATGTGGTCCAGGTGCTGCATCGTGTCAATCTCTTGGTCCAGTGCCGCAACCATCTCCTTCATCTTGCTCTTGTCCCCGCCCGCCGCTTTTGCGTTCACCTCCACTTCCTTGACCGCCAAGAACTCTCCCGTCGTTGCATTCATACCCAAGTACACCCGACCATACGTGCCCTTACCAATCAGCTGACCTTTGAACCACCGGAAGGTCGTCTGTCGCTTCAGCCCTGTTTCTGGTATGCGGTCCGGCATCGCCATGCTGCCTCGTTGGTCCGGCCGAATCTGCACAATGTTGGCGTTGAACATCTTGGTGCTCTTTCGTCGCATCAGGTTGGAGTTGTTGTTGCCGCCGCTTTGTGACATCGAAGTGAACCGCTTGTTAGCTTCGTGCGCACCCCGTGCCACTTCTCTGATCGACTTCATTCTGCCAAGCCCAACCGACCGCTTCAGACTTCTCGAGCCCCCGCCGTTCGAGGACATCGGACGGTCCGAAGCCTTTAGTGTCGATTCGTCAGACCCGAGAGTGTCCCCTTCTCCGTATAATGATGGCTGCCTGGAAGGAGGAATTGCCGCTGGCACATTTGAAGCTTCCTCACCCGCAGACGCGCTGGAAGATGCGCGCTGGTGCCCTGCTGCATCAAGCTCGTAGATTATGGGCGAGGCAACCAAGTTATTTCCTACACTGTCTTCCAAAACAGGCTCATCAAGATCAAGGTTGGGGAAGAAATCATCGAGGTTGTTCAGCAACGCATCAGTAGGAGGGCGGTTGGCCCAAACGTCCTTTTCGATGAATGATTTGCGCCGGGACACTTTATCATCGGCATCAAAGTTGGTCGACCCCGGCGTCGTGGGTGTACGCCATGAGCCGGTGCCGCTTCTGCTGTCGTCGAGGCTCTCTGTAGCGGTGCTTGCCTGCGGTGACTGGAATGAAACCGATACCACCTTGCTCTTAGGCCGCTGCGTATTGACGATGATGCTCGGTCGTTTGTGGCTAGTCCCAGTCTTGCTTTTGCCTTTTCCTTTCTCACGCCCGGCTAGGGGGATCTGGAATAGGCCGTCATCCGAGTCATCGCTATCATTGTTTGCTGGGGTAGGACGTTTTGGTACCGCCGGTATCGCAAAGCTGACTTCCGAGCTCTTGCGGAATTCGTTGCTGTTGCGTTGTTGGAGGCCATCAGGTACGGTGTCAAAGTTGAATCGTTTCGGCAGCAGAGTGCTGGGGCTGAGCTCCGCAGACGACGGTGGTTGCATCCCTACACCGGGTGGTTTATCATCAGCGGGGTCAGACTTGGGCACTGGCATGAGGGTTCCGCCAGGTGAGTAGTCAGGTACGGCAAATGACAGGTTTCCGGAGCTCCACGTCAGTTTACGCGAGCTTCTGTTGGCCTGAGCCCCCTCTGACCCCGATTCCTTTACTTGACCACTCGGCGAACCCTTCTTACCTGAGCGTTGAAGACCACCAGCAGAGCTACCCGACTGCAAGTTAGCCATGCTAGAGACGGACCGTGGAGCGTTCGCGCTCGACTGCCCAACAGCACCCATACGGCGACCGATTCCTGCCAAAGCGCTACCGATACCTTCGGATCCATCCAGTGCTTGTACATTAGCCTGGCGGCTCTTGAATCCATCCGGACCGTCGCTATGAGAGGTAACAATACGCCTGGGGCTTGGGAACCCGTCCGAGCCAGTGGTAGAGCTTCGCTTGCCGTGTCCAGGCTTTTTGAGAGAATTGGCCTTGAGCAGTGTTGCTGAAGGGTCACTTGGCGGTGCCGGTGGCTTCCTCTGGGGGAAGAGATGCTCAGAAGGTTTCCTGTCCTCAAACGGAGAGTCGCGGGGTTGATCAAAATCGACATTCCGCCCAATGATGCCGAATCCATTTCCTACTTCCGGAGTGTTGGGCGTGCTTCCTTTCTTATTGGCTTGCTTTCGTTTCTCAAGATATTCGCGCTGCTTGCGCTCCATTTCGGCCCGGTACTCGCTGGCTTCTTGTGCAAGGGTCTTCTCGTCGGTTCTACTTTCCGATATCGTATTAGACCTCGATGTCGGTGGCGAGGATATCGATCGTTGCCGGGACCCATTTAGTTTCGCGTACGCTTCCTCATCCATGCCCGGTGCCAAGTGAGTTTGTGAGGGTAGGCCAGCTCCAGTATCTGCATTGCTATTACCACGTCCGTTGAGATCCACAAAGAACTTCAGCGTTGTGAGTTGTTTAGGCTGCGCTTCCTTGGAAGAAACAATCCGCTCATCACTCAGCTCGTCTTTATGCTCAAACTGTCCGAGCTCCGTCGCAAACAGCCGCGCATTTCCCGAGTCGTTGATCCCTAGACCAACGCAAATCGCTCGCTTGATGTCTGACGCTGATTCGGCACGGGTAATATCGCACATTCGGAAGTTCCACGAGTCAAACGTTGCCAGCACAAATACTCTCGTGGACTTTGTTGGGCTGCCATGGTCGAGGTTCGCATCACTGGAATGTGATTCACGAATGCCGAGTGCCGTCGCCTTGGTAGCTCCGTTGGGTGAGTTTGGATAATCGCCTTCTTCTGGGGACGGCATAGCGCTCTCGTCGCGCTGCTTCTTTTTGCGATGCATGAAGCTGAGAAAGCTCTTGGAATCTTTCGCCGACCCAGGCTCTGTGCCTGCAGAGCGATCGCCCGACTCATTGGGGGAGAAGCTTCCGCGACCGTCCAGGGTGCGGCTGCCCACAATGTCCGCAATGCTCATTCCGCCTTTGAACATGTTTGCAGCATCGGCTGGAATACCAGACCCGTAGATGGCGGCATTCGACGACACTGAATCGGTACTGTGCCTTGAGCGGTGGCCAAACTTGGTAGAGTTGGGAGACGCGGTTATAGGGGTAGATGTAAACATTTTCTGCTGTGGAACAGGACTCCCCCCTGAAGTTGGACTGTCAGAGCGTTGGGCTGTACCACGATACAGTGCCCCTTCGCTTATTGTGCTCTTCATAACCGAAGGTGCCTGCCGTCCTGTGTCGCTTTCGGACATTTTAAGTGCAAGACGGTGGCCGCTCTCGGAGCTAGACATTGTTGCGGTATTCAAGGTGGGCATCGTGGTCGCTCTTGTCTGGGAAAATCGCCTGGCAGCGAAGCCTGGGCCAGGCGGATTGAGAGGCGTCTGCATCATCTTGTCAGTACGATGGAAATAAAGTTTAGCGGGGTATAGATGATGCATACGTTTGGGGAATCAGCCGGGTCGGTACCGGCGCTTGGGATGGTAGCGCTTTGTCCACTGTTGGTAGAGTCTTGTCGGCCATGCGACTTGGACAGTTCCACGGGCTTGCCTGTTACAATGCTTCGAATTAAGCGCCGCATACGCTTTCCTTCATCTCGTTCCGCCTGCTGGTTCCACGGAACACCATTTTGCGTGCACTCGCGCGCAAGCTGGGGATAAACTTGCTGATGCATCATGCTGTGGTTTCCGCGCAGCCCGTGAGGGTTGCCGAGCTCAAGGAACTGATGCTCGGACAAATGCAGCGCTCGAAACGTCTCCTGCCATTCTCTGGAGAACATGTTTTGCGCGAGCCAGATGAGCACCGTGTCCAATGGCCACTGCTCAGCCAGTTCTGGAGAAATGAGTCCTGCGGCCGCACCTGACATGCCTGAGCCACCGGTGAGCCCTCTAGAATGTGCTGCCGCAGGTATATATTGTTGGCCTCGAGAATCATCGTGTCCTTTAGAAGTGCCATTCTCGGAGACTGTGAGTCCTTGGGACGGGTCTTGAGGCAAGAGATCGTCGCCGCCAAAGCCCGGAATGCCGACCCCCTCGCCATACGAATTGGCGCTGGGTATATATGTTGCACTCATCGCGTCGCTCGGAGGTGGTGGCGGGGGCATTGTCATGGCATGTTGTCGGGCGGCCATCTGTGCATGCATTTTTGGGTTGTAGGGTTGGTGCTGTCCTGGTGTCGGGGGCGGCGGGGGTAGATTGAAGCCGCCACGACCGTCATACATTCGACCGTAGTTTCCATGCCATGCAGGCTGCTGTTGCTGTTGCTGCTGAACAAGAGGAGGGCCTGGCGGCGGCCCCGGTGGCGGGGGGATCATGACACCGGGCGCAGTTCCGGGCGGCGCAGGAGGATATCGTGGCGGTGGCGGGGGGACGTTCATCATGCTGCCCATTTGCGGCCCGTTCATGGGAGGCGAGGATATTGGCGGCGGCGGCGGCGGTACCTGAAAAGGCCGGATCGGATCATTATTCGAGACATGTCGTTGGCTACCCTGATACATGATGGGTTACGTCGGAGGACTAGCCTCTACCAAAGTGTTTGATGGGGGGATAGGTATGTAGCGTAATAAAGCGAGAGCGCCAGCGCCAGCCGAAGTGATTGATGGGCACGAGAGGGGTATCGGACGAAATTCGACATTTATAACCAAAATACGCTGCAAAGCGACGAGCCTCCGCTTCGTTGGCGACGGCGAGGCGAGGCGAGGCGAGGCGTGGACGAAGCCAGTCTGCGGTATCACTAGGATGGAATTGTTTGGACGGCCTCAGCCAGCCGCTCAGCCCTTGTGCTGTCGTTGTTTGACTATTGGCGGTCGCGCCCACGGGCGGGCGGGCTTGATCGTGTTCAGGGGTTCGACAGCGGACAGTCAGGCGTCGTCATTCGGGGCGGCCAGGCGACGGCCCTATGAGATGGGAAAAGGGATTCGAGGATTCGAAGGAGAGAAATGAAATCACCAGATAAGAGAAAGCGGGCACGACTAAGCGGTCCGAGGGTGTGCCTTGGGCCTCTCGCCTCTGGCTGCTGGAGCAATCAAGTGGAGAGCTGCCAGCTAACCTTGGTACCTTAGTAGTGGGAGCCAGCGAAGGCCGGGTAACTGTAACGCTGCCCGGTCCCGGCAGGATCCACAGGAGCTACAGTGGGTGTGCCAGCTACAGGTACATAAAAGACAACTGCAGGTACATTTAGCGAGGTGCGATTGGAAGCAAACCTCCCAAATGCGCCACGGGTGGGTGGGCCGAGTCAGGCCTACGTGAAGCCAAGCAATTGTTCGTTTCAAAATTTATTGGATGAGTGCTGCACAGGTAGGTACTTTCTTTGGTACACATGTCCCCATACCTTAGGTACTACCTAGTTATGCTACTGTGGGAAAGCACAATATTCGCAGTCCCTGGCCAAGCTAAACCGCCGCCACTTCAACAACAAATCGCTTGCATGATATTGATATTGCAATATTGCAACCTAGTTAGAAGAATCATCGTGCCATCATAAAAAGCTAAACCAGATTTGTGTCCCATAAGATCCTCTCATACAGGCCCCAACCTCCTCCAAAAAAAAAGTCAGGCGCCACCACCCTACATTACAGTGCAGCTGTTGAGATACCCCTGCTGGCACTGCTGCAAGTACGAATCCTCATCCGCCGTGCTAGCAAGAATGTCGTGCTTGCGGACTAGCCCAGTCACTGTAATGCTTTGCTCGCCTTCGGGATGCCACCACTTTAGTCTCTGCAGAGGCACACCCTCATCTTCGTCGATGCTAATCTCCCACTTGCCCGACGTCACGGCAACCTCGCATTCGTCTCGGGGAAAATGGAACTCGGGGAGGTACACCACTGTCGGAAACTTCTCGTCAGTCACCTTGGGCGCCGTGAGCTTCAGGTCATATGTGCATCGCCGCAGATCAAAGCCGGCCGAGATAACGTCACCGGCTACCACGGTGGCGGTGGGCCGAATAAACGCTTCCGCAGCACGGTATCCGGGCGCATTCGTAAGTTCAGGATTCTTAAGTGATGGCGTCGAACTGATAGACGGGCTGGTCATGGATCGACGAAGATTTGCGGGGTTAACGATATCGTCCTCGGGCAGACTGACGTTCGAGTCTGAATACTTTGGCATGGCAGATGCTGGCGGAACAAGGTCATCAAGCGAGGAGATGGACAGGTCTTCACCGTTCCAGTTCTCGCCCCATTGATGCACATTCTTGGCGCTATAGACCCATAGGCAGTGCCCCTCCATACCTGACCCCTCAGCGGCAAAGTAGTTGGCATCGAGTGCTGCAGTTTGGCTGCTATAGTCGCCCGTCTTATAGGCTTTCTTATCATCCATGTCATAAGGAATACCAAACTCGGTCAGTAAACAAGGGTGCCTTCCGGTACGGTCGATTCCCTCTTGTCGAAGTGTCGCGAGCTGGTCCTTTAAGCAATTTCGAATTGCCGTCTCTCCGATCTTGATGGCAAATGCCGGGTGCAGGTATTTGCCACGCAAGACACCAACCACGTCCACGTTCCAAGTGCTATTCCAGTGCTTCGTCATCAATGTTATACCGTCGTAGTAATGGGGCGTGAAGACAAGTAGCTTGTCCTCATCTGCAGTGCCCTTGATCTCTGGCGGAAGCTCCAGCGTCGGATACTGCATCAGCATGATGCAATCCTTGTGGATCGCTCTGCACGTAGTTTTGAATTTCCGCCAAAAATCCATAAAATATGTGTTTGTGAATTCGGGATAGTCGATGTTGATGCCAGTGTTGGGATTGTTGGCAAAGTAGTCTTTTCTCAGGAGCGTATCGGTGGAGGGATCCCAAACACCATGCTGAGCCCAAATGCACTCTCCAAGTTTCCAACCAGGATCTCGCTTCCAGCCGTATCTCGAGTCGTCGTAATCAGCAGGAAGCCAGGCAATCTCGCCTTCAGGGTCGACTAATTCTGTCCCTGTCTTGTATGGACCAAGACCACCCATATCCCAAGTGTCAATCTCGCAGGCTCGGCCCATACCTGTGAGGAATGTCTGCCACATTGTTGGACAAGTGCCCTTCTTCAGATGTTGAGCTTTGGGGATGAAAGTAAGGTCTTGGTAGCCAATCATGCATTTATTGGGCTCATTCAGACTCTCCCAGCCCATGACAACCTCATCTTCGAGGTCACCGGCCTCATGGATGCGCTTGGCTAAATGCGCGCATGCGTTCATGAAATGGTCCTGCAGGTAATCCTGGATATTTACCCCGTCGATGATACACTTGGGCGCAAAGTCTTTGCCGGCGAAGAACATGGTGAAAATAGTCCCGGTAGCCAGTCGAGAGTAATTTGTAGACCATATCATCTTCGGGAATTGGCTTGGGTCTGGCCATGTATTGTGGACGATGGCAGCCTGGGTTACTGCAAAGCTCTCTGGGTTTAAGCCACATGCATAGATAGTCCACAGTGGTGCGCCCGAGCCTCCTGTAAACCTCGACCAGACATCTTGATGCGGGTCCATGAAGATGTAGAAACCGAACGACTTGGCGATGCGCAGCACGTCAATCGTTTGCTGAACGAAATCTTCGTCGTATTTTCCAGGCCCAGCAGCCTCGAGGGCCTCCCACGTGAACACGTATCGAATTGTATTGAATCCATATCTCTTTAGACGGGCAAAATGTGTTGCCGCCTCGTCCTTGGGGAACGGTCGGTTGTGGAAGGATACATTGTCGCCGTCGAAGAAGCGCTCGCTAACGTGGGAGGGTTGTTCAGGCTCGCTCGGCAGTTTGGAGTCACCAGAGACATTAATGCCGCGGAGGACGACCTGGCGACCTTGTTTATCTCGAAACTGGCCGTCCTCGATGGTCAGACGGAATGCAGCCATGGTTGGGCGTCGCAGTCGCCTGCTACACCAGCTGTCGTAGTTGGTGGAGCGAAGCCAGGGCCGATCGGAACCGTTGCGTCTCGTAGAGTGTGCTTTGCTCTTCGATTTGAGGACTTAGGCGTCGAGAGATTCGAGATGGAAGTTTCTGGGTGCTGAATGAGTGCGATAGAGATGAGAAAGCCCAGATGAGCGAGAAGAAGGATGGATTGGTGATAGGAGTGGCAGGCAGAGGTACGTAGGTACGTAGGTAACTGATCCAGAGTCCAGGCGACGCTCCAGCGTGACGTGACCGCCTGAAGCACGCTGTGAGGCTCCCCTTCCCCACTCCGAGGGACAGGGCAGAGTGGCCGCAGAGCGCTGAGGTGACCAGCCACAGGATACTAATCTTGGTACCCAGTACCTAATGTAGTATGTATCTGGAGGTGGTGGTAGCTGGTACTCAGTACCTAGGAACCACTCGTGCTAATTAATTTATGGCCATCTTCATCGTTGGCGATCAGTGGTTTCATTGGTGTCGTCGGGTTTTCTTGGCTCCGCTCGGGGGGCTAGCACTAGTTAGCACAATGGCGGAAGTCCAACACGAGCAGAATCCGATATACACGCAAGCCTACTGATGTTTCTGAGTAAAACGATCTCATAGGATTGACTTGAACGTGCTGGCTGAATATTGGGAGAAATAGGTTGTGGATGGGAACCGAACAACGTCGTTGCCGTTGCTGGAAAACCATATCGCTTCATAGCCTAGGTCGCAAGTTCCCTCCATATGTCGCTGAGAATAACTACAATAGTGGAAATCCTTTAAAAAATACAAAGAATAGCGACGAATCTAGGCAAATTCAGAGCAATAATGTGCAACATTCTCTGGTGCACGAGGCATCACCATCGGGGATAGAGAGCCCTGGCGGGGAATCTCCGGGTAACCCCACTAACTACAGCTCCCAAGCCTCCATGACCCGGCAAAACCTCACATTACCTCATGATTTACTGGTTGTTGTGCGTTGGCCTGAGGCCCAATCAAACTTCTGGCGACTCTTGAGCATTGTGCCATCTCCAAAGCCCATACTCTAACTACAGGCACGGCAATGTCTGCTGCCTCAACATAACTGCATCCCACATCGCCCCCGCGATTCAGCCTAGGCCCTACAAACAACAACTGGATCACCTGTGTCGTACGACGCGAACCAGGCGAAATGTCAGGCTCAAAGTCTGCTTTGAAAGGAATAAACGAGGCCGTCAAAGCGCAGAAATTTGACGACGCCATCGCCAAGTCCCAAGATCTGCTGAAGAAAGACCCCCAGAACTATCAAGCGTAAGTTCGCTTCCACGACAATTGCTCACGCCGCTCAGATTACTGAGACTCTGTGCATAGAAACATATTTTTAGCTTTTGCCTTGGACAAGAATGGCAGAACTGAAGACGCAGAAAAGGTCTACAAAACAGCCACATCATTGCGCCCCTCAGAAGGTCAAGGCTGGCAAGGTCTGATCAAACTCTACGAGAAACAAGGCGCGCAGAAGCTCGCAGAGTATCAGCAGGCTGTCATCCAGCTCTCGTATATCTTCTACAACGCAGACGATGCCTACAAAGCACAGGATGTCGCTGACAAATTTGTCGACTTTGCCCGCGTGAGAGGAGATCGTCTGCAGTACGCTGATGCACTGTGGATCAGACTTCCAGAGAGCCCTCTGTATTCTATTCTCGAAGGCCGGTTTCCTGCGCCAGCCAAAACCTACGAAACAATCGCTGTGATTCTCGAGGACTTCGAGAAAAAGCGCATCAATACACTTGTTGGAGAACGCAGAACTCGACTTGGAGCCAGATTGAACGAAGTGACGCTTGAAGTAAAGCGTGAAGTCTATGCCCAGAGCAAACTGGAAAGTGTCTACCGACAGCTCATTAATTGGACGACCGATGACGACTTGAGACGCACATATGAAGAAAGGCTTGTGCAGTATTGCCATGACCGCCTCCTTGCCCTTCCCGCTGGCGAGCAAAAGGATGCAGAGCTGACCAAGGTGATTGGCCTTGCCAACGACATGGTCGTAATAAAGCACCCTTTCCGGCTCGCTTGGGAGATTGCTATCAACTGGCAAGACCATAAGGAGATTTCCGACTGGAGCGCCGATTTATTACACAGCTACTGTGCTCACTTCCCGGAGAGCGATCTATACAAGGTCATCACTGCTTTCCTTACTTCGCCTATCTCGCCATTTCCAGCAGCCGCTGCTACAACACAGCAAAATGCACGTGCCGATGAATTGACTGACGACAGTGATGATGATGACGGCGGCGGGGTTCCCACGTCAGTGGTTCCGCTCACTGACGAAGATCGCATCATCATGATAACAGAAGGCATTGCAGCGACAGAGTCATCATTCGGATACAGGCTTGTCGGTGAATTCTTCCTTCACTACGGCGAATACGAGAGTACAGTCGAGTACATGCGGAAAGCGCTTCAGTTCATTGCCAAAGAGAAAGGCCTGAGCGGCTTTTACTTCAAAGACACAACAGACGCTTATTCACTCTGCCTAGCCACATCACTCGTCTACTACCAATCACCACGGCACCACGGCGAAGCGAAGGGTCTTTTTGAGAAGGTTTTGAAACATGATGCAACGACCACGCGTGCCATGATTGGTGTGGGGCTCATATACGAGGAGGAGGAAGAATATGACCAAGCTGTCGATTTCTTGGAGCGAGCACTGCAGAAAGATTCCAAGAATATAAGAGTCAGGTCAGAATCTGCATGGGTACGGGCGCTCAATGGCGATTACAAGCTTGCCGCCGAAGGGCTGCGCGAGTGTCTACACGCTCTAGAGGTCAAGGAGCCAAACAAGGAACTTGTCGCCGATGCACAGTATCGGCTGGGCTACTGCCTTTGGAATATTGACACATCTCGCCAAGCCAGAAAGCAGCGAAA
The DNA here is from genome assembly GCA_002968875.1 of Cordyceps cicadae. Lineage (NCBI taxonomy): Eukaryota > Fungi > Ascomycota > Sordariomycetes > Hypocreales > Cordycipitaceae > Cordyceps > Cordyceps cicadae. The sequence continues at coordinate 59,041 of MWMN01000048.1, read as the reverse complement.
AGGAGAATGTGCTTACGCCTACTGGCTCGCGGCTCTCAACAACAACCTCGATCACGCGCCTTGCTACACCATGCTGGGAATCTTCTACAGCGATTATGCCAACGACAAAAAGCGCGCACGTCGCTGCTTTCAAAAGGCTCTTGAGTTGTCTTCCGCAGAAGTCATCTCTGCCGAGCGCCTCTCTCGTTCGTTTGCGGAGGATGGCGACTGGGACAGGGTTGAATTGGTCGCCCAGCGTGTGGTAGACTCTGGCAAAGTCAAGCCACCGCCTGGATCTAAGCGCAAGGGTATCAGTTGGCCATTTGCAGCTCTTGGAGTTGCCGAATTAAACAAGCATGAGTATCACAAAGCCATCGTTTCTTTCCAGTCTGCACTTCGACTCGCACCGGAAGATTATCATTGCTGGGTCGGTCTTGGTGAGAGCTATCATAATTCCGGAAGATACGTCGCCGCGACCAAGGCGATCATGAACGCCCAAAAGCTTGAGGAGCAGTCGGACAAGGACATGTCGGCGGATTCTTGGTTCACCAAGTTCATGCTCGGTAATATCAAACGCGAGCTGGGAGAATATGATGACGCGGTCGAGTTATATCGGTCGGTGATCAAGACACATCCAGCCGAAGAAGGGGTCATCATCGCATTAATGCAGACCATGGTGGACAATGCGCTGATTAGTGTTGAAAAAGGGCAGTTTGGCAAGGCGATTGGGTTTGCATCGGAAACAATCGAATTTGCGGCAAAAGCTGAAGAAAATGTTCTGGCGACTTTCAACTATTGGAAGACTGTTGGCGACGCCTGTTCAGTGTTTGCCTCTGTCCAGAGTCGGACTGGTGACTTTCCCTTGGAGGATATTCGAGCGATACTAGCTGCCAAGGAAGCGTTCGAAATCATCGCCAATGTTGATAAAGTCAGCATGGACATTGTTTCGGCTGAAGGAATTTATCCTGCGGATGAGAAAACCGGCGTCGAGCTGACCAGGTGCATCCAAGCCACGATTTTGTGCCACAAGGTTGCGGTTCATGCTGTATCGAAAGACGTCCATGCCCAAGGTGTTGCCATGTTCAACCTTGGCTGGGCTGAATTTAGTGCGCATTCCTGCTTGCCAGCTTCCCTGCGGAAGAAGTCAAGCAACTACCTCAAGGCATCCATTCGATGCTTTAAACGGGCTATTGAGCTCGAGGCTGGCAATGCTGACTTTTGGAACGCATTGGGTGTAGTGACAAGCGAGGTTAATGGTGGCGTGTCGCAACACTCCTTTGTCCGCAGCATCCACATCGACGAGCGCAGCCCGGTGGGATGGACGAATCTTGGTGCGCTGGCTCTCTTGTCTGGGGATTTCAAAGTGGCCAATGAAGCCTTTACCAGAGCACAGTCGACTGATCCCGACTACGCGCATGCATGGCTTGGTCAAGGCTTTGTTGCTCTGCTGTATGGAGATGCGAAGGAAGCCCGTGGCCTGTTTACACATGCAATGGATATTGCCGAAGCATCGTCTCTCTCAGTTCGTCAGCAGTATTCTTCGTCCATGTTTGACCACATTCTTGTCGGGCCAACGAACATGACCATTGCCTCGCTATTACAGCCCGTATTTGCGCTGAATCAAATACAGAGCATGCGGCCAGAGGACTTTGCCTTTGGCCACCTCGCCAGCTTGTTCCTGGAGCGCACTCGCGACCATGAGCGCGCGGTAGGGATTCTGGAGACGATTTGTACCAGCATAGAAGCGGATTATGAGCAGACAGAATCTCCGCTAAGCCTGGCGCGGTTCACGCTGGCGAGGATCGACCTTGCTCGTGCATACCTTGCTTCCAAGTCATACGAGAAGGCTATTGAATGCGGCGAGATGGCGCTGGGGCTAAGTAGCGACGAACAAGACAGCGAATTAACAAGAGAGCAACGCAAAAAGGCAAGGCTCTCAGCACACCTGACCGTTGGGCTTGCTCAATTCTACGAGAGGGATTTTGGCGAGGCCGAAAAATGCTTCGAAGCCGCCCTTGAAGAATCGGACAACAACCCGGATGCAACATGTTTGCTGTCACAGGTCCTGTGGGCTCAGGGAACAGAAGACGCAAAGGAAAAGGCACGCTTGTCGCTATTCGAAGTCATCGAGGCACACCCCGGCCACGTGCAGAGCGTACTCCTGCTAGGCGTCATCGGGTTGCTCGACGAGGACGAGGGTAGCGTGGAGGCGGTTGCCGAGGAGCTGCAGGCATTACGGGCCAGCGACCGCGTAACGGACCGGGAGCAGGCGCACATCGGCGAGATAATGAGGGCCATGGCGACGCTCGGTGCGGCGGGTAACGATGAAGTGGTGGCGCTCGCGCAGATGCAGACGGACGTGATGCTACACCCGCACCTGCCACACGGGTGGTCGGCACTGGCGGCGGCAGCAGGCGACGCGCACGCGGCGCAGACGTCACTCAAGGTGGCGCGCAGAGGAATCCCGCCGCGCGGACGACTGGGTGCTACGGACCTCGCGGCGTCACACGCGGGTACCGGCGGGGTGGCGGACGCGCAGAGGGCAGCGGTCCTTGCGCCGTGGGAGACAGTAGGGTGGGCGGCTCTGAAGAGGGCGACGGAGGAGGTGTAGGGGAACCTCCCTGTATGTGTATCTAGAGGCGCTTCGGAGCGACAGGATTCTCTCCTGCTAGAAGTGGCTGTCCCTGTGGGCCCTTGCCATTGAGAGACTTGTCGATATACGATGAAATGAACATTTGTACAACTAGACTATGAATAGACATGTCCATGCCTACCTCGCTATTTGGGTATCAAGATGTGCGCAACGCCACAGCCACACATAGAAACGCTGCCCTCCCCCTCCGTACATGTCCGGGCCTCTCACTGCCGCGGCCGATCCGTTCCCGCCGCCGCCGCCGCCGCCGCCGCCTTCAACCTGTCCAGCCGCCCGCGCGTCCACTCCTCATGCCACGCGTCAATCCTTCCACCGAGCACCAGCGTCCTCTCCGGCGTCAACAGCACCGCGCCGCGCGCCACCACCGTCCCCGCGCGCAGCAGCACCTTTTCGCCCACCGCCGTCCTGCCCACCGCGATCCTGTCCACGCGCGCCGCCTCGACCGCGTACACCCGCGTGCCCCTGCAATCCTGCAGCACCAGCCGATGCACTCCCCCGCCGCCGCCGCCGCCGCCGCCGCCGCCTACCACCTCGTCATCGTCCTCGGTGACGCGCACGACCTCGCGGCCGCGGGTGGTGCGCTCGCCGCGAGCCACCGCCTCCAGCTCCTCGACTTGCTGCCACCGGCTGAGGCTCAGGTTCTCGACGTCGAGCACCTGCGCGTGGACGTCGCGGGCCAGCACGCGGGCCTTGACGCGGGCGTCGCCGACGTCGGCGGGCAGGGAGGCCATGGCGGGCAGGTCCAGCATGGCAGGCGAGGAGGGACCACCTGCGGCGGCGGCGGACGGGTAGGGGGAGGTCAGGTCGCAGGCGAGGAGGCGCGCGCGGGCGGTGGCGAGGAGAGAGGGCGTGGGTAGCGGGGGTGTGCGCGCGGAGACGAGGGCGGCGAGGAAGCTGGTGGACGGCGGCGGGAGGGACTGCGCGGCGAGGGAGGTGCGCAGCTGCTGGATGAGATCTTGATTTGGTGGTGCCATGGGGAGAGACACTGCTGAAGGGGTTTATTCTTGCTGGATTTCGGTGTTGCGCATATTGGTATATCCGTAGAGGTAGATGTTGAAGCGCGTTTGTTGATGGAGTCGGGTTTTTCGCTGTGGGGAAGCTGGGTGATGTTGTTGGTCGTGCCCAATGTTCTGTAGGTTAGGTAGTTTGAACAGGACGCAAATGGCAGGAATTTTGCCGAGTTAAATTACTAGGTTATTGAGAATTGAATTTTTCTCCATCTCTTGATTCACTCCATTTCATAGAGCTTTTCAATTTTTATACGCGCTCCCGAGCCACGGCACCGGTGCGGACCTTATACTCCGCACCACTCGTCCTATATATTTATTATTTGTTGCATCCAGGGCCGGAGGAGACACCATCATCGACAAGTCTCCTGCATAGCGCACCACTCAGGCATTGTCTTCAAGTACAGACTGTCATGATTCTTTGTCTAGTCTCCCCTTGCCTTCACCTTCGCCGCCACCGCTCTGACGCTGCCCAGCACCGCAAAACTCCGTCCCTGTGCCGCATCGTCCTTCAACGTTGCGGCCCATTTTCCTGCACACTTATAGTCACCGTGTTGGCTACTACAAGTGCCGTCGGTCGTGTAATGCCTGTGACCAAAGCAGGAACCCTCATCGCAGACGTCACGCGCACAACAATAGCTGCGCAGGGAGGCGTCAGAACATGGGGGATACAGAGGGAAGACCCGGCATAGCAACAAAGAGAGGGAAAAGACTCACTCCGACTGGCCATACCCCCAGGTTTCCGAGTTGCAGTAATAGCTGCGGGCAACCCCGAGACGCGTCGCCTTCTTATGGAGAGGGGCCAACGGCGGTCGTGCGCCCGCAGCGGCTCCAAGTCATCTTATTCATTGCCCGCCACAGGCATCATGCGGAATGGGGGGGTCGGGCAGGGAGACTCACAATCCGCTGTGCAAAAACAAGTGCTGTAATTTATGTTGGTGCGCCACCAAGGCCAAGGTTGAGCATGAAGGGGTGCCCGGCGGATTTTGCGCCGTCCTGTAGGTGCGCGGCGCAACGATCATCCGTCTCAACTGTGACAGTGGCGGAATAGCGACAGTTTGCGTCACCGGTTTTTGGATCGTCGGGAAACAAATCCCCGCGATATCCCGGGAGCCAAGTCACAGGTCGTGCGTGGGCGTACCGGTGCACGATCCAGCGGCTCTGTTGGTCCCATTGGCATGGCTCAAATTTGTTTAGAGGGTCTACCATGTCACAATGATGCTAGTTACCGGTGCAATGGCAGCAAGGGAAGGTTTCCAAGTCCGTGTCCATGATTATCGCTGTCTGCGAGAGACATCTGGACATGGCGATTTCGTGCGGGAAGGAGGGCGGAAAATTGACGGCTGATCTCGTCTTCTCCAAAACAAACAAGGCTGCGGCTAGCTCCAACGGAAAGCCACCAGCAAATGCCCTTGCCGGTAAATGGTTACTGGGGTTTGACATTTATTCCTTCTGCGATTATTGGTTCGTGTAAGCGAAAAAGTCAAGTGTTGGTGGTTGGAACTTTGGACATAAACCTTATTCCGCGTCCTGGCCAAGTTCGGACTGACCGCCTGCATCCCCGCGTGAGACAAGACAAGACAAGACAGTGCCAAGAATTATTGGCAGTCCGATTCCTGTGTGATGAAAATCTTGATAAGCCGGGGAGTGCACTTCCGGAGTGGATAAAGGTTACCTGAAATTCCATGTAGCAGCGGGTTATTGAATCACCATGATAAGCAGCACAAAAAGACATGCTGGGATACGGTGTGGCTGTGGCACAGCTGATTTGCCTACCCTGTGATAAAAATACCTCGCCACGGTTCCTGACTAAGAAGGCGCCTGCCTGCCTCCCTCCCTGCCAGCCAGCCAGCCAGCCAGCCAGCTTATCGCCCCGTTTGCTCCTTGAAAGAGGCCAGCGAGCGCCACCACAAGCTAGCAAGAACACCATCTCCATCAGTGCGATAAGAGCAATGATTTCGGGTTTTCCATTTCATCATTGAAAAAACGCCCATCATGCCAATGTTCAAATGACAGCAATCCCGTTCCTTTTCCCCTTCGCCAGCAGCAATGGTGCCCGATTGTGCCGTCCCTGCTGAACAGTGGCTTGCTCTAGACTGCAGCTTTCTCACAAAAAGTGCGCCAGGCTGAAGCGACGGTCCCCAATCACACACTTCCGGCTCGATTCTGGGGTCGCAGCAAACAATGTGCTGACTGCGCCCGCAACAAAGACAATATCGGATGCGGGGTAGATTCGGCTGCTTTGTTGGGGGAGTGAGACCGCCGAGCTGGGGAACGGATGTATAAGAAGGGAATGCGCGTTTGTCTCTCTTCTCTCTTCCCGTCATCTTGCTTCCCGCAGGTCTTACTTTTCAACTCGAGTCAGAAAGAAGAGACGATAGCATGGCAAAACAAGCGACTGATGAGGGTCCAACGCCAGTGGCGGCGGATCGATCCCGCGATGTCAAGGACCCTATAGAGCCCGCCACCATGGAGCACTTCGATGAGGCCGACGAACCCAAGCTGTCCAAGCCAGCGACCGAGTTTGACGTCCTTACACACACCATCCATCTCCAAGATGATCCTACGCTGCCTGCTATTACACTTCGCTCAATGGTCATTGGTATGTGGCTCTCTCCTCTTCCATATGAGCCCTACCTACAGAATAACTGACACACCTTAGGCCTTGGCCTCTCCGTCTTCGGCGGCGTGCTCTCGGGTATCTTCTACTTTAAGCCACAGTCTGTAACGATTCCGGCAGTTTTCATCGCCGTTATTGCCTTCCTCCTCGGCGAGGGCATGTCGCGCCTAATCCCCCGTCGCGGCGGCTGGCTCGGCCGTCTCCTCAACCCCGGGCCCTTCAACGTCAAGGAGCACCTGGCTGTGACAATCATGGCCAACGCGGCGAGCACATCTGCGCTCGGGCTGCAAATCGTAGCCACGGAGCGCCTCTACTACGACCGGCGCAGCAACGGTGCCCTCACCTTCTTCATGCTCATCTCCTCGCAGTTTCTCGGCTACGGCATGGCCGGCATGATGCGCCGCACCATGGTCTACCCGGCCGCCATGCTCTGGCCCGCCAACCTGCCCATCAACGCCATGTTGGAACGTCTGCATTCGCGCGCACCTAGCAATCGGAAACCCTTCCGTGTCTTTTTCTACGTCTTCATTGCCATCTTTTTCTGGGAGATCATTCCACAGTGGATTTGCCCCCTGCTCACGGGTGTTAGCATCTTCTGTCTCGCCAATCGGACGAGTCCCATGTTCACCAACATATTTGGTGGCGCCGAAGGAAATGAGGGCCTCGGTCTCTTCTCCCTCTGTTTCGACTGGCAGTACATTTCCGGCGGCGCCTCCCCGCTGTACTTTCCTGTCAGCAGCCTTATCAGCCAGGGCATCGGCATCACCGGCTGCATTATCCTCTTCACTGGTGTCTACTACAGCAACATATGGGACGCCAAAAAGTACCCCTTCCTATCGCAGGTCATCTTCTCCAACACATCTACCGCCGACAGTGCTGTGCAGTGGGATCAGACGGCCGCCATTGGACCTGACGGTCGCGTCAATATGACGGCCGTCGAGGAGCTGGGCCTTCCTAATTTTGCCGCCAGCAACGTCCTCAACATCCTTTTGACCAACATGTGCATCGCTGCCGCAATCACCCACCTGATTCTCTGGTACCCGACTGAGCTCAAGGCCGCCGTTAGCTTCCTGAGCCCGCGCCGCATCCTCGGCAAGATCAAGTCGGCAAGCAACCGTCTGGGTATTTCCTCTCGCACCCCTGCTACAGCCAGTCCTGAAGCCGCCAGCGACAACCAAGCGGAAGCACACTATGACCCTCACTACCTCTTGATGCAAAACTACAAAGACTGTCCCGACTGGTGGTATGCCATCGTTCTCGTCCTCTCCGCCATCGTGGCCCTTGTCGTCATCTACAAGAGCAATAGCACACTCCCGTGGTGGGGGCTCCTCGTCGCCTGCCTCGTCGGATACTGCCATCTTCTCGTCTTTGGCTCGATGCAGGGCATCACGGGCGTCAACTTCACCATCCAGTCCATCATCCAGATGATTGGCGGCTACATGCGGCCTGGTTTCCCCGTCGCCAACATGTACTTTTCGCTCTACAGCTACAACACGCTGCTCCAGGGTACGCTTCTTGCCAAAGACCTCAAGCTCGCGCAGTACGGTCACCTCGCGCCGCGCACCACCTTTGCCATGCAGATGATTGGCACCGTCGTCGGCGCCGGCTTCAATTATCTGATGGCCAACAGCATCATTGACAACCAGGCCGACATCCTGCGCAGCGTTCAGGGTACCAACATCTGGTCCGGCGCCGTCACGCAGCAGTTCAACGCCCAAGCCGTCACCTTTGGAGGCTTCCCTCACGAGCTCTTCGACGTCGGCAGCCGGTACCAGTGGGTGCCTCTCGCAACCCTGATTGGCTTCTTTGTACCGCTGCCTTTTTGGTATGCGCACCGCTGCTGGCCGCGCCTCGGCTTTGATCTCATCAACACACCCGTCATTATGTTTTACCTCTGCTACCTCAATCTCGGCATCAACTCATCCGTCATGACCTTTTTCATGGCCGGCTTTTTTGCTCAGTGGTACCTGCGCCGCAACCACCCAAATATTTTCGTCAAATACAACTACCTGGTTTCAGCGGCGCTGGACGGTGGTACGTCGGTCATGGTCTTTATCCTCTCGTTTGCCGTGCTGGGAGCGGCCAAGGCAGCCGTGGCCTTTCGTAAGTACAATTTCCATTTCCAAAGTACACTGATGTTGTTCTCCCTATCCTCCCTATCTTCACTGTCTTTACTATCTTTAGTATCCTCGCTATCAGTACTAACCAAGATCATATAGCCAACTACTGGGGCAACCCTGCCAGCGGGCATATCGACTATTGCTACAAGTCTCCCTCTGAATAAATTTCTTCTATTTTTATGAGGACCAGGTTCAGACCCTAGACTGCCCGAGTTGTTAGCACTAAGACAGAGAAAAGAATTTATGGCGTATTTGTTTGTTGAATTGAAGGCTGAGGATTGCCCGTTATTACCAAGTATGCTGTGTTCCAATTTCCGTTGATGCATCACTCCAGCGGCCAAGATTAGAGGTGTTCCAATATGGCGGCAGATTCGTAGGCTGCTCGCTTTCTCGCTCGTCCTCGCGTTTCCCACCCGAGATCGTCACCGTAATTGTCGCCATCATGCTCGGACTCGTCACCCCGCACGCGCTTCTTCGGGCTCTGGCTACGACTCTTAGACCTAGACGAGCTGGGCGTGAACATAGTACGGCAGTCCTGCCACGACAGCTCGCGCGTCGTCGGCAGCCCATCCTCGCCACGCACCACGGCGCGTCGGGGCACGCCAGCCTTGAGGAAGCTCTGCGCCGTCTGCGCGAGCACCGTCCAAGCGAAGCGCGCAAAGACGTACTCGACCGCCAGGTCTGTCAACGGCCGTAGCGTGACGCTGTGGTACACACCGGCCAGTTCCTTTGTATGCCGGCCCACGAGGACTTGGATTAGCCAGGTACCCCATTTCGGGACGATGACGAACTCTCTGTGGTCGTAGACGGAGTGTAGCTGAGCGCCCATCAGCTATCGCGTTACGGGGGGGTTGCTAGTCTGGCCAGCCGGGGCCGCCTCTGGCCCGTGATGAATACTGCAACATTTGGTTTTCGCGGCGAACCAGGCGTCTTCGGTCTGGGGTATGAAATGGGCAATCTCGGTGCCGATCGTGGACGCTCTCGGGCGGCAAGAACCGCGTCGCGGCCGAGGACCGTGTTTCTTCAAAGGAGAAGGTTGCGTGGCAGGTCACGAATCGCACGGCGGGAAAAAAAAAAAAAAGCCAGCCCGGAAGCGGTCCACGTCGGCGGCAAGTTTATTGTGCGGGAACCGGAAGTTAGGCAAAGGATGTGCACGGCGGACTGGCCGCTCGCCAAGGCACGTGCAAGGTAATAGTCCCGGCGCCCCCCCCCCCCCCCCCCC
>MWMN01000048.1:35513-46507 GCA_002968875.1 Cordyceps cicadae | reverse complement strand
AATTCCCATCATCCTCTAGTAGCCCTATAACTGGGGAGACAATGATGGGTCGGCCTCCCACCGTCCCCCCGAGCATTATTTTACTAGCTCATATGTATAGGTGATTGATGATCCCTGGGCGGATTACGCCGCCGTCAGTGCGTGAAAGCCCCCCTCTAGAGCCTTTGGCCCCTGCAAAAAAGATCATCGCCCGGGTTCCGCCCACCCACTAATTGCCCGACCCATGATTGGCAAGGGGGGGGCTTGTTTAACGTTGACTGGTGCTCGATCTGCAATCTCGGGGGGGAGGGGGGGGGGGCTTATACAGGGGTCTTGTCATTTGAGGCTTCAGCCAGGGCGGTGTCAGCTACTCAGGCATACAACGCATGCAAGCCCCCCCCCCCCCCCCCCCCCCCCGCCCGGGCGGGGCGGGCCCCGGTGTTGGTGGGTGTGTTGGGGGGGGGGGGGCGGCTTGCATGCGTTGTATGCCTGAGTAGCTGACACCGCCCTGACTGAAGCCTCAAATGACAAGACCCCTGTATAAGCCCCCCCCCCCCCCCAACCGCACGGACAACCAACCAGCAAGTGGTAGCATCACGGGTAGCCTTGTGGCAGGGGTTTATGGCGCCATGATTACAATCACGGACCGGGGTCCGGGGTGGGAAAGTGAATGGTGTGGCTGGCCAAGTATCGTCAACCTGCCTCGTGCTGTGCCATCGCCTTCTGGCAGGACAGGCCGCATCTTGGTCCGCAGCCGCAGCCTCGGCCAGTCCGACAGTTGAACGGCCCAGCTTGGTTGCAAGGGGGGGGAAGGGCGGGGGATGGCCGTCCATACCTGCGAGGAAGCGAACTGAACTGAGGAGCAAGGTGGTCTACCGTTTTATTTCTATCCTTTTTTATCTTCTTGCCTTGAATCTATTCTGCATGTTATCCTCCATCCATCTCGTAAATCTCGTCGCATCTCAAGGTTCCTCGTGGTGTAATCCCAGATATCCCCAACTGTCTTGTCATGATTGAGCTCCCTGCAATTCCCTGCCTGATGCATTACCCTGCGAAGGGAAAGGCGCAAAGTAAAGCCTCGTTACATGTCGAAAATCACAAGTCGGCGTTATCATGGCAGTCTCGTTCAAGCAAAGGTAAAGGGTGGCGGCGGCGGCGGCGGCGGCGGCGTAGGGCCGTGTGTACAACTGGGTTTGGCAGTCAGGGCACAACTTGCACTGCATGGTGGGTCAGGTTTCGTCAGTTTCAAGTAGAACGGTATGTGAGCAGGAATGACACATACTCTCGAGGTCCTCCGATGCGGTCGATGGCTCGAGTCTCGATCTCTGGCATTTCCATATCTTGATGACTAGCTGCACGAGAGCAATCATGACACCAACGAGGGTGATGATGGCTTCCGGGGACAGCAGGATGCTTGAGATGGACATTTCAAGGGATGGTATGCCGAAGAGGGAAGGGAAGGGAAGGGAAGGCAAGGGAAGGGAAGGCAAGGCAGGGTAATGTAAGTGAAGGGGATTTGTAAAGGACGGTTTGAAAGGAATGTTTGTCAACTATTTGTAAAGGAGGGGCTGTCAGGCAAAGTCTGTTGAGAAATCTCTCTAAGAAGTGTCTGTAAAGCAGGGTCTGTAAAGGAAAGGCTAAAGAAAGACCTGCGTGAAGTGTTCAAGTTGAATTGAGACGAGTTTACGTGGGTGGCCGGGTATTTATAGGCAACCCCGAAACTGCTCCGTGGTGATTACTTGAGAAGCAAAAGTCTTTGCTCTCGAGATAAACAGTGAGTGGTACGGCTATGAGCGGCACTTCTCGCACGAGAGCGATTAACAAAGTCTTTTCGCGTAGAGCCCACCTTTCACTGTAGGAAGTCGTCGCCGCGGACCAGTAGCACAAGCCATATTTCTTTTTTCCGGGACCTTCAACTGCCGCTGGCAGTGGAGGGTGGCAGGAGCACAACAGTTGGAGAGATGAGAGCTTCTTGCCTCTGGTTGGCTGGCACTCTCTGCGCCTCGCAGCAAGCAAGCCAGTCAAGCCAGCATGGTGGGTGGTGGCGCAAGGGACAAGTTTGGCTTCGTAATAACCCATGTCGATGGATCCTCAGGAGGGCAGTCACAGGTTGTATCATCCGGCTTGCGGACCCGAGGGCGGTGCATTTCTGTGCTGGGACTCTTGGCCATTCTGGCATCCTTGGCTCTCTTCTCTCTTGGCATCCAGGCACGACAACACACAGCAGCCTTTCCCATGTCGGCCCTTCTCTGAGCAAATTTTCCGAGGGTCCAACACGACAACACGATATTCCAGAGCCCGTACCCTGGTTGACACCACCTCTTGTCGCTTCTACTTGCTCCACGCCGCAGAGTCGTCGTCCACCGATCGGCCAGCCAGTCAGCCTTTTCCCCCCCCCCATCCCGCAGCCTCAAAACCTTTTGACCAAAGCAAGGAATAATCTGCCTTTCCCATATCTATCTCTTTCCGTTGTGTGTCTACGCCACCCTAGTGTGAAATGTAACATTGCACAAAACGCGCCAAGCTCACGATGTGCAAGCGAAAAGCTTCACCGTCTTGTCCACACAGTCTTTTCCACACCGCAGAGTGCGTTGTGCCCTCGAAGCGCGTAGTGAGAGAAAGTGATCCCCGTACAAAGGCAGGGACGGACTTGATTGGTATTCTTCTTTTTTTTTTTTTTTCAAGTATCAACCCATGGGCACGAGACAAGGGGCCAAGGGGACCAGCCCGTGCATATGGTTTTCCGGTTACATTAAAATCATGATCATGATGCTCACCCGTATTACCAACCCGTAACGACAGCTTGTCTTTCCTGTGCGAGTCGTGGGTGCAGCGCAGAAGCGTATACCAAGCCTCTGCAACGAGGGTGTGCTCGAGTCAGGGGACGCTGCATTCGCTGGTTATGGGCTTCCATAATATACTTGTTCGCATGCACTTGTTCGCATGCGTGTGCGTCTTCCCATAATATACATGTGCGCATGCGGTTTCCGAGATTCCCTGCGCTTCCGTGTGCTGCAGGGCTTGTCTATCGAGGATGCAAAGGATGGACGAGACAGAGGCGTCTGGGATACCGACAGAGGCAGCGTGTAGTGTAGGCAGCGTGCTAGCATCAGAAAGTCTGGATTTGGGAAAGCTTTCGAGGAAAAGGCGTCAGTGCCTCGCGCCCTAAATATCCCGGGTGGTATGCAGGTGTGTAGGATGGATGGTGTCAGGCTGGTCAGGGGGGATGCTGGATACGAGATGGCTATCTGCTTGTAGCCGTTTGGTGTGATTTGCCGGGTGCGACACGGATGGCCCGGATTAACCCGCGGATGCCTGTTTTGTCGATGGACGACGATGTCGACGAAGACAAGTAGGCGAGGAGGGAGAGGAAGAGAACCAGGATGAGGACTAGGATTAGGACGAGGACGAGGATGAGGATGAGGATGGGATGAGGATCTCGCTTGTTACCTAATGGGAACAAGTAAAGGTGGGGCGGGCTGGCGGAAAGAATTGGGCGTGTCGATAAGATACGGATACGGCCACCCCCCACGGACCGCTGGACGACGGACACTCGCGGCTTAAACATGGATGGGTAGGATGTATACATTGTGACAAACGGAGCCGTCAGCATTTTTTTCAATCAAAACATGACACTCAAGTCTGGCTTGACATATTCATATTGATAACCAAATAAAGCTTGTATCCGCATCGTTGCCGTCGCTGGGACCACAGTGCATACAGCCTTTGTTTTGGCAACGTCAGCAAATCAACCAGTCGGAGAAAATAACGCCACGAGATCAACTGATCAACTAGTGCAGTTTCCAAGCTATAATAAGATGGTTAATACTATAACTAGTCCTTGCAATGCAACTATACATCCAACCAGATCGACAAACGTTCAACGTTCAACGTTCAACGTTCACTCACCGCAAAACAGCCAGCACCGTGTATCCATCCGGAGTTTGGAAGCCCAGCCTCAAACTCCGGGCCGTTGCAGCAGATTTGAATCCCGCACGGGAAAACGCACTGCAGCGCAGCATCGCGGCAAACAAGACGAACCGTTCCTTTTAAATGGCGAGCGAGTCATTTTTGGGCCATGCTGCAAACAACCGTCTATTGTCATTTCAACTCACCACTGCTATTTTCCTCAGCTCTCCCGCTGGAACAACACATTCTCTAGTCGCTGCTCAGGACATCTACATAGCAGCGCATGTTCTAGGTGGTCTCTCCAACTCCGGGGCAGTTACAGCGGACGGTGGTCCTCACTGTGTGCTGGCAGCCACGCCCGATTCGCCTCCCTTCCAGTGCCTCTTTGTCTCTCAACCTTTCTTTGTGTCCTTTACACGCTTCTTTAAAGTGTAACAGCTCATTTGGGAAGCACAAGTACCGAAAAGGGCAATCAGACTGTCAGTGAGTACTCTGATGGTGTCGTCCTGCAACCAAACAGCAGCTCAAAGGCTTACGAGTCTTCCACTGCGTGCAACATCCGACGAGATGAACAAAGAACGCTCAGCTAGCAATCACCCGCTAAACTGCACCCGCCCGTAGGCACACCGCAGCCAGGTTGCTGCTGCGAGGGCCCAGGACGACGAGAGAGAGGGGGGGTTGGCTTGGGCTGATTCTGGGAGCCTAATTACCAAGTCAGAACTCGCATCGTCGCACTACTTAAGAGAAACAGGTCCCCGACAAAGGCCATCCTGGAGTTTTCCGCCTTTCTCGTGATGGGCTGCGACCGTGAGCTTGCTTTCCCAAAAAGGTTTGCGCTGTTGCGGGAGAGAGTAGGATACCCCTCCGGCGGTGAAGGAAGATGGCCCAGAGACGCTTCAGGGATCCCAGACAGAGCACAGAAATTACACCGTCACAGCATTTTCAAAGACCTCGCGCTTCGATCAAAAGACTGATGTTGCTGTGACTGGCAACCAGTGCTTCAAAGACACCCTACCTGTGAAGGCGAGAGCGGGTGCTTTAAATTACAGACTCATACCAGCACACCTTCTCTCACTGGCCGCATCAAGCTTGGCCAGCAGGTCGCTCCCCCCCTTCTCCCACCCATCCGTAGCCCTTACGAGTGAACGTAGCCCTTACGAGGAAAGTAGGTGCCTTGCCTGTGCAGAATCAGGCAGCAAGTCCCAGGCAGGAGGCAGGAGGCAGGAGGCAACAGCGAGTCTGACGTACGTACGTGCGCGTTCTCTGGTGCCTACTCTGTCCTGGGACAGCATCCGATGGGAGGCCTCGGGAGGCAGAGGTAGGGTGCTGAGCAGCAGGATGGGCGAGCCCAATCTCACGAGTATGGCCAATAATCTAGCAACAACACAGACGGGACGTCGGCTTGAAAACCGATTCGTAGTATCGAGTCTTGATGAAGATTTTAATATGGTAATAGCGCGAGATGGGAAAGCAGAGCTGGTGGCTGCCACTGTATCTACGGCCCACTGCGAGACAGCCAGTGGCGCTCAGCTTCTACTGTATCGGGAGGATTTACTTTTTTTTATAGTAAGACTTGACTTTGTTGCAGTAGCAGACAAACAGTAGTCTATTAAAGCTTAAAGTATCCGCAACGATGATTCTATTTAGTATTGTGATCCATTAAAACATTCTGTTTCCTGACCTTACCTCCATCGTAAAGATGCACACAAACATGACGTCTTGGTTGGGTCTGTTTGAGAATTTCAGTGAAATTCTCGCAAAGAGAAAATCTAATCATCTCCATCGCCGTATGTATTGCTCTCGGGTATGTAAACCGGCTCTGGCTCTGCCGGTAGAGCATGGATTTCATGTAGAATAACCTCGACTCCGTCGGCCGGCTCGGGCTCTGGTGGTAGAGCAACCAGAACAATCTGGCCAGCTTGAACTTTGTCAGCTCTATTCTGGGGTAGAAGAAATATGGATACTTACCCTCAAGATCGGAAATTTGATTGTTCTCTTGATTTTCAGGTCTTTGAAGATAACCAACCGGCCACATCAACCATCGAGTGAGGGTCTCTCTATACCACCAGTAGATGAAGGCAGAGGCGATGGCGGGGATTCCGTACTTGGCCAGATTGATAGCAACAAAAATCTGCATTTTAGGCTTTCTTTAGATGGTTTTGGGGTTTTTTTTTTAGATGGTTTTGGGCTTTCTTTAGGTGGTTTTGGATGTTTCTGAGTATTGGGTTTTTGAGATGGAGAGAGCAAGATGCCATAATCGCTGAGGAAAGCCGACCCCTTTTATGCCAATATTTTATGCTTGTGCAACCTTTTCCATTTCATTCTTCTACCTCGCGGTTCAGGCAGAAAGAAAACCACGTCATTCTGGGAGTGAAAGCTTCCGAAGGGTATTTTTGGGGGCCAAGTGATCAGTCGTCGTCTTTGCGTTCATATTTAGCAACATCGGTAGAAACCGAAGTTGCACAGGAAACAGCACGAGCCAGTTTCTTTGTTCCAAGGTGCGCATGGCTTGGTTCTTAAAGTAAAATACAGGTGTATGGGTGTGGCTTATGCAGGTACTGCTTCCGCCCCCCTAGGCCGCGGCCTACCTAATATCGGTGAGCACTTCAGGCCTACTGGAAGTGGCGAAAAAGTCATTTAATACAGAAATATCTCTTTTTATTTTTATATCCTTTTCACTGGCGTTGAGTCATACAATGACGCGGTAATGAACATCACAATGCAGCTGACCCATGGTTGCGACGGTCGCGGCCTGGCAAGGCATATTTGGCACTGGTCAGTGCCCAAGAGTGCAGACAGTTCAGGAAGAGGTAAATCTTCTTCTTTCCCATTAATAAGGTTCTGTTCCTGAATGATGTTGTCGAGGGTGTTGGTTGTAAGCAGCATCGTACTCGTGGGTGACTCGTTGCTGGACGCAACTGGCTGGAAAAAGAAAGCGTTCCCCCACCACTCCACGGCGTTCTTCACCAGTCCCTGGAGATGGTTGGTTGCAGACACCAGAACGTATCCTCGTCTTCTCTCCCTCTCTCTCGCTGTCTCTCTCTCTCCACACACACAAACCCACACACACACACACATCCTCCAAAATTGTTCAGCTAGGACTGCAGACAGTGGCCGTAGTGAGACATAACCGCTAGGCTTTTGGGGCTGAGCATGGCATGTCTTTCGCAGTTTCGCAGGGGAGGGTATACGTGGGAGTACTTTGCCCCCACGTGCGAACCGCCTGTCAATTCAGTACTGCAAGGTAGCGGGAGAGCATGTCGGGCCAGTCAATACAACCTCACTCTCTGTCTTCGTTCTCTCAAAGAAAGAGGTTTTACGCAGACCAGCGCGCAGCGCCTGCCACTGGGCACCGCGACTGGTCATATGGCCAGGTCACAAAGGTATGAGGCCGCCCATTACCAGCCATTCTGTTGCTAAATTGAGTGGTCCCTGTTGCACTTTGCACAGCCCACGCAGAAATTCTCTTTCTTTTCAACTTGTCACGGCGCACGAAGTCGCTATTCTCGTAGTTGGACAGCCCCTGGCGGATGCGACAACGGCAGCAGTACTCCGTAGTGGCTGAGGAAAGACGGGGGCTGGGGAGACGAGAGGGGAGCAAGGGCACATCTCCTGCGACCACCTTGGCTTCTTACCCTAGATCAATGACGCAAATGCCTAAACCCCGGGTCGGCCTTTGCTACCTAGCGTGGCCGGCAAGTGTTTATCCGACGTGTCTGCTGAAGATGTGCAAACGCAGCCGTCAGACCTGCAGCATTAAGTTGGGTGCCCTCGAGGAGGCGAGACAGACAGAAAACGGTGTGTTATTTCCATGACCTGCCAAAAACAGTGTTTCCTAACTTGGATTCTTCCAGACTCAGCCGCGAAGAAGGCTCACTAGCTCACCAACCCGTTTTTGGGGGGGGGGGGGGGGTTGGTTGGTTTCCACTTCCTCATTCACTCCGCTACATCAAAACTTGGCAAAAATGTTTTTTTTTCCTTGCCAGACATAAAAAATGAATACATTTCCTCTATATCGCAGGTAGGCCTGTCGTTGAATTAGCACCGGGCACTAACGGCCTGTGCACGCCGGAAGTGGGGCACGCCGGCGGATCGGATCGGAACGTGGGGTCCGGAAACACACGGCCCCCACTGGTTAGTAGATATTGAGTTGCCAAGCGCAATAATCCTTGTCTAGTAACTAACAAGAATGAGTCGGCAAACAAGACAATGTCAAGACAGTATTCTCGAATTGTTGAGGGTTGGAACCAGAGTCGACTCTCAAGTGTTGCCTCACTCAGGACTAAGATGATGGATGTATGGTCTGTTGCTAATTTCTTCACCTTATCTTGGAGCTATTCATCTGGCTTGTATCGCTTATATCGCCTGTATTCCTTGTATCTACAACAGCCACGCCGATTCAGGCGTGTGTTGCCCCAAATCTCCAAATCTCCAGGCTACTAGTGGTGACACTGTGACACGGCATCGCGGTACGCAGCCATGCACACGACACCCCACTCTCCGTCCCGAACTTGGTTCGTGTTCCCATCCGGGTGGGTGGCCGGGTGGGCAAAAGTCAGGGCACGGAGGGGCAGCAAAGCAGACCAGCGTGAGTTGCATCGCCAAGGGCGCGGGCACCCTGTCAAACCCGTCAGTTCTTGATAGCATCGCGCTTAATCACCGCTTTTGTAAGCGCGTCCATGAGTGCGTGATAGTAACCGTTTTGGCTTGGAAGAGTGTGTGGATCATGGTGCGACCCTTTTTTTGCTAGCTACAACTGAGAGCACCGTGACGATCCCCCTATTCCATTTGACGTGCGCAGCAGCATGGTAGCTGCAAGTATCGCCTGAGTGTCCACGACTCACTGATTGTCTTTTAAAAAAAGTTCGGCGCTCTTTCTACGGTCGATGGAGCAGCCACCTACCTCGTTCTGCCCGCTTGAACGGATTTACCCGAGGTATTTCATTCCGCAACCCATAGCACACACCAACTAGGCACCCTACGGTTCTGGCCAAGCTTGAATGCAAACTCCTTCAGCAGAGCTTGACTTATTACTGATGGCTGGCATCACGCGACCTGAGAATGACAGCCTTGCTCCGCTGACGGACTGCGAAGAGCAAAGGCAAAGGCAAGAAACTGAGACAAATCATCAGCATACCGGCTGGCAATTCACGGGCGTCAACGGTCGTTCCCCCGCACCCTGTAGCCCCTGTAGTTGACGCTCGTGGGGAGAATTCAAGCCGTCACCCAAAGGTTTACGTAGGTAGAGCCTCTCTTCCCTTTTGAGCAAAGGCGGTGAAAGGACAGTCATATATGTATTACCAAAATAGCAAAAGTATAATCGGATATTTGATTTTTTATATATAGTGCCAATGTACTATCTAGCGATATTCCATGTATAATAGTGATTAAGATATAGCTGCTTCTACAACACCTGTTACTACCTAGTACATACAGCTACATTTTTCTGCCGCTTTTGACCTACCTTCTCTGCTTTGAGCCTGACCCCAATTCTTGAGAGGAGCGTTTGCATCTGGGCTGCCATCTCATCAGCAGACCTTCTCGCAGAAGACCTTCTCGCAGCAGCTTCATCTGTTCCACTGGCATCGACAGAATACCGACAGAATGTCTCTGGGCGCTGCTGCTGCTGCTGCTGCGGAGCAACCGTCCTTGCGCGGGAACCGGCCGGATCCCGGCTGGCATCCCCAGGAACCGCAGCCCCCGAGCCTGCCGTGGGAGTCCATGGCCGTCTTTTGGCTCCTCGTCGCGGCCGCTGTCACCATTGTGCTCGTGCTGAGACGGCGAGAGCCACCGGCGGCAGCGCACGCCGGAGAGACGACGCCGCTGTGGAGCGCAGAGCCGCCGCCGCCTTACGAGCCGCTGCGGTCGGAGCCTCCAACGCATCTGCCTCGGCCTCCAACGCATCTGCCTCGACCTCCAACGCATCTGCCTCGACCTCCAACACATCTGCCTCAACCTCCAACGCATCATGGCCATCATGATGCAGCGCCGCCCGCGCACCAATAATCAGCCTCGCTTTCACGTCTGCGGTGGTGCCGGGGCGCCTCATTCGTCAGAAGATCGGTTTATATCCATCATCAGTGTTGCTGATGGACGCTCCGAAAGCGCCACGGCAGCCGTAGAAGGGGTCGCGGGTACAAGACGTCAGTTCAGCGCCCAACATGGCTGCTTCAAGCATGAGTTCAATCCGCGCCGGCCCGCGGCCAGGCTGGATACTGCGTGATTGAAGCCGCAACGGCGCGGAACGTGGAAAGGAAGCACCATGACAAGATGAAGCGACGGTTGAAGGGGGAATGAAGACGTCATAATGTCCAACATGACCTTGCATATAGAATAGGCTTGTTCATGATCCTCGTGTAAGAGTGCCGCCCTCGAGCGAAGCGACGAGGCTGCATCCATCGGCCCGCGTCGAGCGAAGCGAGGAAAGGAAAGAGCCGAGCGCAGCGGTAATGCAACAGAAACGTATCCATTAATCATCCCTATATGATGCAACTCACTCGCAAGATTGTCACCCTAGCCGGCTCACCTGTTGCTTAAATGGCTATTTAGTTGGTCTTGTAGTGGGCATGACAGAACTCAGCGTCGTCAATATAGTCGTCAATTCCGTTACCCTCTTTTTGCTTGTGCTCCTAATTTTCCACACAGGTCCAGGACCTATTTATAAAAACAGTTCTCCAGCCTCTGGTCCCTTAGAGTACCCCTCCAACAGCCCTCCATAGCCCCATTTTCACAACAGGTAGAGACACACTCGGTGTCTATTTGACCACCATGTCCATGTCCAGTACTTGCAGTTGGTCCCATGCTGTGACTGCAGATTCGACTAGGCCTCGGGGTCATAGCGAAGCAGATCGTTGAAACACGGCAACATAATAAAACTCCTTGCGCTCATGTAGTTGGTTCTGCAGGTATTGGCCGGGTTGGGGCCGAGCCGCTGCGCCGCCCCTGAGAAAGGACGACCGGGGGGACGGGTGCCAAGCATGACTGGGCAACATTTGCACTAGGCGCTCGCCTTGTTAGCTTTGGCTGTTCGCAACTTTCCTTTTTTTGCACAACCAGGAGGAGGGAATAGGGGAGTTCTGGGGGGCCGCGGGGGGGGGGGGGGGGGG
>MWMN01000048.1:0-29823 GCA_002968875.1 Cordyceps cicadae | reverse complement strand
CCCCCCCCCCCCCCCATCACCCCTCGATTCGCGGCATGCACCGCCAGCAGTAGAAGAGGCAGAGCTCTATGCACCCATTCTCCATCCTCACCCTCGGCATCTTTGTAGCTGGCTACATCACTGCACGCTGGGACCTCGTCACTCGCTTGTATGAGCTGGCCATTTTTGCGTGGGAGTATCAAGTTGCGGTACGTTGCCTCTGAGGCTGGTCACACCCCTTGACCGCGCACGGGCTGATGGTTTGCATGTTTTGTGATGTACTGATGCGGCTGTCTCCCCTCGATAGGTTCGCGCTGCCAAGGGTGCCATTGCCTTGACCGCTCTGTTCTTCGTCGTCGTTCTACCGGTTTACCTCCTAGCGAAAAACGAGACATATCTTGTACGAGCGACTCGCCAAATAAGCGCTGAGCTGCGAGCTAATGTCGTCGCAGCATCCAAGGCAACCCGGAATCGCCGTCTCAGCCCGCGAACAGTTACGCCGCCGAGGCTCATTCTAAACAGAAGATTGCAAGACCAAAAGATATTATAGACAGACAGCGGCTTAGGCATGGTGGAACACGATGGTTTGATGCGCGTGTTTTGGCCGACCGACATTCCCCTATCCGATCGCTCGGGTGTGGTTGTTGGCTGGCGCAACTCAACACTCGATGTATTTGTTGTTGCTGTTTTAGACGATGTTGATGTGAGTGTCACCCTCAGAACCACTACGAGGCAGTTCAACTAACCCCCCGCGCCAGCCTCGCAACGTCGAAATTCACCTCCGATCCAACACGTTCTTCCGCGGTGGCCCTCATTCACCTAACCGCATTTATGAGCTATGTGGCCACTCCTCCATGCACGTACTTGGCGTCTCGAATACAACGAACCTTGCCTTGGTAGACCCATCATGGGTCTGCGCTACGACCAACGCCTCTCGCGAACCTCGAATCACTTGCGCCAAGGCCTCCAGCGTGCAGCTAATTCTCTACGACCGACCGCGTCCAAAAGGCATGCAATACATCTCCCTCAACCCGATATCGCTTGCGCTCGACGACAAGTGGTACGCCCTTGACGATGGGAAAGGCGATGGCTCGGAGGGCGAGGAAGAACGGCGCGAGAGGAAAAGCAGAGAGGCCAAGCTCAAACTGGTCGAAAAGCTGAAGCAGCACTCTATTATCAGTCGACCTGCTTCCGCTCGAGACAAAGCTCTCGAAAAGGTCGTCCATCAGGTCAATTGGTCGTGGGAGCTGGAGCAGACCTTGCAAAAGAATGTCGGCAGGCTGGGGCCGCGCCCCAAAAGAAGCCTCAGCGTGTCGGAGAGGGTCGTTGAGTCTACCACGGCGATGCGAAACTACGTTCTCATGCAGTTGTGGAATGCCTTTGTTCTATACATCTTCCCCATCGTTCGCAAGGCATTCGTAATGCTTCTTTTCGTTCATCGCGCTATGGCGGAGATGCTACTCACAGTTCTCGAGTTCCGCATCAAACCGGGTTACGCAGCTCTAAAGGACATTTCAGCCACTGCTCAGCAAATCGAAATACGGCTGTTACAGTTCTGCTACTGGCCTATGCAATACATTACACTGCGGCAGCGCAAAATGGACTGGGCCAGTGTCACCACCAGCCATCCGGACTACATTCGCTTCTACAATAGCCTTTGGCTTGTTGCCAATGACGTGATTATCGGGATTGCCATTGGCTCGTACATCATCGAGAATGCGGACTGGGTGTCCATGAAGATCAATGACTTGCTGCGTGTCTACACCGTCGAGGCATTGCGGAGCAGTATCTCTTGGCTCATGGGATGGCCAGCTGGTCTGAAGCTCAACGGCGAGCTGGCGAGCTTCTTGGGCGCGCTGTTCCTTTGGGTGATTACGTACTGGTCAAGTGAGTTTGTGTGAGAAGGGCGATACAGCGCCCCTGTTACTAACGCTGCATCTCAGATTGCATCGATGCCCTCGCTCCAGCACTGCCGAAAGTGGTCTGGTTCATTGGTTTTTCTTCCTTTGCAGGAGCAAGCATGCCGCTGGCGATGCTCTCAGATCTACTTTCAGCCCTCACCATCCACATTTACTCGTTCTACCTCGCGTCAGCTCGTATATACCACTGGCAGCTGACTATTTTGCAATCTCTCTTCCATCTTTTCCGCGGCAAGAAGCACAACGTCTTGCGCAACCGTATCGATTCCTGCGATTATGACCTTGACCAGCTGCTTGTGGGCACAATTTTGTTTACGCTTCTCTCGTTTTTACTGCCGACAGTGGGTGTTTTTTACATTAATTTTGCCATTGCCCGCATGGTGATCATCTCGATGAAAGCTGGGTTCGACACATTATTATCTTGTCTGAACCACTTCCCGTTGTTCGCCTTAATGCTGAGAGTCAAAGATTCCAGGCGACTACCCGGTAAGAGCAATGCAACCCAACAATGCGGCATGTGCTAACGTGGCGTTTAGGTGGCATCCGATTTGAATTGCGTGATGCCCAGCATAATAGATCCAATAACCGTAATGTTAATGAACCTCCGACCTCGGTTATCTACCTGAAGGTAATATTCTACCGCCTCTCTTTCTACCCGTCATCTCTAACAGATGCACCACAGTCTGTGCCGCTGTCATTCAAAGCCATGTTCAATCAATACTTTCAAATGGCCGAGCGGATTCGCAAGCACTACCTCTCGCCCCGCGTCTTCCTGTGTCTTTTGACCGGGCAGTTTGTACCACCCATCAACCGGCGCAACCTGTACAGCCTTCAGTACAGCATGCTTCCAGCCCGACGAGCGACCATGTGGGAAATGTGGCAGGCGATGAGTGCGGAGGCACCGCATAAGAAGCCATTCCAGCTCCCGAACATACCGCCACTGCCAAATGGTGGTGGGAGGCGAGGAGGCGCGAATGGCCGGCTGAGAGTGCCTAATTAATGTACATGATGGAAGTGATTAATATATAATATTAGACTGACTGACCGACTGCATCTACATTGACGGAGTAGTGAGTGCAGTGAGTGCGCTAGCCATGAACTACTGAACAGCTTGTGTAGCGATGCAGAGATACGTTGAGCCTGCATGGGGAGATCAGCTGCTCAGTCCGTACGATGCTGCCCGATGGTGAATTCAGGTAGCCCAACGAATACCATTGAAATGCTTGGCCAGGGCGTAACATCCAGCAATGTATGTAGGCAGCAAAAGTAATCAAAGAGGCGAGCTTCAAAAAGGAGGGGCACGCCCAACCCAAAGGTGGGGTTTCCTCTCGCGACCTCAACTGACAGCTTCGGCTTCTTCCTTTCCGAAGCTGCTGTGCCAATTTCATCAAATCCGTTCATTCTTTATTCCTTCTCCAGCGCGTTTCTCATCTCCGTGCTCCTCGGAATTGCAACAGCCCACGTGAGAGACTGCACACGCCAGTTGGCATCTCTGGCGCTGTCCTCCTGCTAACACGACTGAACCCAAACACCCAGCACTGTCCTTGAGTAGGATATCACATCCAACCGCAACTTTCTGTGACGCACCCATATCAACAAGGCATATTCGTCTTTCACCATGCCATCCGGTACGGATCCGAAGCAGCGCTTCCACAGGTCCTTCCTCGACCATGTTGCTGGTGAGTCTCCCTTTCTCCGGCCAAACCGATCGACGATACGCTAATTCGCCACTACCACGCAGTACTTCAGGACCAGATTGAGGAGCTCAAGTCCATCTCGACAGTGGCCGGGGAGCGTCAGGAAGCCATCGATCACATTCTTGCCGGCATCTCGAAGCTTCAGAATGAAGTAGCCGACGTCGCCGACACCACCCCGGCATATGACCGAAAACAATATTCAGAGGTAAAAGAAAGGCCCAGGCCAGATCACGAAATTCACATCTAACATCCACCCACTTCAGACCGTCAAGAGACTTCAAGACAAGCTCAGCGTCACCACGGCGGCGCTGGCGCCCAAGTCTCGATTCCAGTTCAAGCGCACGGCCAGGCACGTCGACATGGGCGCGCCGGAGAACGACCCGCGACTGCTCTCCGGCAGCTAACTCGCGGAACCAGCACCAGCCCTCCGCGCCTCCCGGCATGCTGCGGGCGGCGGCGGTGGCGGCGGCGGCGGGGCCCGGCGGCGACGAGGCCGACGACGAGCTCAAGGAGTTGCCGGCGGCGGCACCGGCGGCGCCTCCGTCCGAGCGCGACTACAACGCGGAGCTGTCGCGGCCGAGCGCCTCCGCCATCCGCAAGCCGAGCTTCTCGGCGGCGCGCAAGATTGGCATCTCGCAGCAGTCCGGGCTGCACATCATCCTGCCGCCGTCGGCGGCGATGGCGACGGCGTCGGGCAGCCTGACGGAGCTGACGGGCTGCGTGGTGGACATGTCGATCCCGACGACGCGCGGGCACGCGTTCCCGGGCTTGGCGCTGCGGGACATTCGCGGGAGCCTGATCGTGGCCGGGCGCGTCGCGGGGCCGGTGCACGTCACGGGCATCAGCGACAGCATCCTGGTGCTGGTGGCGCGCCAGGTGCGCATCCACGACTGCAGGAACGTGGACGTGTACCTGCACTGCACGAGCCACCCGATCATCGAGGACTGCTCGGGGATGCGGTTCGCGCCGTTGCCTTTATGCTATGTGAGTTGTTTTTTTTTTTTTGTTTTTTTTCCTTTTTCGTTTCCTTTTTGTTGGGTGTTTGGGGGTGCGGTGAGGGTGCGGGTTCGAATGTCGCTGACAGGCTGGGTAGATGACCGAGGCGGACAAGGCGGTGGAAAATCAATGGGACCAGGTGGACGACTTCAAGTGGCTCAAGGCCGGCCACAGTCCGAACTGGACGATTTTGAGTGAGGCGCAGGTTCTGAGTGATGAAATCTGGACAAAGGTCGTGCCGGGGCGACCTGGCACCAGCGTCGACGAGACTCTGGCCAAGGTTGGCATTTCACCACGATGAACTGCTCTGTTCTTTGGGATAGCATGAGGGATGTGTATTTTATAACCTCGCGCCGAATTTTTTCATAATCTAAGCTTGCCAAGCTTCTAAAATAAAATGCGCCCTTTTGAGCCTATATCATTCTTCACCAAGCTTTCCCTTCCACAACGCCAATGCCATGCAGAAAGAAACAGAAAAAAGAAAAAGAAAAGCCGGGTATAATTCGATAAATCGTTTCAGACGTGGTGCACTTTGCAGCTGCACCGTATCCTTCCTCCTCTCCTCCCCACGCGCTCACAAGTCCATCTTGTCGCCGTCCTTGCCGAAGCGCACCCCGTCGTCGCGCAGGCGCTCCAGCAGCGCGCGCTGTGTGACGATGCGGGCCTCGAGCTCCGCCACCTCGCGGCGCTGCTGCGCGAGCTCGCGGTCCATGTCGGGCAGGGCGAGGACCTGGGCGCGGGCGTGCTGCAGCTTGTGCTTGAGGGCGTCGGTCGCGCCGGGGACGTCCTTGAAGGAGAGGGGCTGGCCGGTGGCGGCGGCGGTGGCGGCACCGCTGGGGGTCGCGCCGGTGGTGGCCAGGCCCGCGGAGGACTGGATGCCGGTGCGCACCTTGGCGAGCACGATGGCCAGCTCGGACAGGGCGTCGAGGGCGTCGGGGGAGAGGGTCGGCGGGAGGGCGAGGGATTGTCGGTCGATGGCCATGGTTTTGTGGTGCGTTGGCTTGTTTGTGGTTTGATGGAGGGAACTGTAGGGGAGCAGCTGGCGCTTGCGACTTGGTAGTGGTCGTACAGTGCTGACTGATCCGTGTTACAGTATCTAGGTAGGTAGGTATGCTACGGCAGACGGTGAAGCAATTCGGTTGAAATGAATGAAATGTAGTATTTAAGTGTCATGCCAGAATTAAAATTTATACAGCAAATATCTCATTCATAGAACGTATCACAGCTCATTGATTTCTCTTCCCAATGCTCCAACAGCAACGTTTCAATACAGTGTGGCATAGCATATAGCACAGTACATCCTCCACCATGACGCCACTGTAATAACAAGTTAGACGACATTTCCAGCGGCCCCAGCCTCAGCGCCAAGCCCTTATTACAGCGCAGTTACAGGCGGAGCTCGACCACAGCACGCGATAAGCGGATGGATGCATTGAAATCACGCAGATAAGATTCTCCAGTTGCTTTCAAGTACCCAACGACTTTTCCTTCTCCCTCTCCCGAATCAATTCCTCCAAATAGCCTCTCTCTGTTGCTATTTTTCCTCCTAAAAATTCCTACATCTGCCGCTGTTCACCATGTCTGCCCCTGTCAAGACACAGCAAAAGGCTTGTCTGAGTATGTCCTCCTCTCTCCCTTCTCAAACAACAGCAGCCCCTCCATTCCAACAGCGTTGCCCCGCCATCGTCACCATCATCATCGCGACGGACCGGCATCATCATCACCACTGCAACCACCCAGGGGAGCGACGTCGAGTCAAGAAATGGCTGTCCCATCACCACCTTTCCCGCGCCGCGCCAAGTCCATGCCCGCCATGACAGGTCCGCCAGCCGGGTCGTCCCGCAAGGCCACCAAGCCACGGCTGGACGTGGTGCTCCTGGGCTGCATCGTCCTCATCTACGCTGAGATCGCCTGGCTAATCATGTTCCTTCTCCGCGCAAACAGTCGTCATTGACGGTTGGGGCATCCCTTCCGAGGAGAGCCCCAAGGATGGCGACGCCATCACCAACGCCAAGACCCCGGTCATGGACGAGCTCTACAAGAGCGCCACCGGCTACACCGAGCTCGAGGCCTCCTCACTGGCCGTCGGCCTGCCTGAGGGCCTCATGGGCAACTCCGAAGTCGGCCATCTCAACATTGGCGCCGGTCGTGTCGTCTGGCAGGACGTTGTACGCATCGATCAAACAATCAAGAAGGACGAGCTCAGCGACAACCCCGTCATCAAGAAGACCTTTGAGGGCGCTGCCAAGGGCAATGGCCGCCTGCATCTTTGCGGCCTCGTGTCCCACGGTGGTGTTGTAAGTTGAAGAGCTGGTGCAGATGTCGACTCGGCGGCATTGTACTGACATGAATGCACAGCACTCGAAGCAGACACATTTGTATGCTCTCCTGAGAGCCGCCAAGAAGTACGAGGTCAAGGAGGTGTTTATTCACTTCTTCGGCGATGGTCGTGATACCGACCCCAAGTCCGGCGCTGGCTACATGCAGGAGCTCGTCGACTATCTGAAGGAGGTTGGCATTGGTCAGATTGCCACCGTTGTCGGCCGTTACTATGCCATGGATCGCGACAAGCGCTGGGAGCGTGTCGAGGTCGCCCTCAAGGGCATGTGCCTTGGCGAGGGTGAGGAGAGCGAAGACCCCGTTGCTACTGTCAAGGCACGCTACGAGAAGGGCGGCTCCAAGGACAAGGATGAGTTCCTCACCCCCATCATTGTCGGCGGTGAAAACGGCCGCATCAAGGGTATGTATCACCAAAGCAGCGCGTACAACCCCAGCTGATCTGTCATAGACGACGATACCGTCTTTTTCTTCAACTACCGATCCGACCGAGCTCGCCAGATCACCCAGGTTCTTGGCGACGTTGACCGATCGGTGCTTCCCGATTTCGCCTACCCCAAGATCAAGGAGCTCGTCACCATGACCATGTACAAGACCGACTACCCCTTCAACGTTGCCTTTGAGCCCCAGCGCATGGACAACGTCCTGGCCGAGTGGCTCGGCAAGCAAAGCGTCGAGCAGGTCCACATCGCTGAGACGGAAAAGTATGCCCACGTAACCTTTTTCTTCAACGGCGGTGTAGAAAAGGTCTTCCCTCTCGAGGAGCGCGACCAGAACCAGGATCTGGTCCCCTCCAACAAAGCCGTTGCCACCTACGACCTCGCCCCCGAGATGTCCGCCGACGGCGTCGCCGACCAGGTCGTCAAGCGCCTGGGCGAGGACCGCTTCCCCTTTGTGATGAACAACTTTGCGCCCCCCGACATGGTCGGCCACACTGGCGTCTACGAAGCGGCCATCGTCGGCTGCGAGGCTACCGACAAGGGCATTGGCAAGATCCTTGAGGGATGCAAGAAGAACGGCTACATCCTCTTCATCACCGCCGACCACGGCAACGCTGAGGAGATGAAGTTTGCCGACGGCAAGCCCAAGACGAGTCACACCACCAACAAGGTGCCGTTCCTGATGGCCAACGCGCCCGAGGGCTGGAGCCTGCGCAAGAGCGGCGGTGTCCTCGGTGATGTCGCGCCGACCATTCTCGCGGCCATGGGCCTGCCGCAACCCGAGGACATGACTGGCGAGTCGCTTCTGGATAAGGACCTGAAGCGCAGCGCTGCTTAGGCATGATGACGAACGGGATGATATTTGATGAGTGATTGAGATTGTGATTGATTGTTGATTGTTGGGTGAGCGGGGAGTCGGGCGTGGCGAGGTGCATTATACACAAGAACATGAAAAGGTTGATATGGATAGAATGAATTGATAGACATAGCGATAGAGAGACTACAAGCCGAGAGAAAGTGCAACATAGATTTACCACCTACATGCCAACATGAATTAGGTATTGGTGTCAAAGGAGTGCTACACGAAGTTATCTATGAGGTACATATCTGCGTCGTGCCTCGTCTCCGTAGCTACGGTTAGTGTTGAACCATTGAACCTAGATCATCACGTGGAACAACGAGGATATAAATATTTTCAGACGGCGAAAAAAAGGCTGGAAAGAACCCTCCCTCATAAGGGATGTCATCCGCATGTGCGCTTGCATTGGAAGGATAGCAAATATAATCACCGGGGCTGGGTACTTGCCTTGAGACTCTGTGAAGTTTGACGGAAGAAGATGATAAAACTTGGTCTGGAGTATCAAGACTGTCACCTTCTTACTGCATAGACCAATGATGAAACTCGAAACTCGAATTTGGAGTCTGAGGTCAAGGGCTGCGTCGAAAGGCACTCTCTAGGAGTGTGGACGAGATGTGAAGCCAAGGCCTCGGCGCAGGTCTCCTGGATTTTTTTTCCAAGATAGTAGCACCTGCACGTAGACGGAGGAGCCATCAGAGAAGTATTTTGAGGATGTTAAGCAACAGGGCCTTGACATATGTGCAACAAGGTCATCTTGTCATTCTGGGCGGCATGTAGGAATGCGGATAGGGTAGAAATAAAAGACATGAATACAAACATTAAAAACTGATTCAAAAAGAAGACTACACTATCCATCAGAGTACTGAAAGTCCTAGCACAAAGTGATTATCAAATATTCTCCTTGGAAACAACATCCATCTGCCTGCACGCCGCCACGTCCCAACCAACCGGCCCCTCGACCTCCATCCACGCCGTCACCTCGACCACAGTCTCACCCTCGTCATACCGCGTTGAGAACCAAATCACACCAGTCTGTGAGTCCCCTTCCCACGCATCAATCTTGAAAAGGAGCTCCCCCGGCGGCGTGTACGGCACCTGGCTCTCGCACGCCGTCCGCCTGCCGTCGCCGTGGACCTGGCAGTGCCGCGTCAAACGCCCACGCACCCGGGCACGTAGTCGGCCTTGCCGTTGACGAAGAGGTCCGCGTAGCAGCCAGGCTGCCCGCAGACTTTTCTGGAGTCGCTGGACGCCCCAGGACGCCGAGTGCGGGCGGGGATGAGGCGGCGGCGGCCAGGTCGAGCGAGGATGGAGGCGGCGAGGCTCACCAGGGGCGACCAGGAGGGCTGGGGAGCATGGTGGCCAAGATTGACGGTTGATCTCAATCCTTGCAATTTTTTTTTTTTTTTTTTTTTCAAATTCGTTTCTTTGAACTGAGCAACAGATGGTGTGTTCATTCATTTACTGCCATCTCAAATACCAAACCTGGCTCTTGTCATGGCCCGTCTTCGCCCGAGCCGATGCAGCCACCCAACCTGCAGCGTTTGCGCCCTCTTTTCCCATTCTCGAGACGATCGGCCAGTATTTCTCGGCGTGCATGAACAGACGTAAGATTAAAAATACAGAGGCCTTCCCTCACGCCAGCGTTCTCCACCGCTTCGGTCTGAACTGCAGCTTGCTCGCCTGATTCCGTGCTGCAAATATTATGGGAAGAGCAGGGATCGGGCGGCAGATGTGGCAAGATCGGCAGCAGTGACCTGAGATGGCTGAATCAGGGCTTGGAGCTGGGCATTATCGTTGTTCGTTCCCCAAGGTCAAGGATGCATTTATTCTAGACACTCTAGATATCGAGAGGAGCCAAGGTAACAGGAAAACGAGGGTGTACATTTGGTGGTCTACCAAAAGAGATGATGAGACCGTAGAAGCACTTAGTAGAGGAATGCTATCGCTCAGATGAAGACTATAAAAGTGCAAAGAAATCAAGATATCAAAGGAAATATAAGAAAGAGACAGCTCGCTTTACTCCAAACCCGTTCCGTTCCTCAGCCACCACTAACCCAATTCTGAGAAATTGAAACAAAAATCAAGGAAATGAATCGAATGACCTGCACTACCCTATAACTCATCCATCATCATCACGTCATCCAAGTCATTCTCCATGCTCTGGAAAAAATCCTCCCGTTGCGCGTGGTTCGGCGACGGCCGGATTGGCGCGACGTAGGCGCCACCGGTGCCTGCGTTACCGGCCACGTCGTCAGCCAGTAGACGCGCGACATTCTTGCCCATGAGTGCGCTCGTCTCCATGGTGGAGATGAAGCTCTCAATGCCCGACGTGTAGTAGATGCCATTGCCCACGACGGGGTCTTGAAACGTCACGCGAGGGAGTTCGACCGGGTACGGATTGAACGTCTGCATGCGGTACCACGTAACCTTAGCTGGCTCCTTGGGACTGCTGTCACCATTCAAGATGTGCTCATCAGGCACCTTTTGCTTGTCTTTCCAGTCGCTGTCAAAGAACCCGTCCAGGCGCGCGGGGGCCACCTCTTCGGGCGAAAAGAGCTTGTACAGGTATTCGATCTGCCCTGTTTCCGGGTTCACTACAGTGCGCAGCGTGCTCAGCGACAAGAAGCCCGTCTCACCGACGACGTTGTCCGGGTCAGCCTCGACGCCCTCCTTGAGCGTGGTGTAAACATTTGATGGTGGCGTGCCCCCCCGCGGCAGGCCAAAGAGGTCGGTGCGCAGCTGGTATGGAGATGTGAAGAGAACAACGTACAACTCCTTGTACGGGATCTCGTCAATCTTGTGCGTGATGATACCTCGGCCGGCCGAGATGTTACTGTACTGCCAGGGCGTAGCGATGATGACGTCGTCAAAGGCTACCCCCACAGCATCGTCTTCCGCGACTGAAATGTCGTACTTTTTTAGGGCACGCGCTACGCTGTTGGGGCCTTCGGGCTTGAAGGCGATGGCCCGGACAGTGGCGTTGCGGTATAGTGTAGCACCGCTGGCCTCGATCATCTTGTCAAAGATCTGCCAGTTGCCACCACGGACGGCGACGGCGCCGTCGGTGGCGAAGGAAACCATAGTCTCGAGGCCGTGGATGTGGGCGAGGTTAGACGCATAGTTGACACGGGTGGCAGGTTGAAGGATGTGGCGGCAAAACTCATGGTTAACACCAGCGTCAGCGAGGAACTGAGCACCGGTGACGCCGGTGACGCGTTCGAGGCCAAGCTCATAGGCGCGCTGTGTCAGGGAGCGGAAAGGAAAATAGGGCGGATCGTAGAGCTTGAGGAAGGTGGCGACGACCGTCTTGACGAGATTGACAGCACGGTAGGGACTCATACCGTAGCGCCACCACAGTCGGGCGGCGTCCCACCACCAGGAGCTGCCATCCTCGGCGGACTGGAAGACGACGGAAGTGCCATCCCAAATGATGGTCAGGTCACCCTTGCGGGAGGGCATGGGATCTTGGAGTGTCAGGTTGAAAGACAGAGCGGCGTCGTGCATGATTCGGTTGGCAGTGACGAAGATGGAGGCGCCAAGCTCGACGGGAAGCTCAGCAGAGGTCGGATCATCGTAGGCGTGAACGGTGAGGGTACGGCCGCCGACGCGGGGTGTCTTTTCGAATATGGTGATATTGATGGGGAGATTCTCGTCACGGGCATATTGACTGAGATGGTAAGCGGCGGATGCGCCGGCAGCTCCAGCTCCTATGATGGGGAATGAATGTTAGCGATGATGTTTTGGTTGTTTGCTGGAGATTGTAGCGGTTTGTCGATATGGAAGAGGAGGAGTAGGCTGCATCACATGCTGGACAGACGACATGACGCCGTTGGCGTGTTGCCAGATGCATATTCACGGGTGTTGACAGAGCTGGAGCGTGCGTTTGAACGTACCTATAATGGCCACATTTCGGATGGGTTTAGAATCGTCGTCTCTGTGCGGCGGTGCGGCCCCGAGCACACTTGTGAGGCTGGCGGCGGCCACAAGGTAGTAGGTGAACGGGGCGACCATACTTGGATCGGAGATGTGTGGGAGGCCAGAC
The DNA here is from genome assembly GCA_002968875.1 of Cordyceps cicadae. Lineage (NCBI taxonomy): Eukaryota > Fungi > Ascomycota > Sordariomycetes > Hypocreales > Cordycipitaceae > Cordyceps > Cordyceps cicadae. The sequence goes on along the minus strand of MWMN01000048.1, from coordinate 17,554 downwards.
AGGGCAAGAAGAGGGAGAGGGGGGAGAGGATGACGGATGCAAGGGCGTGTCTTGTCAAAGAGTTTATAATCGAACGAGAGTGGGGTGCGGTTTTTGCATGGCGAAAAAGAGTTGCAATAAAACAGACTGGGCCGTGAAGAGGAATGAAGGGTGATGGTGATGATGATGTTTGTCGTGAGTGTTTGTGGTGGATGAAAACGAGAAGCCGTATTGAGGCCCACTTGCAGGCCAACCACTAACCACCAAACCTCTAAACTAATACAGGGGCTATAGAGGCTATGATGCTAGAGGCTACAGGGGCTAGAGGCCTACCTTAGGTGGCAAGGTACTAAAAATAACGCCCTGGAATTTACCGTGCGGGGGATTTACTGGCCAAGGGGACGGGCCGACGCAACAAATAACAAACGAAACATGGTCTTTTGACTACTCGACAAATTTATCGCCGAGAGAAATATCCCCTTTCCAACATTTACCGATGATTCTTCTCGTTCCTCTTTCTTCTTCCTTCATCTCATATTTACCGTTATTCCCTTCCACCTCCGTCTTATCCGTCTCATCCCCCCTTTGCCCCAAACGACGGCACATACCCTGTCCAATCCGTCTGCATATACACCATCCCAGGCATCTTCCGAAGGCTCGAAAAGGCGACAGCCAGCAGAGCCAGGCGTGATAAACAGTACAGCACACTGGTGCCATACAGAATGCCATCGTTCAAGAAAGCCGGGCACTTTGGTTTCCTTGGCCACATGTCAGTTCGGGCCTCGTCCTCGAGTTTCTTCCCACCCGGCTGGCGGAACAAGTCCACGAGGCGATCAAAGTTGCGGATGAATTCCTCGTCCTCGTGCAGATCCAACCCCTTTGTCAGTCGTTGGTGGTTCTGGTCTTGGACTCGGACGCGGCCTTCATCGCCTTTCAGTGCATTCGGTGCCTTGTTGTACACATTTTCATATGGGTCTCTTAAATGCAGAAAATTTCCGACGTCTTCCAGAAATGAATCAGCTCCCGGCGAGTCGACCGTGAAGATGTTTGAATACTTTGCGTGTCTTTTGTCAGAGGCTCCGCCAGGCGACAGAAGTCCTTTCAAGCCATTCTCTAGATCTCGAATCGCATTGTTGACTGGAAATCTTCGTGGATAATGCCAGCGGTACTCTCGCATGAGCCTCAGAGTGTGTGCCACAAACAATTCAGGCTCTCCCGCAGACTGGGTAGTTTGTGCCAGCGGGATTGTCAGTAAGCCCAAGACAGGGCTCACTGCGGAGATGGCGGTCGCTATTCGCCATACCAACTTCTCCTCCGGCGTGGGAAACTCAAAGGACCAGGCGATGGCATGTATCACACCGAAAACAACCGAAACCCCCGCCAAAGGATAAACCACCGGATGAACGATATTACTGCCATTGTCGAATGGGATGCTGTCGTTTGGTATCCGTGGCGGTTCGAGGCTCGAGGCACTATCAACGGCAATGTTGACGACAACCTCGTTGCGCCGGTTACTCAACAGTTCCCATAAACGATCTTGAGTCTGGACCATAGATGGATCAATCTTGCCCGCCTTCTCCTTGAGATTTGTGGCCCTGCTGATATTCTGCGGTCTGTGAATATTTACCATGTAAATCACGACACCACAGACAGCAAAAGAGAGCGTAACCATTTCGAGCTGTGAGAAGGGCACATGCTGGATGTGGCGCGTGATGACGGAAAGTATCAACTGTAGGATCTGCAAGCCAGCCCATGTTTTTGCCAGCCAGTCTTGTTTGCTTTTGTCTTGGATGTCTTCTTTGGCAATCTCTGGACTTTCGTCCAGTTGGAGCAACTCCCCCGCAGTCAGACGAAACCTCTGATTTCCGTTGTCGTAAATAAAACCACCCATATTAGCATAATAACAGTGTGTCATGGTCCATTCCTTGGGGGGGGCCGAGTTTCCTTGCGTCTTCTCGCCACTCTCCTCGTCGGTGAGTTGCTTTCCAAACTTACTCCGCAGCCACTTCCACAAAGCTGTGTACCATGGCCACTTCTCTCGCAGCCCCTTGAATAAACTTGTGTACCATGGCCACTCAAATAACCGCTTATACCAAGGCCATCGGACGCGCTTTTTCTCTCTTTCCAGCCCCTCAAGTGCTTTCCATGCCATTCGAAGTTGAAACCCAGCGTGTACTAGGATGATCTCGGGGAACAGTACCGTTATCAGCATCCATTTCAATTTCCGCCCAAACTTTGTCCAGGGGCTATCGGAGCTTGCTGGGATGTTGAGGTGCTGAATAGTCCATGTGCAGGCGACAATGGTTGTTAAACAGGAGCTGACGAGTGTCCAGGTGCCCCGATAGCAACTGCCAGACTGCCAGTTCACGGACTGGAGGCTGAAATCAGGGGCAGAACAGTTGCGAGCTGCCGCCGCTATTGACAAGAAAGATGCCAGCAACAAGTGTTTGAGCATGGCAAAATCGTAGATGGGGTGTCGTGTTTGAAGATTGAATGAGCTGTCACATTCGGTAGATTGATATCCAAGCAAGGGGTGGAGGAGTAGCGAGTATATATTCCAAGTATACTTACCCGCCACCCATACGCTCCGGGTTGAACCAGCCTCAGCCTTCTCTTGATGCGGCACATTGCTCGCAAGGCTTAATATGGCTTAGACAACCAAGGAAGCTGAATGGCGTCTGCTCCTCGTCAGTGAATGCATGTCTCGCTCCCTCCGCTCGCTGGTGGCCGCATGACAAATCAGTAAAGGTTGAAGACCACCCTGATGCCCGTTGGCAAGCAGGCAGAGCGGCTAGCATCAAGACGTCGGGCCTCAATGCATAACTTGATTGCCTGCCGAAATATTGGCAGATCAACCTCGTATCGGATTCTCATCGGGACGGGCTGAAGGCCTAGTTCAGCTCTCGCTTGGCGAAGCGCTATGATTGGTTTGAAGCGTTCCAGTCTTGAACACGGCTGGTTTTCTACTGATGTACAGAAAAAATCTAGAGTAAAGCAGGCGGGGAAGCCTCAGGAAGGAATGAGCGATATAGTGAGGTCATGCCTTGACGACAACATAGTTGGAGCATTTCAGAAGCATCTCTTGCAATATCCAACCCCAACTCGGTATTTTTTTTTTTGGAGAAAACATCACCTTAATTTATCCAAGTTCAACTTCATACTTGTTGCAATATCCCACCATGCCCTTGTTTTCGAAAAAACAGCCACACAAAAACACAGTCATCGACCACCTGCGACAGGCTGTCACGGAGCAGGATTACCGCTCTCTATTAGGTCGAATTCAACAAAAGAAATACAATCCTAGAGAGACCGATAGCAAGGGCAGGACAATTCTACACTGGGCTGCAATTCTTGGGAAGTGCGACCTGGTGGAACTTCTGCTCCAGGAGGATGTTGAGATTCTGGCGACGGATTGGCTCGGGAAGTCAGCGGTGCACTACGCAATCCTATACGAAAACGTGCACATGGTCCAGGTATTTTTGAAGAGTAAAGACTTCAAAGAAGAAGAGCTACACGATACAAGCGGCCGAGGCCTCCTTCACAGCGCATTGGATGCACGCAGCAGTGCAATGATAGAGCTATGCTCAAAGTCCGGACTTTTCCACTCGCGGGACAATTATGGGCGGATTCCGTTGCACTATGCCTCGATTAATGACCAAAAAGCCGTTGCGGGGTATTTGTTCCACAAAACAGGCAACACGAGATTTCGCGATGGGAAAGGCCAGACCGCGTTGCACTACGCAGCTCGCGTCGGATCGGTGGGCATGTTGAAGGAGCTCATTAAGCATGGGGCCGCTGTTAAGATCAAGGACGATTACGGCCACACGGCAATTCATGCAGCTATTAAGAACGGGCACAACTTGCCGACGATGATGCTGCTCGGTAACTATACGGGAACGCTCAAGGAGGCTGGGCCAAAGTTCGAGGAGTATGGGCCAGAGTTCGAGAAGGATGGGATACAGCTCCAGCGCGCCGACTACACAACGCTTATTGGCCAGAACATATCTGATATTGATGCGGTGGATGAGGGCGGCGATACCCTGCTGCATTTGGCAATGAAATTCGGAGATGAGAATTTGGTCGACCTTGTCCTGGGGCTTTTGAGAAACAACAAGCCGGCAAGCATGAGAATCAAGAACATGGAAGGAAACACCCCACTAGATATTCTTGTGTCGGGGATGACTGCGAATGTGCCGATAGCCAACGCCGTGTTGCGGTATCTTATGGACACAACCGGGTTGGCCCAGAAGATTCCAGACGACAAACGTGGATGGACGCCGCTGCACTACGCGGCGGTGTGTGGCGATGCGGTCATGGCACGGCTGCTGCAGACCAAGTCCGAGGAAGTTTGCGTTGCTGCAGATATTCCAGATACTGGGAGCGAGGTACCACTATCCATAGCCGTCTCCAAGTTGAACGGTTTCATGGTTGTCGCAATATTGCAGAGTTTCTGGGACTGCGGGAAGATGGCTTGGAGCTATCCAAAGGGCAGAATTCTGCTGCATGACGCTGCAGCATCTGGCATCCCGTACATCTTGGCGGCGGTACTGCAGCATCTTGACCGGACAGGACACAGCACGGACATGAATACTCAGGACAGCATGCAACGGACACCGCTGCACTACGCGGCGAAGAACAGTACCGCGGTGATGGTGGAGCTACTCCTACGACGTGTCGAGCAGGCAGGGGGCAGCGCGGACATGACGATTCAGGACATCGCCCAACAAACAGCGCTACATTGCGCGGCGGCGAAAAGTGACGCGAGGACGATGGAGCTACTCTTACAACATCTCGAGCAGACAGGAAAGAGCTTGGACGTCGGGATTCGTGACGAGGAGGGCATGACGGTGCTGCACCGCGCGGCAGTGAAGCCCGGCGGTGGCACGCTGGAGCTGCTCCTGGGACATGTCAAGCGCGCAGGCGGCGGCGTCGACGTCACCGTCCAGGACCTACGAGTCAGGACGCTGGTGCACTGCGCGGCAGGCTGTGCTGACGAGGCGACCATGGAGGTATTGCTGCGGCACCTGGAGCAGGTACAAGGCCGAGGCATCGCGGCCATGATGATGCAGGACCGCTTCCGATGTACGCCGCTGCACAGCGCGTTGCAGAACAACGACCTGGGAGTGGCGGCGCGGTTGATGCGGTTCCTCGCAGAGACGAAGACGGAGGAGGCCACAGCGTGCTTGACCATGGTCGACTGGCGCGACAGGGCACCGCTGGACATGGTCAGATCCGACGACGAAAGAAAGCTGCTTCTGGAGGCAATATCGGCGAGTAGGTGTGTGCAGAAAGAAGCTGACGACCTACCCGAGTCCTCCGGGATCAAGACGGAGGAATGCTGAGCCGCCGTATCCAGAGAGTCGGGACATGGTCGCTTTGAAGAAGTGGGATTTTTACAAGTTTGCTCCGAACCGGTTTCGTTTGCAAGGACAGATTGATCAAGAGAATACGTAAGTTGGTGCTATTTCTCACGATGACCGTTTTTTATCAGGTAGGTACCTAGTCGCAAGGAATCACGTGCCACTACTAACAAATGATCAAGAGGTACCTGTAGTTTTGTGCATTGAACAAACGAAGAGAGGTATCCTTCTAAAGAGATAACGTACTCCCATGCGCCCGCCGCTACAGGTACCACGGCCGTTAACCCCTCCTGATTTTACAAAATATCGTGCAGCGAGTAAAACGTTCATGGTGCGAATGGCATCACTTATCAAATTATAAATCTATGGCATCTCATCCGCAAAAGCCAGCCCTTCTCCCCCGTAGCAGGCAGGCAGGCAGGCACAGCTCGCCCTGCCCAAAAACGCAAGCTATCCAGTCTGTGTGCATCATCTCATCCGTCTTCCGCTTCCTCTCCCTCCTCCCCCTCCTCCTTCTCCTTCTCCTTTGCGCTAACAATACAAATCATGGCTTGCTTGCTTGACAGGTCTCTCGCCTTTGCCCAAGGCACGCCGTCGGGGGAATCGTCAGAAAAAAAAAAGAAATACCAAGGACCTGCAATCTGGCCCAGGGACAAAATGTCCAATCGTAAAAATGCGCCCAGTAAACTCCTTGCTAAGTCTCAAAAATAATAAGAAGAAAAGCATCTCCCCTATATCAACATGTCGACAGCTTCCGCCTGCAAAATCAGCCGTCGTTTCCTTTTCGGCACTCAGTTTTTACACGCAAGTCGCAATCCCTCGAGAAGAAATCTGGCCGTTCGTCCTCCATCATCGCCACCTCTCTCGCCTTTCACTCCTCTTCGTCGTCGCTGCTGGACGCACTCTTGGTCCGCCCTCTTGGCGTCCCCGCTGCAGCCACCGAACTCCCAATCGAGTGTCGCGCAATTCGATCCCGCGGAATCATGTCGGGTACTTGGTCGCTAGGCGATCGGTCATACATCCTTTCCGCGCCTGATTCGTCGTCAGGGTCGTCGCCCTCCTCGTCACCGCTGCTCAAATCCACACCGTCCGGATAGTCGTCTGATTGCTCCAGGCATCGCCGGCTCGCGAGACCCTCCGAGATCAACGGCATCGACTGCGACTGCGCCTCCGAGTCTGACAAATCATCGTACTCGTAAGAGTCGTCGCTGCTGAACGGCGGGAAGAAAATCACCGGAGGTGGTAGCGGCACCGGTGCCAGTCTCTTGATCCGGCCTGAAGTGTATTCGATTTCCACGCCAGAGCTTGATCGCGCCGGAAGTCGTGACTGCGGTGGTACCGGTGACGTCGTTGACATGAAGGCTAATCTGACAACAATACTGTCAGTGGCTTCCGCCCACTGTCTTCCCTCATACTTCTTCGTCGTTCCTGGCGTGTCCGCCTTTGGCCGCTTTGTAGTCACAACCACCATGAAGTGATCGTCTGGCAGCACACCCCCTAGACCACAAGGCTCCAGCGGGTGTACCTCAAGGTACTGAGCCTCGTCAGACCAGCCAAACTCCATCTCCGCATCGCTAGTCTCCTCGCCCGAATCCGTGGTGAACCCGGGTGGATCCTCCTCGTCGTCCGTCTTCATAGGTACATCCGTGGAAGCAAGAGGGATTGGGTGGCTGAGCGGTCGGATGCTAATATTTGATCCTGATGGGGATCTGTACAGCACAGGTCGCTTCGCTTCTGCGGTGCTTTCCGCCGCGTCCTGTCCGCTAGACATCATGTGAGCCGTTGGCGAAGCATCGCCAGGGTCACCAGACAGATCGGTGCAGAAAGGCGCGCCGCTATAGTAAATGACAGCACCGTCACGACGACGCTTCTTGCGATTCCATGACCCAGAGCCACTCATATTGTACCGCGATTCTCCCAAGTTGCTATCTTCGACCGGACCAAACGATGACAAGGTGTCGTCAAACGAAGCAACGCCATTTGGCGAATCATGTCGAACAAACAGTGGCTTATAGTGGAAGCTATCCGACGACGTAGCGGGGCCGAACTTGGACATGTCCTTGCTAGAACTACCAGAGTCACCGGTCGAGTGTCCGGTCTTCTGCCGCTTCCGCTTCGACTTTTTCGCCTCCTTGAAGCCGCCACTGCCACTCAGCCGCTCGCTCCTCTGAGAGCTGTCGGCAGAGCTGTCACTCGTGAGCTTCGTCCCCTCTGAGCCGCCACGCCATCGGATCTTGCGGCCATCGGGCGAAAGCTGGAACTTGGTACTAATCTCCGTTACGGCAGCACGGACAAAGTCAGGAGTGACATTGATCATGTGCAGCTGCGCCAGATTGCAGAGCAGGTTCAAATACACCCAGCCCTCGGCGTCAGGCGAAACGTCTGGAGCATCGTGCGTCGCATCAGGAAGTAATTCCGGTGGGACCAGTCCCAAGTGTCGAATGTATTCCATGTTTTCTGCGGGAATTTGGGCGCGGTCAGGATCCAAGTCGTTCGGCCGCGTCGGCCGTTGCTCCGGGGGTGATGGTTCTGGCGGGGATCCGCTGTTACCGCTGCCATTTCCATTGCCCAAGGATTCTGTCTGGTCTCCGTTCGAGTGTGAGGCAGAGCCATTATCCCGCGACCGGCTCTTCTTACTCGAGCTTCCTGGTGGGAGAATGCGCGCCTCACGGGCCGCCTCAGCCTTACCAGTCGTCTGCTGGGGGGTTGCAGAGGCTTGAGCACCTTGTATGGCTTCCGTTGTGGGTGTAGGAGCAGGCGCTGGGCCCAATAACGCAGAGGATTGAGGATGTTGAAGCACAGTATGCAAAGGCAGTTGCCGGCGAGCTTGGCGTCCATTAATCTTTCCAGTGAAGAGATGCTCGAGTCGACGAACAACGACCTTCTTTCTATCCTTGTCCGTCATGGCAACATGCTTGGGGTAGAGGCCCTCGGGAATGTCTCGAAGATAGCTCTCCACCTTTTGTTCAGATGATCTGATGCCCGTCTGGTTGCTGGTGTGACGTCCAAATGATACGCCCGCGGAATTCGCGCCCGTTGACATGGAGGCATAGGCCGAGTCAACTTGGCGAAGATTGGAGCCTGATGAAGAGGAAGCATGCTTGGAACCGGAGCCCGAATGTACCTTGTCCTGCGATGATTTCTTCTGTTGTGATGATGAGACTGTGGGGGAATTCTCCAAGTTGGCAGCAAACTCCCGAAGAGTTGTCTCTAGTTCACGCTTTTTGCGCTTGGGTAGGCCGTGGAACTTGATCTCGAAAAGCTGTTCCTTACGTAGGGTATCAGGCCCGCGTTGCTTGTATCGTTTCAGCTCATCCTTGAGCTTCTGAATCTCGACCGTCAAATCATCAATGACGCTACGGTAGTCGTCGGCACTGCTGCTTTGAGTTTCTTGTTGCTGCAGTCGAAGACGGCTAGGAACAGCCAGCCCTTTGTAGCCAATCCTGTCTTCAGTGGATGATCCAGAGGTCTTTTGAAAGAATGGAGGGTCGACTAATAACGGGCACGATCAAGTCAGCGGGGGAAGTTCAGAATACCAGATGCTTCTTTCTCTCTTGTCGCAAATGAGTCGACTTACCATCCATTACATTGGAGTCGAACGTTGCGGTTGGGTTTTGGTTTGAGCGATCAAACCATTTCTTTGGATCACTATGTCCAGTTTCATGGCTGTCGCCCGATGAGTTTCGGCGCGGTGAGGAAGCGACACCGCTTGGGTTAGAACGTGCGGAGCCCGGACTAGCGCGGAGCGAGGCATCGCGAGCTAGGCCGTGATTCTGCAGAGTTAGTGAGTTTGTGGGCGAGGCCCGGCGAGGATTTGGATGCGAAGTCGGGGCAACGGCCCTGTCCGGGCCGGTTTTCGGATTTTGCATTATTTTTATTGCATCCGAGGATGATTCAACCAGAGGGAAAAGTCGAGTCGAGTTTGAACATGGTTCGATTCTGGCGTGGATCGTGATGGAAACCCTGTAATGGAGCACAACCACGAACCACTGAGCGCGAAGCAAGGGTCCAGAAACAAGGTCCGAGGCCGGGTGACGTCGGCGGTCGTCAGTAACGGAGCTGGGTCCGTTCCTTTAGGGCGATAACCTTGGATAAAGGGATAAAACGCTTGTTAGCTCGCAGGACTAAATTGCTTTACCGGGGCAATGCGGTATTATACAGTGGGTCGGGGTGGTGTTGATGGCGACGTGATTGGACAAGTGATAGAAGGATCGCGATCGCCACTCTGGGTGTTGATGAGATTGCGCAGAGCATGGCATGACTGGCGAGTCGTGCAGGAGAAATATTGACTCACCTCGTCAGAAAAAGCCGGGTTCTTTTCTTTTCGTAGTGTCGCTCAAATATTGAGAGAAATTGTAGGCAGCGGATGTAACAGAATAGATGGAACTTCTTCTATCAAATCCAGGCTGATTACCCGTAGACGGCTCCTGCGCACGGATTTGATGACTCGAATTTCCTTTGGCTTTATAAATAGCCGGTCGCGTATTCGTCGCAAGTCACAACGCTCGTAGGAATCGATGCAGAGTTGTCGTAAAGCGTCAGCTCGCTCTATCCGTTGGTAGGGTGCACAGCAGCACTAGTGTAAGAGAGGCGCGGCGAGGGTGCTGCGCAGCAACGGCGAATAATCTTAGCCGAGCAGAAGGAAATTGCTCAAGAAAATTCACTTGGTATCGGAAAATGGGCTTCTGCGGCGCGATAAAAGAAACGCTGAAAATCCGCAGCTGCAAAGAGGTGGTGAGGCGATAATTTTGTTGTTGAGTGGCAGGTAATAACAGTCGCCGTGTCTAGCTGGCCACAGTGGTAGTTGTTCGAATCGTTGGCGGCGGGCGGACTGGTCGGGGGTAGACTAAAAAGCGTTCGTCGGTTGTAGAGCGCCGTTGCGTGCAGTTGAACGCAAACGTGTCAGTCACGAGTTGGACGGCGCAGAAGAATGCTGTAGTGTCGGGAAGACGAGGTTCGGTCGCGTGGTATCGTCTTGGAATATGGACTGTGAAGATGGAGGAGGAGAGAGAGAGGAGGAGGCCTGAACTTAGTCGAGGAAAACGCCTCCGTCCGAGAAGTTGTCAAGAGGGCAGGCTCAGAGGGACCCACCAACTTTGGCGGGTGGTCAACAGGTGTGTGGCCAAACAAAAGCGCAATCGAGACCCTCTAGGGCCCTGGCGGCGGTGGTACTGTGGTGACAGGGTGCACCTATGGAAATAGGCCTAAAGAGGTAGAAAAACGGAAATAGCGTATCAATACACAGGACGAGGCAGGGCAACCGCAGAAGAACAAGGTACAACTGGAGCTGAGGAAACCCTGAGTGGTTCAGCGGTGGAGTAAGCTGTGGTGGGCGACATCGATTACTGGACGATGGGGAGGAGTGGCACTGAAGTTCAGGCGCTGGAGAACTCTAAAGAAAAAAAGAAACGAGGCCAATTTTGGAGAGTATATGTGAGCTTTGCCTTCATGAGCCACCGCACACAATTGCCTACTCCCTTCCCTTCATTCGGTTCCCCCTACATGACCAACTGAAAAGGGGATTCCAGACAGCGCCGCACGGGTTGGGCCTCGTTCAAGATCGCCGTCGGCTGGTCCAAGTCCCGGCAGCGTTGTGGACTGGCTACCTACCTACCTTGCGGCTGCTTCTGCATCGAGACGCTAAGGGCACACCCCCTGAGGCCATGCAGCAACGGCCTGTAGGCACTGTGCTGGAGCTCAGGTCCAGGTGTGTGGGCGTGGTGGGCTGCGCACGGAATCTCGTAGAATGCTCGCGATGCACAGTGCCGATGGGTTTCGGACAACACTATCTAATACCCTACACCTGCACGGTGTCGTGGGAATTGTACGGTGTTGAGCAGGTAAGATATGCAAGTTGAAAAATGACAGCTGCGTTATGCGACGCACCGTTGTAGCTGCATGAGAGGAGTCATCTGCTCGTCTGCCACCAATCTGTCAGCTCTCACCTGTCTGTCGACAGGCACCCTTCCAGAAGTACTTATTACGGCACATCCGCAATGCCACCTCTATAACAAAAGGCATCTCCATTTATAGTTCTGGGCCCGGTTTCTCATCAGTGGCGTCACCAGAAACCTCGCCGCACTTCAACTGCCTTTCATCTCACGGGCGGGTGGTGTCTGGAGGGAGCCTTGGATCGAGCCTTGGGCCAGTCATCGCGATTGGCCTCAGATGGACAGAGCCAGTCCCTTTCAGTACGCGCACGGGGGACTGACGGGATATCACTGTATTATTTTATTATTGTTTTTTTCTTGAAAAAAGCGAAAGTCGCAAGTTTTTTAAGCCATGTTGAATTCTTTATTTCTTAAACTTCTTTATCCTCGGAATGCCTCCGCGTAGACCGTCTCCAGATCACACTTTACTTCACCATACATACATACATACATATGTCTACCGATCCGATCAAGCACAGCCACGCTAAAGCCACTCCCTCTCTCCAGCCACTCCATCACAAGTCCCATCGAAAAACATCACCCCACTAGGGGTCCTTGACCAAAACCTCGATCTCCAGGTTTTGCATCTATCGCGCGCATCGAGGGGCCAAAGTACGGTGGGCGCGCAACGCAATTATGCGCTTTTTGCGCCGAGCCAAGCACACACTGCCCCCCCCAAACATTGCACATGCACTACTTGTCTCTCGTGTTCACTTTTTTGCTTGCTAGGGCCAAGTCTTGCCTGCTTGACTGCCAATGGGTGGAGGAAACCCTCCTTCGTCTTCCCGTTAGCTGGCTGGAAGCCACGGATAACGTTAGTGCTTTTGCTGCGTGCGCCTCGTTGATCGAGCCCCGACAGAGCCTCAGCAGGAATTCTTTCCGTCTAAATCGCATTAGACGGTCATCATCACTGCTATCGCCATCCATATTTGGAAAGCCGATTGCCTGTTGTCCTTCCAAGTTGTAAAGTTCTACGGACCTTGGACTTCTGACGACATAACCCCCACCACACGTCGTCGATCGGGGAGGGTATCACAAATTCAAATGTCGGACAGCTCCACAGAACCATCTGATGACATTCAAAGGAATTTAAGAGTACGGGTTGGACAATTGGGCGTTCTTTTCCCCCGCACTGTATCCGGCTTGGGTGCTGAAGCCGATGTTGAATCTGATGCTGATGCGAATGCCGCCAATCTGTGATGCTGGCAGCTGCACAGTCGTCCCCTACGCGAATGTGCGCTGATAGGCAACGCAGTAACTGGCAGTTACTTGATGGCCTTTTGGTTTATAAATTCCATCTTCTTTTCCTCCATTTTTGTATTTCTATCGAGGTCCCGATAGCCTTGAAAGAAGGCTAGAGCGCGCTTGCCATCGTCTACTGATATAATCTTGCTGAAGTAAGAGCTCAAACCTGTGTGACGTAATGCTAGCTCAATCGTCATGGCTGCGTCGTCGCTGGCTAATGATATCAACCGCGAGCTGGGTTAGCGGGTGATTTCTTTGCTCTTGTTGGTGTAGCACTAGCGCTTCGGGTGCTGAAAATAAGTCAAGTGGTCGTATCGCAATCGCTTGTTCAACTCGCAGATGCGTTCGAGGTTGGCGACCACTTTTTTATATATTTATTGCTGGATGCAAGAGAGCGACGGTAGCCAGTTTACCAGTGTGGTGAGACCTGATATATGTAAATAAGTAAAAAAATGATTGATGGAAAGTCATGTACGATATTCCTGTGCATGATGGTTTCGGTAGAATGCTCATTTGTTGTTCAGCAGCTCGTTGGTCGTTTGGAGGGATTACGTCATTACGTCATCTACTGTACAATACTACGCCACCTTCGTAGTTGAACAGTTTCCCCCATCAATCAACAGCAAGGCACAAACAGCAATGCGCACGAGATTGGTTAGTAAGAAAGTTGGCTGCCCGGATATCAGGGAGCAAAGGCATTATTTAGTGACTTAATCAGTAGGTGGCAAAGGCAATGATAGGCTGCGACTGTACTTGGACAGGGGTTCATAGGGCTGACAATACAAAGAGCATATTGGCGACCGTCACATGTTATTTTTATAGAGGGAGGCAGCCAAGTAAACCACGTACGTTGGGCTATTTAGATTCCTTGGGTAATGGGAGTTTGTTTGACTCAGCCTCGCTGCCTGTTAGTTTGCGTGGCGAATGCATATAAGTTTGCTGTCTTTGTGCTGTAGCGACGCTTTGGCTCAGAAAACATTTGGTAAGAGACAATATCCGAGAGTATTCGAGCCAATAAATTTAGTACATCACAACTTTTGCTTTTTTTTTTCCTTTTCCTCCTTTCTCTCCTCTTCATGATACAAGAAGTTGCAAAGTCTCCCACAGACCCTTGCCCCACTCGCCTGCTTCATTTACTAGGCGCCCCTCCTCACGCTAGTTTGCTAGTACCTCCCAGCAACCAAATCATTTTTCCTTCCTCGCCTTCCTTGTACCTTCATCATATTGCGCCAGATATCTGCGTCGCTGCGACGAAGCCACGCGATTCCCGACGCCATTTGGCTCAAACCTCGAAACGAAAGAAACAGTCTCAAGATTCATATATTTGTGTCGACACAGCCGTGCCTCTCCTTGGTTGCCCATCTCTCAACAGCATCGGCTAGATAAACAAAACAAACGCTTCACCCCACCACGACCTTGGCGGACATCATGTTTGTCCTGCGAAATGGTAAGTCCATCGTTGGTGCCTTTTGAAACCAACCCCCTTCCCTCCCCTGCGCTTCGTTTTGCTTTTTTATAGGCGGCCGAGATAGCAGCAAGAGGTCGCCTCCTTGGCCGCAGAAACAAAGGTCACCACTCTCGCATGCACTCCTCGCCCGCCACTGCTAGAGGCGGGGTTGATTGTTGCCACCTCCAGGACTTCCCCTGCGTTTTCGTGCCTGCGTCTACCAACCAGCATTTTTTCTTGACTTCCCTACGAAACCAATAACGTTTAAATACTAACCTTTGCAGTCGGCAAGCTGATCTTCGGCTCCAGCGCTCAGGAGTCCCTCATAGAGCTACCCCAAGGCCAACTCTACCTCGTCCGCCCCCTCTCCCCCAAGGGCTACTCGGAACTCATCTTCAAGGACGCCGCCATCCGCATCCGGCGCACGAATCAAGACTTCAACTACCAGCTCGTTGTCCAGCGCGCCTTTGAAGAGGGCGAGGAGGAGCTTCTCGCCGAAGAGGAGGGTGATGACGCCGAGATTGACGCCCTGGCCAGCGAGCGCGACGAAAAGACCTTTTTGCTCGACGAGGCTCTGCATTTTCGCATAGAGACCCGCGACGGCGGCGATAGCGTCATTGCCTGGCGCGATCTTAGTGGGGACACCGGCGACGTCTACGAATTTGTCTGTGACGCAGCACTCCCTGCCAACCAGCTCCAGCTCTTCCTCCGCGCCGCCCAAGAATGCCAATACGAACGCAAGTACCGCAAGCCCAACACCACCGCCTCAGACGAGGACCTACGCCAGTTCGAGTTTCACGAGGAGCTTCCCATCCCACCCGCAAGCCCCATCAACAGCCCGTCCCTCACCCGCTCCATCGACTCTACCGAGTTCATGGCGTCAGCAACTCCCACCAAGCAGCGTCCTGCTACTGCTGCTGCCGCCCCCATCTCACCTGATACCATTCCCGAGGAGACCAAGCCGGCAGGCCCCATCCACGATGCCAATAACCCACCCAAGCCCAAGGAGATTTACGCGAGCATTGCGGCCGAACTGCACGTATATGACCCCCAGCCCGGCCACTTTTCCTTGGTTGACGACTCTGTAGTCGCCACAGTCTCCGAGGTTGGCAAGTGGGAATACTGGCTCCAAATCGAGGGGCAACAGCCCTGGTTAGGAACACCCGTCGTATCTGACTTTAGTCCCGTCTTCGACTTCCAGTTCCTTTCCTTCGTCTTCAACCATTTTAGCCCTGACGGTACCGCCCGGTCCTGGTTACTGCGGTTCAAGGACCAGCCAACGTTAGAAAAGTTCCAGGAGGCTGTTATGCAGGCCATATGGGAGAGGCTCAACGAGACAAAATGGGCCAAGATTCAAGAAAAGGAGCGCGAATACGTGCTAGATTCCATGGGCGATCTAACCATGGAAGATGCTCCTCCTGTGGAGGAAGAAGAAGAGGAGGAAGAGGAGGACGAGGTTGACGAGGAGGGCATCCGAAGCGACGCCTACGACAGTGGCGATGAAGACGAAGAAGATGAACAAGAAAAGGACGACCGCGAAATGAACTCACAACTTGCTGTTGGCTATAAGCACGACCGCTCCTTCGTCGTCCGCGGCTCCAAGATTGGCGTCTTTTCTCATACCAACGACAACCGCCTCAAGTTCTCCACCAATATTTCCAAGGTTACTACACCTAGTGGCAAGCTCATGAACCCCAAAAAGGTCATGCTTCACGGTGAAGATCGCGATCTCATCATCCAGAACAATATCGACCCCAACAAGCTTTACCGCATGGATATCGAATACGGCAAGGTTGTTGACGAGTGGAAGGTTCACGATGATATCCCGGTCGTCAACTTTGCCCCCGAAAACAAGTTTGCCCAGATGACCTCGGAGCAGACATTCCTTGGTGTCTCTAACAATGCCCTCTTCCGCGTCGACCCCCGTCTGGCTGGCAACAAGCTTGTTGACTCGGACATGAAGCAGTACGCCTCCAAGAACGACTTTTCTTCTTTAGCGACCACAGAAAAGGGATACATTGCTGTCGCGAGCAACAAGGGTGATATTCGCCTGTTTGACCGCCTCGGTATCCGCGCAAAGACGCAACTACCGGCTCTTGGTGATCCCATCACTGGCATGGATGTCTCGGCCGATGGCCGCTGGATTCTGGGCACCACCCAGAATTACATTCTGCTTGTTGATGCCATGCAAAAGGATGGTAAGAATGAAGGCAAACTAGGATTCGAAAAGGGCTTCTCGGCCGACACCAAGCCACGTCCTCGTCGTCTAGCCCTTACACCGGAGCACGTGGCACAGTTCTACCACGAGACGGGCAAGCCCATTAGCTTCACCCCAGCCAAGTTCAACACGGGTGAGGGTGCGGAGGAGACGAGCATCATCACCGCCACAGGCCCGTACATCATTGAGTGGAACCTAAAGCGAGTTCTCCGCGGCATGAAGGCGCCGTACAAGATTAAGCGCTACGAGGACGAGGTCAAGGCCGACGATTTCAAGTTTGGCTCCGACAAGAATGTCATTGTCGCCTTGCCTAACGAGGTCAACATGGTGGCCAAGCAGAGCTTCCGCAAGCCTACCCGCGAGAGCATCATCGGCAATGTCCGCATCTCCTCTGGTGGCCACAGGAGCTCTTCGGCGAATAAGATTGGCACGCCCCTGAGTGGCCGGTACAAGCTGGGTCGTGACGATATTGTCAATTCTCCATATTAATTCTTGCATTTCCTTTTTTTTCTCTGGGATGTTCAATACTTGGGACCTCTTTGGGGCTTCAACTTTTGACTCGATCCGTTTCCTATGTGCAGTTCTGGTAGCGGCTCTGACACCGCTCTTCTTTTTACCTTTATTTATGCTTTCAAGAGAGGAGGGTACAAATAGCACGAGACACAGCTTATGAGAATGAATGGATGGATAGACGAGAAGTGGTAAGAGGGAGAGAAGGGGAAAGATTTTGGGATGAGGAGAGCGTCGGGATAATTTAACCCAGATACCACTATTTTCTTTTTCAATTTACACGCGCACGTAACTTGGTACGCACTTTCGATTTCTTTTACGCTGAAGATTTTCGATGCGTGCATATTCAAAGAAAGCCACGTTGTAGATAGTTTGAGATAGAATAAGACAAATTCACCAGGAAAGAACCGAACTAATCATGACCTCGTCAAATGCTCGCTTGCTACAGATTATACAGCACGGAAGACGCGTGAATGAGGAAAGACAACCCTACACGAGCACAAACTCTCGCTGATTCACACCCAAGGCCTCGCCACTCATGACCCCGTCGCAATACGCCTCGCCCACCACCATCCACTCCTCCGCGCTCCCTCCCTCGGCCGGCCTTAGAATGATCGGCGCCGTCAGGCCGCTGAGCACCACGACGGCGTCCCCCGCGCGCATCGCCCCCGGCCCCATGCCCACGCGCGCCTGCTCGGAACCCGTGCGAAACACGCGCCGTCCGACGTTGCGCCGCAAGTTGTCCAGGAACGCGCCCATGTCCGCGCCCGCCACCGCGTCCGGGTCCAGCCCGACGCTGCGCATCTCGTCGGCGGGCACGTGCAGCCGCGGGTCGGCGAGGCGGGCGCGGAGGGCGATCCAGGCG